>JARHVA010001559.1:3265000-3325373 GCA_037957365.1 Torreya grandis | reverse complement strand
TATTAAATTTTCCAAATTTTATTTTTTTGTTTATTTTAAATTTTGAATTAATTTTTTTTAGGAATTCCATTTTTTTTGCTAACATATTTTATGTCAAATCTGGTTAACATAATTTAAATCAAAGATGGATGAGATAATTTGCATAGGAGCTAAAAATATAAAACAATGTTTTGAAGAGGCTTGAATCTAGTTTGTTTGTAACTTATTCTAGGAACATATTTATTGATATTATGGATGTGAGTAAAAATAATAGTATGAAAGGAATATAAAATTTTTAAGTTATTAAAAAAGAAATGAAAGTGATATGCAATAATTATATATCTTGGGTTATAACAAAATATTTTCTTCACTAGGGATTATGAATCATTCTTTCATAATTGAATAATGTATAGATCCATCTACAAGTGAGTTTAAAGTATATGATCAATACCTCAATATCTCAAAGCTCACTATAAATTGGGAATCCAAAGAATTTCCCAATTGTCATTTAAATCCATTGATAAAACTAACCTTACAATCACTGGAGATAAATTTATAGTTAATTATAATCATCCCTATGTAACACTTTAAGACAAGCCTATTCTTGACATATAAAAACAAATATTTATGTATTACACAATATATAGGATCACATACATTATCCACCCTCCTTCTATGCTCTTCAATTTGCTGCCATCACATCTACACAACATAAAAATTATTTGTTAGTAGTTCAAAGATTTTGACATATAACAATATAAAACATATAACCCCTTTCCATGCAATGTCATTAATTTGGAACTTAATGGCATGAATTTATAAAATGTAATGAAAATTTGAACATTTCACTTTTTCTAGTATACTCTTACCTTGTGTTGAATTTTTTGAGCAATATAATCCTTCTTTCTCATATTAAAATTTTTAAAGTCATAAATATCTATTTCTTAAAAAATATTTCAATCACTCACTTTCCACAAAAATACATTCAAACTATATTATTTATATCCACTAATGTTTCAAAAAAAATATGTATTGATTTTTGGATGTACGATGACACTAGTAAATGATAAGAAATATTTTTTATAGCCTTTGGTCTATGTTAATAAAAATTTTGATGAATTTTCATTAGAATTTGCATCAAACCTATTATCAGGTTTAATGTTATCATTTTGAATATGAATCTTTAGATGGAATTATTATATAGAAAAGTGGTAAATATTTATGCCACATTTTGCATTATGCCTCAATTTATGAAATAGTATGGTCAATGTCTTAGTTAAATAATTTTGCAACTTTCAAACATAAAATTTGTAAAACAAAAATTAGATGATGTAAATTTTAGTGAGGGGGGAAATGTAGTTGCATGTTACTGACATAAAGGTTGATGCAACTTATGTCACCAAAGGAAAAATCTTCAAATCAAAGAAATTTTATCTTCCCTGCTTTAGTGTGGTTGTAAATGATGTTATTTTTGTTGGGAAAATTATCTAGTGTAAATTTCACATTAAAAATCATTAAAATTTTAAATTATGTTACAAATTGTGTCACAAATTCTTGAAAATATACTAGTGTGTGGAACCAATAAATTTTATCTGGAATAGTCTATCCAAATTTTATGATCAATTGAGGTAACCACATGTCCTCATGAGTATCCATAGGGGACACTATGATCATTATTTTTCATCCATGTATCTTCTAATTCACATCATACCAGTAGCTCTACAAGATTATCTCTATGACTTATGAAAATGACATCATGAAAAATGAGTCATTTGGGGGCATAAATTGTCATATGTCAGGATTATTATCTTGTGTATAATGAAATTTACCCATAAAAAATGGATGACACACTAAGATGAATAAAAGAGATCCCATAATTTTACAATGTGATGAAAATATTATTCAAGGTAATTCAATGACAACAATAGTAGTATTTTTAGGTAGTTCTCTAGTTGAAACCATCATCATCTAAATTAATTTATGTGAATTATCATAAATCACATGTAATTGCTCACTCCATAAGCACAATTTCCTCAATTATGAAAATGAGATCTATAAAATGAGGGTGCCATGTAGTAGACACTAATTTTTTCATTTTTTTTGGTGGAGATTATTGTTTAATGTTGAATACCATTCCTTGATATAAAATGCAAGATAAATATCTTCTAATCAAGTAAATCTAATGATCATTCTCTATAATGATAAGATCATTCTAGGTAACCCCTCTATTGTCATATACACAATCCCTCATGAATTGTGATGTTTTTCTCAATTTTCAAGTTTAGCTATTTTAATTAAGAGAATGACATTGAGAAAAAATTTGACATTTCAATGTGGTACACATTGATATGTTTATTTAGAGTAGGGTTTGTTCTCTTATACCGACATGAAGGGAAATGATTGTTTATTTTATAACAAATTTTATTGGGACCATTCATTATTTACATTAGGTTCTTTGTTGATTTATGGATTTAATATATATGCATGTTGATAACCTATGATGGAACATTGGTCAACATTGGTCGTATATCTTAAAGCTAATCAATGTAGACCATTCACATATTTAGAATTTTAGCTTAATAGGATTCATTTTTTTTTACCTTTACCTAGTTAATGGATAAACATATTTACAAATCAAAATACAACAAGGACCACGGATATTTAAAGCAAAAATTCATAACCATTGGATTGTTCTAAACTATATGCACCTATCAAAAGGCTTCTTCATAGTTTTATTAATTCAAATAGTGACCGTGTTGAAAATTTATGACATTCAAGAACTATTGATATAAAATCACATCAAATTGTGACTGACTAATGAACCCAAAAACTATGAAGAATAAAAAAATTACCAATAGGCCAAGATCTTGAAATAATAATCAAAATTAAATTGTATTGATTTATTGAAATAATTACAAACCCAAACAATGCTTAAATAAACCTCAACTCAAAAAATAGAGTTGACATGAAAAATATGAAAAATCTAAAATCTAGAAAAAAAGATCTATTTTTAGCAGCCACTATTTATAGTAAGTCTCACATGTAAGCATGTACGGATCTTAAAATTTCTTGAAATAACCTAAATACTAAAATTAGATTATGGAATTAAATTAAATTAAATTTGACATCCGGTTCTAAAAATAGAAAATTCTTGAAAAAATCATTAAATGTTAATTTTTGACCCTTAGATGATCACATTTGGCCTCTGAAAAATATTGAAACCAAATCTAACTAGATATAGCAGCTTAGGGAAGAATCAAACATTTTTATATAGTCATTTTGGCATGTGGAAGAGTTCAAATAGAGTTACGGGTCAAAGGTTATGGCCTCCAAAAGGTTGCCCTATTTTTTATGCATCATTCTCCTCTAGTTGAAAACAACATAGCTCCTATGAGTTGGCTAGATTATACTACTACCATTTATCTTTATCAATATTCTTCAGCTCCCATTTTATAATCTAAATTTTTTCTTCTTATTGCAAGCCTTTGTATTGCATCAAATATCTATTATAATTCACTTGCCTTGTGTTCATTGTCTTTATATCCAAATTTTATACTATTTCTTATTTCTTCTTCTTTGAAACCTATTGATCCCAATTTAATTATTCATATTCATCATCTTCACCTTATTCACTATGGAACTCATATCAATATAAAACATTAAATACTATAGATATATCAAAATTTTGTGGTAATCTTACCTCATAGGCATTATCATTGATTTTCTTCACAACACTGCATGGTCTAATTTTTTTGTACTTCAACTAAGTGTATGTGAATTTTGGAAATATATTTTTCCTCAAGTAAACCATTACCAACTCTCCTTCAAATACCTTAGATCATCTTTTGACATCCATTGCTATTTTATATTTCTCATTAATTTATTTCAACTTTCTTCTTACTCCTTGAAACTAATGCATATGTTCTGCAAATGCTTTTGCATCATCACTAATTTGATCTATAATTGGCATTTGTATCATATCTAAAATACCTATAGAATTTTTTGCACAAATAATTTGGAAAAGTGACTTTCCTATCGATCTAGTCATTGAACTATTGTATGCAAACACATCTTGTGGTAAAGCCAAGTCCTACTGCTTTGGCTTCTCTCCCACTATGCATCTCAATAAATTTCCCAAGCTCCTATTCACAACTTCTATTTGTCCATCAATTTGTGGGTGATATGCACTATTGAGTTATAGCTTAGTACCCATATTTTTTCACGAAGTCCTCCAAAAATGACTTAGAAATTTTGGGTCACTATCTGAAGTAATAGTTTTTGGAACACCATGTAATATCATAAGATATACTAAAAATAATTCCTTCCCTCTTATGGAATTTGTTATTGGTGCCACAATATTACTAATTTTTTTAATATTTTTTTTAATAAAAAGTTGATAAACCATGGAAACTTCTTATCTCTATAATGCTTTTCGGAATAGGCCACTCAAAAATCGCCTTTAAATTTTCCTCATCAATTTTCACACCATCTGTTGAAAATACAAATCACAAAAACACCAAACTATTCTGCATAAACCTATAATTTTTTAAATTTGCTTATAACTTCTCTTTTCTTGGCAAATCCATTAGCATTCTCAAATTTTGTAAGTTTTTTGTTTTAATCTTAATGAATATAAAAATATCATCAAAATAAATAAGCACAAACTAACTAATATATTCTCGTAGCACTGTATTCATCACCCTCATAAATGTTTTAGGTATATTAGATAATCTGAATGACATCACCATCCACTCGTATAAGCCATCCATAGTCTTGAATGCAATTTTTCACTCATCTCCTTCATGGATTTGAATATGATAATAAGCACTCCTTAGATCAATTTTGGTAAAATATTTTATTCCTACAAGCACATCTATCATATCATCTAAATGAGGTATAAGAAACCTATACTTGATTGTAGTTTCATTAATTTCTCTACTATCCACACACATTCTCCAATCTCCATATTTATTTGGAGTTAGGAATGTTGGCATTGCACATGGACTCATACTCTCCCTTATCACCTTCTTTTTTAGCAATTCAATAATCTGTTTATTTAATTATGCATGTTCTATTGGACTCATCCTATAAGTTACTTGATTAGGTAGAATGATCTTGGAATAAAATCAATGTGATGTTATATATCTCTCTTCAACAGTAAATCATTTTGTAACTCATCAGGCATAACATCTACATAATATTTCAACACTCTTTTTGCTTCTATTGGTATTGGCACCATTTTTGTTTCTTTATTCTTTGCTACTAATACTTATCAACAACTTGGCACCTTCATATCTTAGATAAATTCTTTAGTAGAGAGCATACTTTTTGTCTTCTCTTCCTCTTTAAGATGTAACAAATCTACCTTTTTAACACCTTTCTAGAAAGTGTACATGTTCTTTGCTCCAACATGAATTACTTTTCTATCAAATTACTATGGTGTTCCCAATAACATATGACATACATCCATCATAATAACGTCACACCATATTTTATCATTATAAGTTTTTCCTATATAAAAGTTGATTAAGCACCTTTTATCTACTATAACCTCATTCCCTTTCTTAAACCATGAAATATGATAAGGGTTAGGATGATTTTCACATTGAAGATTTAGTTTCTCAATCATTTTTTTTTTCAAACCATGTTTTCACAAATACCACCATATATAATTACTTTCCATACCTTTTTGCCTGAAGTACATCTTGTTTGAAAAATATTTGATCATATCCATGCATCGCCACCTTCTTTATTTTTCAATTGATCCTTCTTTAGAGTGATCATAATTCTTCTCATCATGAGATTCTCTCCAGCATCTACTAGTGCAACTTTAATATTCTATGCTTCTATTTTAGCTTCCATTAGATTTTTTCTTGGATGATTTTATTACCTCCTTTCTTGATCTTGATAGTGTTGAAACTCAAATGCTCTGTGACCTTCTTCTCCACATCTATAACCAACATAAGATCTATGTTGATTTAGAAACCATCCTCTAGCACCATCATAACCTTGTCCTCTATGAAATCCTCTTATTCTTTGTTGGTATTAAAACCCTTGCCTATTATCATCATGCTTTTTGGACCACATGATGATTCACCTTTATTGGAATTAAATCCACCTCTGGTGGTATTATATCCACATTATCTTCTTATTGGAGGGGATCCTCCTCTTTTTGGACCAATATATGTCCTAAAATTCTATGTATTTCATTTTTCTTATGCCTTCAAAGCTAATTTATATGGCGCTTCCATGTTAAGTATTTTATTCATGCTTAATTCATCTTGAATAGAAAATGTCAAACTATTTACATACCTTGAATCCATATCCTCTTCTATTTTATCATGCTCCACTCATTTGGAAAGTCTATAAAATTCATCTGTATACTCTTATATACTGTGATCTTTTTGCCTTAATTTTGAAACCTTTTGTATAAGGTTTGGGCATAATCCATAAGATGAAATTTATCTCTCAGCCTCTTCTCCATATTTTTCCATGAATTAATACTCTCTCTCTCTCTCTCTCTCTCTCTCTCTCTCTCTCTCTCTCTCTCTCTCTCTCTCTCTCTCTCTCTCTCTCTCTCTCCAGGTGATCCCACCAAATCATTACGTGACCTTTCAATTTCATCCATGCAAACTTTAATTTTTGTCTTCTCTCATAGTCTTCCACTCAGGGAACTTCTCCATGCCATTCATCCAATCTATCAACTACTCTGGTTTTAAACTACTTTAATAATCTAGAACATCAACCTTGATTCATTCATTTCTACGTTTTAAACCTTGAACCATCCTCTCTTTCATCAATGGAGATTGTTCTTACTACTCTTCTTCTTGCTAAACTTATTCATCATGATCTGTGCCATCATTATCACCACCTTGCCTCTTTACATGATTGGTTATAACCTCTGTTAATTATTGATCTTGCCTCTCTAGATTTTGTATAGTTTGGTTCATCTGTGTCATACCTCCTTGTCCTTTTATCTTTTTTTCTCCTCCAAGATTCAAACTTACTCTAATACCAGATAATGAACTTGAAAACTATCAAGGATAAGAAAATTACCAATAGGCTAAGATCTTGAAACAATACTCAAAATTGATTCTTATTGATTTCTTGAAATAATTACAATCTCAAATCATGCTTAAATAAGCCTCAAATCAGAAATTAGAGTTGGCATGCAAAATTTTGAAAAATCTAAAAAAATGTCTATTTTTAGAATCCTCTATTTATAGTAAGTTTCACATGCAAGCATGCATGGATCTTAAAATTTCCCAAAATAACTTTAATACTAAAATTAGCTTACAGGATGAAATTCAACTAAAGTTGACATCCGGTTCTAAAAATATACAATTTCTAAAAATAGGAAATTCTTAAAAAAATCATTACGTATTAATTTCAGACCCTCAAATGATAATGTTTGGCCTCTAAAAAAAATCTAAATTAAATATAAGTAGATATAGTGGCTTATGGCAAAATAGAACTTTTTAATATGGTCATTTTGACCCATGGAATATCTCAAACGGAGTTATGGGTCAAAAGTTATGGCCTCCGAGAAGTTTGTCTATTTTTCTGCATCACTAACCATTAATCTTGCTAAAAGATAATGAATGAAAATCATTTATCATATATTTTTATATTTTAATTATTTGTATGTTGAAAACCTATGTGGTGATAGAACTCATTGATTTTATCAATATTAGCTCTTTTACTTATGGGAATGACATCTAGAAAATGAGGTTACCACATGGTAGATAGTGATAAGTTTATTTAGTTGTAGGGATCATCCGTTTGTAGATATCAAACCTTAATTTGAGGTGGTCCCCTGATCATTCATGGTACTCCCACAACTATTTATCCAAAATAATTATAAGATTATTTTTCACTACCACAATTGCTAACAATTATTTTAGTTGTACAAAAAACTTATTAAAACACTCAAATCATAAAATTAGCTCTTTTACTTATAAGGCTAAGAACATGTAAAAAATAATGTTACCACATGGTAGACACTTATAAGCTTATTTTCTAGGGTAATTATTCTATAATGAAAAAGGGCATTCCTTTACAAATAATAGGAAATACCCTTGGTCTAATTGAGGAAATCCCAAATATCATTGAAGGCCATCCTGTGATCATTTGATGACATCACACAATTATTTAGGTCCATCCCATGTGATCATTCGAGTCCATCCCACAATATTGCAATCATGATTTACTTCTTTAAGTAGCGAGCATGTTGACAAGCCACAACATAATGAGGGATGTTTAATATCATAATAAATTATGACAATTGATCTTATACATATAAAAATGAATGAAAATTGTTTATCAAACAGTGCTTGATTCAAAGGATTTATATGTTAAAAACCCTTGATGAAATGAAAACAATTGATTTATCAATTTTAGCTCTTTTATATATGAGACCGACATTTGTAAATAGAGGTCACCACAATGCTGATAGTGATATGCTTATTTTGTTGTGATATTTGTCCAACTGAGGATATATCACGATCATAAAAGGTGGTAACATGATTATTCGCACCACTTCCTCAATCATTCATGATAGTCGCATGATCACTTGAGGTAATAGAACAATCATTGCAGGTAACCCCACAACCACAATAGGTGTTTTTATTGCTACTAAGGCCAAACAATAGGGGATGAATGTGCAAATGAATGAACATGGATTATTGATTCGTAAAGCTTGCAATGACTTAATCAAAGCTTCCATCGATTCCAAAAATGGCAGGGCCAATTAAATGTATTTATAATAACTAACTTTTTCAATTTTTTATTGCATCAGAAATTCACTATGACCAATTCAAGGTGCATAGCCTATTTTTTAATAAAATAAGGGAAAAAATGAGACAAAAAAACTCAATAAAATTGATAGAAATATTTTCCCCTTATTTTTTAGTATGATAAATACTTAAATTCCATTATAAATAAATCTTGTAATTTTCCTCTAACATATATGTATAATATATATTTTAATAAAATAAGGAATTCAAAACTTCCAATAAATATAAATATAAATATATATATATATATATATATATATATATATATATATATATATATATATATATATATATATTAAACATTTGCTAATACAAATTAATAAAAAAACCAATTACAATACCTACAGAATGGATCTTAACAAATATTTTAATCGATGTATTCCTTCATAAAACCATTGTAAGATAAGCACAAACTTTTTATAATAACCAACGTACAAAACTTTGCCATAATCCTTATGTCGGAAAAACAGGACAGTTTTTATTTTAGTGATGTAAAACACATTTAGCACCACAGAGAGTTGAAAGAAGACCAACAGTTTTTTATTTTAGTGATGTACAACACATTTATCACTACAGAGAGTGGCGCGTAGGACACCGTTAGTCTTTTGAGCTTAAGAAGAAATTGTTAAATGACGAAGAACTTTTGGATTGGAAGAGGGAGTCTGAACAGTCACTAATTTTTTTATCGGAAAATGAAAAGGACATGTGGATTGGAAAAAGGAGTTTGAGCAGCCACTAAATTTTCATTTTTACAAATCAATGTGAAAATGTGTTATGAATACTCTGCATGTTTTTTTCTTCCTCCGTTTTAGTAAGTCTACTGGTTGGAAACAGCAGAAACATCTGTTGTTTTAACAACTCAGAGCAAATATTCCATAAATAATTAAAATGCATTTCTGAGTTCATAAATAAAGTTTTTTTACTATTTTATATGATATATAAAACTAAAATATCTCAAGAGAAAACAAGAGATTCATTACACTTTTAAAGCTTTAACTAAAATGAAAATGTTACTGCATAATTTACTCCCTAAAGAGAATGCCACTATCTGCACAGATTTATTTTTGGGCTTATAAACCTCAACTATTCTAGTTATTAAAAAATCCAGTTAAAGAAACTCAATAATTCAAATAAAAATAAACTGTTAAAGAAGTTTGATACTGGTATAGACATAAAAGAGGGTTTTATTTTAATTTATATTAGATTATCGACAGATCAATGAGAATGATAGTATATTATAATTATTATTTATTAATTATAAAATTTCAAAATATAAATATAAATAATAAAACTAGATTCAAAATCCAAAAATTTAGCTGAATAAAAACCTTACAAACCTTAACAATATGTATAAAAAAGTGAACCAATAGATATATTTACCCCTCAATTTAGGTAAAATACACATTAAAAACTACTCTACACAAAATGGTTTAAACACATTTTCAATATCATCATCCTTCTCCAAGAATTTCATTATCTACATAATTGAGAAAAACATGCATGAATATTTACAGATCTGATCATTGTAAGCCATAACAGATCTGATCACTGTAAGCCATAACAGATCTGATCATTGTAATCCTTTACAGATCTGATTATAAGTGATAAGGCTAATAAAGCATAACAAATCTCATCATTGTAATCCTAGACAGATCTGATCATAAGTAATAAGGCTAATAAGGCATAATAAATCTTATCATTTTAATCCTTCACAGATCTACTAATAATAAGTAATAAGGCTGATAAGGCATAACGCATCTGATCATTGTGAGCCTTAACAGATCCGATCATAAGTAATAAGGCTGATAAAAACTTGGGATTCCCCATTGTGAGTCGAAGAAGACCATATCAGGATTCTGATGCATCTTTTTTAGGAGATTCGCGTAGCAATTTGTAGCTCTTCTTACCAAGAAAAGAAGAGGAGATATTCTGACTCCAGGCAAACCAAATGCCCATATCTTCCTTTTAATGAACAATCTGAATTTTGAATTCTTTCTTCTTCGTTCAACATTGCTTTCTTCTTTACCAATTCTCTGATAAGAAAACCCTTTGGCAGACTGAGATCTCCCAACAAACCTTAGCTTCTTTCTTACAGGATTTTTGAAGCCAAGGGAATTAGAGAAGACGGCGAAAGCTTCTGTACCATGAAGCTTTGAAAATTTCTTTTCAATACCATAATCCGTTTTCTCTCGATCCCCATTCCGTAATAAATCAATGCATCCCTCCATTAGTTAGACTATGGAATTATGTGCAAACAATGTGTTGTGCAGAATGAGTGTCTCCAAAGATAAAGCGAGGGTAGGATAGATGGATAGGAATGACCCAAATCACGCATTGAGTGTGACAAATTCCATAACGGAATATTATTTACACATTACTTTTATATTTAATGGCGTTAATGAATTTCTTCACTTATACTTCATATTTTTCATATAAAACAAGAAAATTTAAATGACACCCACATGATTAGGCAGTTCCAACTCCATTTTTCTGTTAAAATTCTTTTTGTAGCCATAGCACACATTTAAAAAAATTATTTTTAATTTTTATATATTATGAAGCCATTATCATATTCAACAAGTTTTAAGTTAGTGTTTGTTTTGTTTGTTTGTTGTTTTTTAAATTTTTTAGGGTTGGTTTGTTTTGTTTGTTGTTGTAGTAGTTGTTGTTTTTGTTTTTGTTTTTGTTTTCGTTTTTTTTTTTTTTTTTTTTTGTTTTTTAAAGGTATATGTGATGGTTTAATGTAAAAATATGGTCGAGGTAATTGTTTTCTATTAAACAATAGCAACAAAAATACGAGTCGTGATGTGGTTTTAGTACTTATTATAGAAATATTAAAAATAAAAGATGTAAATAATGAATCAACAAATTATGACAATGTATTTGATAATAAATTCTTGAATCTACAAATAAAATATTGTAGAAGTTCTAAATTCAAACCTTTATATAGGTGACTTAGTGCCCACAATGGGAAACATAAAAACAATAAAATACGGTTTTAATTAATGTTCAAAAAAACTAGACTTCAGTGGCATTTATATTCAAGCAAACATGATGTAATATAGATATTATTGATAAATCTCTCTTCTTTCATACTGGGTTAAATTAAGGGGTATGTCATTTCCTAGGCTTTGTAATGGGGCAAGAAAATATTGATAAAAATACACGTAGTGAATACTTGTCCTCGTCTACAGACCCATCACTGAAGTTAAACGCATCTCTGAAATGATCACACTGAAACAATGTAGATTTATACTGATTATTGTTGTGAATGCCCATACTACAAGTCTTTTTTATTTATCTTAAACAATTTTTTCCATTTCTAACCACGAAAGGTGGCTACCTTATCTTTGAAGGAATTAGACCATCCTCCTCCTCACTGCATGGTTCTCTTTAACTTATTAATACATGATAGAAATTCATTGCCAATGTTATAGTAGATAATCATTCTGATCAAATATCTATTAGAAAAGATAGAACCCTTAGTGTCAAGGGTGACCATGATGAGGAGATCATATTGCCCTGAGAGTTGATGACTTGGTTGTGTTGTCCATCGGGTTCACCTAGTGATAGATCTCTAAGATGTAGGCAGATGTGGTGATGTGATGCATAAAAAATAGGCCAACTTTTCAAAAGCCATAACTTTTGACCCGTAACTCTGTTTGAGCTCTTCCACATGCCAACATGACCATATTGAAAATGTTTTTGTTGTCTTAGGTCATTGTACTAGCCTACAAATATTTTTTCTGGGTTTTTTCTATTTTTAAAACTTGTATATTTTTAGAACCGAACATCAACTTCAATTTAATTTTGTCTCATAGTCTAATTATAGTGTTTAAGATATTTTGGAAGATTTTTGGGCTATTTTGAGAGTTTTTAAAAATATGCATTTCTCTTGGATTTTAGTTTTTTTTTTAATTTTGCATATAAACTCTAAATTTTGCATTGAGGCTGATTTAAGCATGGTGTGTATTTTTAATTATTTGGAGCAATGAAGACGAATTAATTATGAGTATTGTTTCAAGATATTATCCTATTGATCATTTTTTTGTTATTGTTAGTTTTTAATTTCATTAGCTGGTATCAGATCAAGTTTGAATCTTGAAGGAGAGAAGAATGGTGAGAGGATGAGGTGGTATGACACAGATTAACCAGACTATAAAAGAGCTGCGTAGGCAAGCTCAACAATTAATAGACATTATCACCAACTAGCAGATAAGAGAAGGTGGTGATGAAGAAATTTAGCAAGAGCAACCACCATAAATGGAAGAGAGGATGGTTTTGGATTTAGAAATAAGAAATAAAAGAATCAAGGTTAATGTTTTAGATTATGAAGGTAGTGTAAAACTAGAAGAATTGATAGATTGGATGAATAACATGCAAAAGTTCTTCGAGTGGAAGACTATGAGAGAAGACAAGAAGGTAAATTTTCCATGCACAAAATTGAAAGGTCATGTAATGATTTGGTGGGATCACCTATGGAAAGAGAGACAAAGAAAAGGCAAAGAGAAGCTTAATTCATGAAAAAAAGATGGAGAATAAGCTAAGAGAGAAATTTCTTTCTATGGATTATGCACAAACCCTATACAAAAGATTTAAAAATTCAAAGTAAAAAAAATCATAGTATACAAGAGTATATAGATGAATTTTATAATGTTTACATATGAGTGGAACATGATGAAATAAAAGAGCAAATGGCTGCAATGTATGTAAATAGTTTGAAATTTTTTATTGAAGATGAATTAAGCATGCATAGAATAGTTAACATGGATGAGGCTTATCAACTAGCTTTGAAGGTAGAAGGAAAACAAAATAGACAAAATTTTAGAAAGACATCTACTAGTCCAAGAAGAGGTGCATCCCCTCCAATAAGGGGATGAGGTGGGTTTAATACCACCAAAGGTGGTTTTAATTCCAATAAAGGTGAATCATCATGTGGTATAAAAAGACAAGATGATAATAGGCAAGGGTTTCAATACCAATAAAGAGGAAGAGGATTTTATAGAGGATGAGGTTATGATGGTGCTATAAGATGGTTTCTATATCAATGAAGATCTTATGTTTGTTATACATGTGGAGAAGAAGGACATAGAGCATTTGAGTGTCTAAAATATCAAGATTAAAAAAGGAGGCACGAATATCACCTAAGAGTAAATCTAGTTGAGGTTGAAATAGAAGAAAAAAATACTAAAGTTGCACCAGCTGGCATTGGAGAGAATCTCATGATGATAAGAACCATGATCACTCAAGGAAGGATCAAGTGTAGAATAAAGAAGGTGGTGATGCATGGTTGTGATCAAATATTTTTTGAATAAGATGTTCTTCGGGTGGAAAGTTATGAAATATTATAGATGGTTGTAGTTGTGAAAATATGGTTTCTAAAGAACTAATTGAAAAACTAAATCTATAATGTGAAAAGCATCCTAAACCTTATCAGATTTTATGGTTTAAAAAAGGAATGAGTTTGCAGTAGATAAAAAGTGCTTAATCAAGTTTTCTATAGAAAGAACTTATAATGATGAAATATGGTGTGATGTTATTTTGATGGATGCATTTCATGTGTTATTAGAGACACCATGGAAATTTGATAAGAAAGTAGTTCATGATGGAGAAAAAAACACATACACTTTTTAGAAAGGTGTTACAAAGGTAGTTTTGTTACCTCTTAAAGAAGAAGTGAAGATAAAAAACATGCTTTGTACTAAAGAATTTATTCAAGATATGAAGGTAGCAAGTTGCTATTATGCACTAGTAGCAAAGAATGATGAAATAAAAATGGTGTCAATACCAATAAAAGTAGCAAGAGTGTTGAAAGAATATGCAAATGTTATGCCTAGTGAGTTACCAAATGGTTTACCACTAAATAAAGATATTTAGCATCATATTGATTTGATTTTAGGATCAGCTCTACCTAATCAAGTAGCTTATAGGATTAATCCAATAAAATATGCATAATTAAATAAACAAGTTATTGAATTGCTAAAGAAGAAAGTGATAAGGGAGAGTATGAGTCCATGTGCAACACCAACATTGCTAACTCCAAAAAAAAATGAAGAATGGATAATTTGTGTGGATAATAGAGTAATTAATAAAATTACAATAAAGTATAGTTTTCATATACCGCATTTGGATGATATGATAGATGTGCTTGTAGGAGAAAAAAGTTTCACCAAGATTGATCTAAGGAGTGGCTATTATTAGATTTGAATTCATGAAAGAGATGAGTGGAAAACTGCATTCAAGACTAGAGATGGCTTATATGATTGGATGGTGATGCCATTTAGGTTATCTAATGCACTTAGCACATTTATGAGTGTATGAATATAGTGCTACAAGAACATATTGGTAAGTTTTTGGTTTTTTTTATTTTGATGATATTTTGACATCCAATAAGACTAAATAAGAATGCTTACAACATTTGAGAATGGTAATGGATTTTTTAATAAAAGAGAAGTTGTATGCAAATTTGAATAAGTACAGATTTATGTAGAATAGTTTGGTTTTTCTAAGATTTGTATTTTCAATAGATGGTGTGAAAATGGATGAGGAAAAGAAAAAGGCAATTGTTGAGGGGCTTATTCCAAAAAGCATTACAGAGGTAAGAAGTTTATATGGTTTAACAATTAAAAAAAAATTTAAATTAAATTTTTTGGTAGTATTGTGGCACTAATAATAGATTTCATGAGAGGGAAGGAATTTACATGGACTAGAGCAGCCATATACAACTTTGAAATTTTGAAGAAGATTATAGAAAGACCAATTTTAACATTACTGGATTTTAGCAAAGTGTTTGAGGTTGATTGTGATGCTTCATTTGTGAGAATTGGTGTTGTGATGAGTCAAGAAAGAAAGCCAATATCATATTTGAGTGAGAAACTAAATGAGGTAAGAACAAAGTATTCTACTTATGATGTTGAGCTTTATGCAATTATATAGACATTAAGACATTGGAGGCATTATCTGGTGCCTAAAGAGTTTATACTATTTATAGATCATGAATCTTTGAAGTATGTGAATACACAAAAGAAGTTGAATACTAGGCATGCAAAGTGGGTTTATTTATTCTAGAGGTATACTTTTGTGTTGAAACATAAATCATAAAAATAGAATTAGGTAGATAATGCATTAAGCAGGAGGGTAACATTATTAACTACTATGGTGAGTGAAGTATTTGGATTTGAAGCTATTAAAGAATTATATAATATTGATCTATATTTTATAAAGGTAGTTGACTAGTGCAATAATCCATTAATAGGTAGGACAAATGTTATTCATGATGAGTATCTTATATAAAAAGGTTATCTATTCAAAGGGAAATAATTATGCATTCTAGTTGGGTCTCCACAAGATAATATAATAAGAGAATTACATAGTGGTGGTTTGGTTGGACATTTTGATAAGATGAAGATAATTGCTTTGGTGGATGAAAAGTTTTTTTGGCCAAAGATGAAAAGAGATGTGACAAGGTATGTTTCAGGATGTAGAATATGTTAGTTGGCTAAAGGACATGCAAAAAATACTGGACTTTACATGCTATTACTAGTTTCAAGAGGACCATGGATAGATTTGAGTATGCATTTTGCGTTAGGATTGGCAAACACATAGAGAGGTAACAATTCAATTTTTGTTGTTGTAGATAGATTTTTTTAAATGATTCATTTCATTTCATGTAAAAAAATTAATGATGCCATGAGAGTTACATAATTATTTTTTATGGATATTATGAGATTGCATGGTGTTCCAAAAACCATTACCTCAAATAGGAACATAAAAATTTTAAGTAATTTTTTGAGGACTTTGTGGAATAAGATGGGTACTAAGCTACAATTTAGTAGTGCATATCACCCACAAATTGATGGACAAATAGAAGTTGTGAATATGATCTTGGAAAATTTATTGAGATGCATAGTGGGAGAGAAACCAAAACAACAGGACTTGGATTTACCACAAGTTGAGTTTGCATATAACAATTTAGTGAATAGATCAACATAAAAGTCACTTTTTCAAATTGTTTATGGGATAAATCCTATGGGTATTTTTTATTTGATATAATTGTCTAATGCAGATTGAATTAGTGATGATGTTGAAGCATTTACAGATCATATGTAACAGTTTCAAAGAGTAAGAAGAAAGTTACAGAAAGTAATGAGAAATATAAAGTAGTAGCAGATATATGAAGAATATCCAAGGTATTTGTAGGAGAGTTGGTAATGGTTTACTTGAGGAAAGAAATACTTCCAAAAGGCACGTACAACAAGTTGAAATACAATAAAATTGGACCATGCAAAATTATGAAGAAAATCAATGATAACGCATATGAAGTGATTCTACCACATAATTTTGATATATCTCTAGTATTTAACATTTAAAATTTATATAAATTCCATGGAGAAGATGGTGAAGATGATGAAGGTGAAGAAGTACATTAGTAGCAATAGGTTCTAAAGAAGAAAAAAATAGTGTAGGTTTTGGATATGAAGACAATGAACACAAGGCAAAGGAATTATAATAGGTATTTGGTGTAGTGGGAAGGATTGAAAAAGCAAGACAACACTTGGATTATAGAATGGGATCTGAAGAAGATTGAAAAGGAAAAATGACAATAGTATAATTAAGGAAAATCATAAGAGCTGAGTTATTTTCAACCAGAGGAGAATGATTAAAAAAAATAGGCCAACCTTCTGAAGGCCATAAATTTTGACCATATCTCCATTTGAGCTCTTCCACATGCTGAAACGACCATATGTAAAAGGTTGTTGATGTCCTAGGTCATTTCACCAACCTATAAATATTTTTGATATCTTTAAGATCCCATATGTGATCATCTGAGGGTCCAAAATTGTGATTTAATGATTTTTTCAGGCTTTTTCTATTTTTAGAACCGAATATCAAATTTAGTGTAATTTCATCACATAGTCTAATTATAGAGTTTAGGATATTTTAGGAGATTTTTGGGTTATTTTAGGAGTTTTTCAAAATTGGCCTTTTTTAGATTTTATTTTATTTTATTTTATTTATTTTTAATAATTTCACAAGTAAAATTTAAATTCTATGTTTAGGCTTATTTAAGCTTGGTGTGGGTTTGTAATTATTTAAATCAATCAATATGAATCAATTCTGAGTATTGTTTCAATATCTTGGCCTATTTGTAATTTTCTTGTTCTTGTTAGTTTTTGTTTACATTATGATGATGAGTTTTTTCTAGCTGTAATGCACACTCAATTCATGTAGAAGCCCTATCAGGGCCCTGCAATGTAGGTTAGTGGAATAAGGTCATTGAACACACTAAAAAAAGTCACTTACATAAGACTAATGGAGAAGATGTTAAAATAGTGTAAGAATGATGAGAAAAACTGATAGAGACTATTTTTTCTAATGGACAAGATATTTACATTAAAAAAACATGTACATGTTTTAATAACATATGAATGTGTGTACATTTTAAACATATAGAAATGCATATGTGCTATAATGTTTACACATTCTGAAAATTATGAAATTTAAAAGTTGGAGGGTGGTTTCCTAAAAGAAACGTTATATTTCAGTAAATATAAGAAATTTGGGTCACTTTGCATCTTTTAATATTGGTCTCAGAGCTGCACAACATTTGATTTGGGAGATATTTTTTCAAAATCTAACATGTTTAGTACTAGTCATTTTTAGGATTTTAGAATTAAACCTAGCGATTTCAAGGCATATGTTTTACAATTGATGTCCATATTTGGGAAACATATACTCATTTGTTAGGTTTTTGATTCTTCCAAATTACTTAACGATATTTTTAGGAGTTATTGATTTATCAAAACTAAAGTTTAAAAACCAAGGCACAATCAACCACTCTTTTATGTTTATTTTATTTAAAATGAGGTCCTTTATAGGGCCAAAAAACAACACACTAAGACCACAATCATTTTTTACTAAGGCAAATATATATAATTAATGCCACATTTATGGGTTATCACCCCCAATTGAAATTTAATTCATGCCAAATTAAAGTGCATGAGGAAAAATAAGTCGCATTGGTTACCCATGCACACCCAACCACCCATTTATGTCATTTTTTTTTGTAATTAGCTCCCTTATTGGCCAAAAAGAGACATAAAACACCATGTATCTAATTGTGACGAAGGTTTGTAAACAATTTTAGGAAAAAAAAATATTATCACCCTATGTCACTCTAATTCGAGGTAAATATATGTTTTTTTGTTAAGCTAAGTTATATTGTGACCCTTGCACATCCAAACAATTATTTATGATTATTTTACTTGCGGACTATCTCTATTATATGCCAAAAGTGACATTAAAAAACCATATCCACTTATGACCATGGAAATATGAATAATGTTTTTTAAACATATGCACAATTACCTTAATTAATTTTGAATTCAAGCCAAATTGTTGTAATCGAGGTAACATATGTCACCCTAATGACCCATGCACACTATACCACCACTTTATATTGATTTCACTTGTGATTAATTCCCTTATGTTCCAAAATCCACACAACAACACCATGTCCATTTATGGCTAGGAAAGATGTAGATGATTTTAGGCATATATATGTGTGTGAGCATCAAATTTGCTTCAAAATCAACACAAAATGGTATGATTGGGAAAACTTGGGTTCCATGGTGACCTATGTATATTTAACCACCTATTTATGTTATTTTTACTTTATATTATGGAGATTATAGGCCAAAATTAATCTAACAACACTATATCCATTTGCAACCAACAAAATTCATGTACAAACACATTTATCCATTTTTAATTGAGATGGTGTACCAACAACACTATCTCTAGAATTTTTATAAATTTGATGTTGATTTCTATTGAGGACATTGATGATATGGTTTATGAACCATTCTCAGATCTTGAATATTTTACCTTTACCCTCTTCTTTTAAATATAACTTTCAATATAAATCAATCTATTAAATCCCTTGTTTATATAGAGGCATGAAGAAGCTTGAGAATGTTGTGTGCACTCCATATTGAATATATGATCATTACATCACTCCCTTATTCATCCTAGTAATAATTGGTGTTCATCCCAAAAAAGAATAGAGTGATTGATATAATCTATTTAATTTATGTAATATAATACAATACAACCTATTAAATCCTTGACTTGCCAAGATGGTTGTGGGTTCCCATTAGTCATTTCTTGATCACATAGTCATCTTCCTCTATATATTTTCATCCCTCAATTCAAGGAATCAATCGAGTTTGGTCTCATCCCTTAATTTGTTGATATATTATCTATGCCCTATAAAAATAGAATGGAAACTTTGTACATCACTCACTAGAATGTGGGCCCCTTAATTTTCCTAAATAAAGACATGTTAATCAAATCCCCCAATCTCTACATGGTACCTTAACAAAATAGTTATATGGGTCGATTATCAATTGAGTACACCTCATCTAATATGCAACCTCTCTCTCAGCCTCAACTATATACGATCAGTTTATATATATATATATATATATATATATATATATATATATATATATATATATATATATATATATATATTATGGGTACCTAATATATAGAGAGAGGGGATAACCACCACTAACTACTATTCCCACTATATTATATATTCCCTATCCATATCCTAAATAGACAAAAGGAAATAAGTGTAATTATTCACACATCACTCACACATCAATCACTGATGACTAATGTTATATATTTGATATCAATAAATCTATAAGGGAAAGATTCCATTGGATATCTATGATAAATTGAGCACCCAATTTGTAATCCAATCTAGGGCCCCTATCTATAAATTGGTAATCGACCACCCCAATCTAAATCTAGGAGGAGCCCCACATCCCCCGCCACACACACACAAATATATATATATATATATATATATATATATATATATATATATATATATATATATATATATATATATATATCCATGTCCACTATTTATATATGAGAACTCACCTGTCCATATCTATATCTAAGGAGAGTGAGGGGTACATAGGGTTTGAACTTGTAGTATTCGAGTCATGGGATTAATGATTTCACTAGTTACTCCACCCCACTTTTTTAGATAGTGCTATGGAAATATTGATTCAATGCCATATCTATGTCCCATATCTCTATAAGGAAACTCCCCATCGAGTGAATGAATCCATGTGAATCATATTACATACATAATATGATCAAATCATTTGAATATAACAAATATATATATATATATATATATATATATATATATATATATATATATATATATATATATATATATATATATATATATATATTGACATCCCAACCCCACATATAGATTTAGATTTAGATTTATACTCTATAGAGATAGGGGACAAGTTCTATCAATGTTATTAGTTATATCTAGTTCAATCTATCCATTTAATGAGTCCATCAATGATTTAGAAATTTTATCAATGATCAATGGTACTACATAACATACACAATATGTATGGTATGACCAATGTGATCCAATGTGCATAATGGCCAACATAGCTTGAAAGATTTGTGTGATGTTATACATATCCATATCATAGAATAGATTGATGTCATCTCTATATTTAGCATGATGTTGAGATGATAAATAAGGGAATGGGTTTGGGTAACATGATGTGATGGATAATTCACGTCCTATTGATATGATAGTTGGTTTCAATTTATTAAAATCTTTTAATGGACTTAAATACATATGAGTTGCATTGGTGTGGTGGGCTCAGTAAATATTTTGTTGTCATTAATTAGAACTATATAACCTAACCCTTATCATGTTTGGATATAATCACCATGTCTCATGACTCATAAATAACTCATATCATGTGTTTTTATCTCATATATACACGTGGCATTATATAGGCTACACATAACATGATATAGGCATACTACCTATAGTGTATCACCATATGGATATAGAGGGTTGATGTCATGTGATGATTATTAAGGAAAACTTTGGAAATATGACATCTTCATAAATTAGATAAGAATCAAAATAATATTTTTATTTTGCTTTTGGCCTATAATCCACATAATTTCAAGTAAAAATGACATAAAAAAGTGGTTGGATATGTGTAGGTCACCAATGTGACCCACATTAGCCCCATCATGCCACTTTGGTTTGATTTTAAAGTGAATTTGGGTGATTGCAAATATATGTTCCCAAAATCATCCACATTTATGTTCATCACAATTTGATATGGTTATGTTGTTTATATTTTGGCATGAAGTAGTTAATCACATTGGTGACCCACACAAACAAAAACAAAACCTAAGATACCCCATTCATATCATTTTGGCCTAAATTTAAATTGAATTAGGCTGATCATGTAGAAGTGTGTCTGAAAAAAATTGAATAAATATGTAATATTAAATTAACATACACAAAATATCTAGAAGTGTAAATAATGAGCAAAGCCACATATCAAAGTCGACATAAAGATTTAGGTGGGAAAATATTGAATGATAAAAAACCCACAATAATTGATATTCATATAATTGAGAAACATATAACCCAATACAATCCATCTCTCCTCACTTCTCCTCTACAAAAAAATTTCTTCACATAACCTTTTTAAATATTTTCCACATGAAAATATTAATGTTTTCATAATTTACTGAAGTTTATTTGAATGAATAACAAATAGGGGTAAACCCTATTTTATAGTAAAATTTGAAGGGAAGTGACTGTTGTGAATAATGGGTCCAATCATTCCGAAAAGACATTTAATTAACCTTTAGTAATTTATTAACTACATATAATATTGTTATTTATTTACACAAGGTTTCCACCTCATTTTAATAAACAATATATATTATTATTTAATAAATTCCTAATATAAATTAAGCATTAAATAATCACCACTTAGACATTAAATGCTCTAACAATCCCCATTAATGTTAAGTGGGGATGAAAACCATAATCACCATAACAAAATTATACTATGTGCAAAATTTGAAGGATTTAGAAACATTAATCATGCCAAATCTCACCTTTTAAAACAAAAGGAATAATCTATAAACTACTTAAAATTAAGTTTATGCTATCATGATCATGAAATTACATCTCACAGTTTCTCATGAATAATCAACTAAGCATATTTAGATCCTTTTATAACATAAGAACCTCCATTACAATGTATTTTTTTAATGTATTGGGGTATAAAATTAAATCCTCAACACAAAGTTTACTTATGTTATATAACTTCCACATGATGTTTACAATGCTTTACAATTGATAAGAATTATAGAGAAGAAAAAAGAATACATGGCTGTTAGGAAGTGGCATTGTCATGTACACTCCCCCTCAATGGAAACTTTGAAGGGTCCAACATTACATGAAATTGATAAAAATTTATAGAACAAAGTGGTTTTGTGAATATATCTACCACTTGTTCATATATAGGATAAAACTATAGATTAATATCACCATTGAGAACATTTTTCTGGCTGAAATGCACATGAATTTCAATATGTTTAGCTCTTTGGTGTTGTATTTGATTTTTCATCAGAGCTATATAAATTTGGTTATCACAATGAAGGATGGTACTATGAAAAACATCCAGATGATCTTCTCTTAATAGATTTCACATCCATATGGCTTATTTAGTAACATATATATAACTTTTGTAGTCTGATTTTGTAGGAGAGAGAGAGAGAGAGAGAGAGAGAGAGAGAGAGAGAGAGAGAGAGAGAGAGAGAGAGAGAGAGAATATTTTTGTTCTTGATACTCAAAGTTATAGTACATGCACCAAACTTAAACACATATCCATAAGTAAATTTGTGATCTAAAATATCGCTAGCATGGTTAGCATCCTAATAACCATATAAATTAACATTATCAATGGATGAATAAAATAGAGCATAGTTAAATGTTTCTTTCATATAACGAAGAATACATTTAGCTAATTTCCAATTATCCAAATAATAATTATGCATAAATCTACAAGCAACACTAATAACATATAAATATATGGCCTAATAATGGTTATATAAATCAAACTTATAATAAGTTGTCTATACAAAGTAAGGTTAGATTTTTTACATATAGGTTTAAGATCAAGTTTAATACCAACTTTAATAGGATTAGTGTTCGATTTACAATCAAGCATGTTGAACTTAATAACAAGATATTGTGCATATTAACATTGTGATACACCAATTGAATTTTTATTATAAAATATAGCCATTTCTATAAAATCATGTAGAATGCCTAAACTTGTCATTTTGAACATTTGACTTAGTTTATCTGTAGTCATATAAAATGTAAAAATTGGCAACTTGAGCATGGATAATAATACCCAATACTTAGGTCCCTCTTCCTTGTACTCATAACCCTCTCAAACTTCTTTTCACTAATTCCTAGTGATTTTTAGCCTTCCAGACTTGATCCTAGCTGAGACATGACCCTCTCTTCATGACTACTCCATCCATCAAGTCTCATCTACATAGGATAATAGCATCAAAGTTTGAATATAGTGCTAGACATTAGGGTGTCCCATTTCTAGTGCTCCTGTCCAATCATAATTGGAGCCTAGATTATCATTTTTTATTGAATCCTCTTGTTTATTATGTCAACATAGTCTAGTTTCACCTAATACATGACCAATGGATCCATATAAAATCCCATTAAAGATAATTTGGAAAGGGTTGGAAAATATCACTCAAGCAAGCAAGAATACAAGCAAGACCACTCAAGCAATCTTCCATATTCTCTACACATAGTCAACCTATACACTTTTATGCCAATTCAAGTCCTCACACCAGCCCCTAGTCATCTCAAGAACATCAACTTTTTGCATTTCTTGCATTTTCATTCAGTATTTCACCAAGCACTCTTCAATAGAGAACTGCATATGGCTGATACCTTCTCTGAGTATTGGATGTAGGAAGCATGATCACACATAGAGTGTGAAGCATGTCTAATACATATTACACACACTAATCCCTTTTTCCTATTTGCAAACATTTTTATTTAAATGCATACAAGATAAAGACATAGAAAATCATCTCTATAAGTAACTATGTTGACATTGAGAATTTGTAATTTGGTATTTAGGCTCACACTGACCAAGAAAACAAAACTAAGAATGCTTAGATCCTCAAGATAATAACATCAAGAAAGGACTATAGTGTTGGAGCCTAAGGTGTCTAGTTTCATTGCTCTTATCTAATCAAAAATGAAGTTTAGGATCTTATTTACGATAGTGTCCTAGGCCTGCACACAAATTTCTAGAGCTTGTCTTAGTCAGATCAATACAAAATAAGATAAGTTTAATTTTATCTCTCTCACTATTATTTTTAGAAAAGGCCAAATTACAATTAAATTTCATTAATTAGTAGCTTTAATTCGAAATATTATTTACTAATTTTCTCCTATTCAAACCCTTTTGTTATTTAAGAATTAGATGCTAATTTCTCCAAAAATAATAAATCATTTGGTGAACCCGACATACTTCAAATTATGCATAAAAATCTTAGAAACCCTAAGGTAAATTCTTACATAAATTTCTAAAAAATTTATTGAATATTTTAAGCAAAAATTTATCCTAAATTTTAAAATTTAGTAGTAATTTTTAAAATAATATTATTCCAAACCCTAGTTGCATCAACTAGCTCCCAGTAATTTTCCAATAATTTCTTGATTTTTGGTTAGATATTTAAATAAAAAAAATTAATCAAACTATGAAATTGAATAGTAATTTTAAAAAAAAAATTTTAAATCCTAGTTGCGTCAACTAGCTCCCAGTAATTTTTCAATCATTTTTTCAACTTTTAGTTGCATATTAAAATTTGAAAATCACTTCATATTTCAAAAATTCATAGTAATTTCAAAAAAAAACTATTTTCCTCAAAACCCTAGTTGCATCTACTATGTCCCATTAAATCAAACACTTTCCCATAAATTTTTAAATTTTTACTTGCATACATAACTCAGAAAATCAAATTCAATTTCAAAAATTCATTATATTTTGTAAAAATATTATTTTCAATATCCTAGCTGCATTTAATAGCTCATATTTTGCATCTTGACATATCAGCTTACATGTTTAGAAGCTTTTCATACCTTCTATTAATATTCCAATTCCTTGTTTAGCTTATATTAGTTTAATCTTTTCTACTATTTTCAAAGTTGTTTTCCTTATGCCACCTAAGTTCTATACATCTCTTGCTTCAAGATAAAGTGTAAGACTTAGTGACAACCCTATTGAATTCACCCAAATCCCTTCAACTTGACTAAATACTGTGGATACACAAGCAACTCAAGTTCTTATTAAACATTCTACACATCCAAATTACACCAATTTCAATGAGGATAATTTTGACAAAGAGAAATATGAGAATAATAATGATGATCTAGATATTGATGTTTATGTTCCACCACATCATACTCTTGGTCAGCTTCTACCTATTTTTAATAATGAAGTTGTCCTCAACAAAGATTTGATCCTATGAAGTTTTGGAGAAAGACTCTAGGACCAACCCCAAGATCTTACTCTATTTTTACAATCTATTATGGAAATAAAAAATGAAAAACAATTTAAATCTTCTCAAACCATAGAAAAAATAGTTAAAAATGACACTACAAGGGTAACTATGTCTCAAAACCCCCCTATGGTAGCCTAACCTACCTCTATGCAACCAACTACAACTAGTACCTCTTTGTCTCATGATGTGGCAGCCCTTATGCAAGAGATAAGATCTCTTCAATCCAAGGTGAAACATCTTGAGCAAGGTGCCTCTAGACTTACATAGGATTTGGATTCTTTTGCTTTACCACATATACCATTGACACATCACATTGATTCTACACCCTTTCCACAAGGATTTTTTCAATCCAAGCTTATTCTTTATGATGTCAAGGGTGATCCAGAAACACACTTAAGAGCATTTCATGTAGCATGCTTGGACTATGTACCAAATGGCTGGTTATTTACCAAGATATTTTCATAGAGCCTAAAGGACTATGATTTACAATGGTTTTATAGTCTACTGAATTAGTTGATCAATGCATTCAATCCTTTAGATGACATGTTTCTATCACACTTTAGTATAAACATTGATGACAAGGTTTCATATACTCAAGTTGCACAACAGAAATGAAGGTCAAATGAGCATCTCATAGATTATGTTCTTCAATATAAGACCATATTATCTAAGATGACTAACCCCATAGTATATCAAGAGTTATAGGACCTCTTCAAATAGAGGCTTCTACCAACACTTCATGAATAAATCATGTTTAAAAGATTATCTTCCTTCATTGAATTGCATCACACATTAGAGGAAAGAGAAGTCAAATTAATTTCAATGGGCAAACAAAAGTACACTAATACATCAGACACAACTAATAAGAGTAATGACAAAGTCCCATATAAAGTCAAGTTCAATGATACTAAAGTACAGAATCAACCTATAGTCAATGCAGCTTTCGAGCCTCCTTAGTGAATAATTTTATTAGCACCCACTCAATGTACTTTTTCACACATTCTATTTCCTCCAACCAGGGTTTAATAGTAGATTTTTAATTATAATATCATATATCTCCCTCTTATTCAATAAGTTGATCCAAGAAAGCCTCTTCTGAAGGGATATGATTTGCATGCATTTTACAACTACCATAGGGCACCAGGCCATACAACAAATAGATGCATCAGTTAAAAGCATAAGATATAGGACCTAATAGATTCAAATGCTATTGATAATGGAACTTTAATTGAGCCTCCACCAGCAAAGCAAGCATAGGATAAAGCATTGAAAATCTTCTTAGATCCATTTCTAATGGGTTAAATCAGGGGCTCACCATGCATATCATGTACATTCCCCACTAGATACATACATGGCACCTTCAGTTGAGTTACATCCTTTGAGCAACATGACTATTGTATACAATTCTAGAGTTTTAGTTAGACATTTCATCTCATTTTTAAAGTAGGATATCTTCAAGGATGATTCAAATTATCATGTACTCTTTATTAGATCTTAATTTATAATCATCCTATTTATAGTGTTATTATTAATAATAGATCAAATGTAAACATGTGCACTATGATATTATTATATCATTTAGAATATATAGAGTAAGATATTATCCCAATGGACATAGTTATCATTAGATTCAGTGGGAACATACAAAGTTCATTGGGTGTGATTGTATTTTTTCTATAGGTTGGTCCAACATATATGGCCACACCATTCACTATTATTCCTAGTGTAGGAGTTTTCAATATGTTACTTGTTTGACCATGGATTTAGAAACTCTAAGTATTACCTTCTATAATTCATAGATTCATGAAATTCATTCATGCTAATCAAGTTATAATAGTTTGTGGAGTTCCATATGAGTTATCACTTTTGACTTCAAAGCCATCTATTATTCCATAGTCACTAGTTTTAGTCTTGCCACCAGTTTCAGTTTCTCCTCTAGTTATTGTTCCTACTCTAGTTCAAATCTAGACACAATTGAGGTATCCATCACTAAGATAGAGGGTTCATACACCTACACTACTTCACAAATCTATAAAACTTATATCTATAGTATTCACACCTAGGGTAGTCTCATTAAGATCTCATTCATCTACACATAGAACACATGGTCAAAGAGATTCTCCTACTTCCATATGTATCCCTAAGATCCCTATAGTTTCATCCACTTATAATAGTTATAAAGGGACCCCATAATTAATTTATACTTCAAAAAATTTACAGCATCTTCAACATATACAACTTTTAGATCCACAGTCTTAGCATTTTCATCATGCTTCATGATTGTGCACGATTTCACTTCTTGATACAGGATGCCATGATAGGGAGTCTTGCATGAGACTCATCAATTAGTATCATTTCTCCTCAGCATTGATTGTACATAGTTTCTTATGCTTGATTGTACATATCTTAAATATTTCAAAATACAAAAACATTCAAATATATCCAAACAAGAAAAACATTTTGATTGTATGAATCATCTATGATTTACATTTCTACTACTATGATAAGATTTATATTTTTTAATGATATTTTATATCAATTTATCTACATTACCATGCTTCACTTTATCTTCTATGAGTGTGTGCATTTAAATCTATCCACTTGATTGCTTCACTCTACCCATTGACAGGGAGATTCTACTTCTACATTCAAGACACACATTGATATGCATACCCACTCTGGGCATATTCTACATGAATACACCATCTAGGTTATGTCATTCCTACACTTCACACTCTAAGTTATCATGTTGATGTACATTATCTACTAGCTTACACATATTACTTTATCAACATATCATCGACATCTAACACTTGTGTATTTCTTAGCATTTACCTAGTCTTGTACTAAACACATCTTGCATATTTTCCATCTTTATTTGATTAGTTATATGTGATTGTATATTTCCAAAATTTACATGCCTTATCTTCTTGTTTAGCATAACTTGATGTGATTGCATTGCTAGTTCTTACTTGTCTCCTATATGTGCCTCAGGACATTTGCCAATGTCTTTTTCTTCTATTCTTATGTGTGCCTTAGAAGATTTACCAATGTCCTTTACTTTTACTCTTCTATGTGTTTGTGTCCCTTGTGCCAACTTTGATTGCTGCACTTGTATGTGTATGTGGCATATGAACATACCTTGTATGCTTACTTTCTAGTTTGAGTAACATGTGCCCATGTCCCTTGTTTATGTAGCCCCTTGGCCACCCCTATATGCTTCTTTATTCTTTCTTTGTGTGTTTGTTTCTTGTTTTCTTTTAATTGTATGCAATGTCATGATCTAAATCATGTATTATCTTGCTTCTTGTATTCCATGATAGACATCATGCTCCATCCCTCTATGACAACTAACAACTAACATTTCTAGTTTTAATTCAATTCTAGTAAATTGAATATGTTGTTAAATTATTATATGTATCTATGCATACCCATGTTGATCTAACAATATCTCAACTCAAATCATGCTATATCTTGAGATATCTCATTGATTATCATTGTTATATCATGTATATTTTTCAACTTAACACACTTGTAGGACTTCTTTTGAGGGTAGTCATTATAGGTTACCTATTTCTACCCTTAGAAGAGGGGGAAATAAATATGGGTTTTAATAAAAAGATAAAAGTTCTTATCAATCAAAAAATCTACTTTCAGAATAACCAAAACTTCAACTAGTCATTAATCCACTCAAAACAACTAGGTAGACAGTCAAGAATCTAAAACAGTCATCAGATTTAGCCCAGGATAATAGCACCAAGATGGGACTACATCATTGGGACCTCTAGTGTCCATTTTTAGTGCTCCTATCCAAATAGAAAAAAATAGAATTTCCAAAATTAGGTGGGAAAGTGGGTTCAACTATAATTTTGCATAGTGAGACTAGTTTAAAATTAATAGTTTTCAATACACTTTTACTCAGAGAATCTAGATATATGGGGTATCATGCATGGCATGATGGATCTCACTTCCAATTTCAAATATGGTAGTTGGTATAACTTACAGATCTACATGTTTCAGACACTAGTTATTGGGGGCAATGTATGTGGTGGATTTGTCTTCTTGTCTTTTTTAGTTTAGTATATTACCCAAGCATTCTTAGTAGTTGCATGCCTTATTTCATCTGAAAGTGGTTGACATAATTTTAGAGTGACTTACATACAAGTCTAACCTTCACTTTTTAGAATGGCTTTAATATAAGCCTAGTGCCTAGTTTTGGAGTGGCTTTCATACATGCCTAATCTCTAACTTCAAGAGTGGCCTAGTTTTTAGCATACATACGAATATTCATACCATATTATCAGATTATATATAAAATCCATCTCATATAATATACTTCTTCATACCAATATTTGTTCATTACTTTACTTCATGGTGTAACGATGGAGCTAAAGGGTCATCCTTTGTATTCTTGAGCCACTTACTCAGAGGGATTATACACATAATCTAAACATAGATTAGCATACGTAGGATCATCTAGCTTCACTTAGTGGCCAATCATGGATCAAAATGGCCTACCTTTATATTATTGAGCCACCTATTTAGACAAATTAGACACATAGTCCAAACATAGATTAACACATGTAGGATCATCTAGCTTAACTTAGTGGGTAATGATGGAGCTAAATGATCATTTTTATATTTTTAAGACAACTATTTAGAGGGATTGGATATATTCCAAACATTGATTATCACATTCAAGATCATATAGATTCACTTAGTAGGTAATAATGAAGCCAAAGGGCTAGCCTTTGCATTCCTGAATCACTTTCTAGGAAATTGAACACTGTGCTCTATTCATTATATAACTTTTGATACAACATTATCTAGCACATCCAACATTACTCAACTTACTCAACATCATAATAGGTTTTATATTTATTCACGTACCTAATGAGTTGTATTCATTACTTTTTCTTCCTCTCTCTCTCTCTCTTTATCTCTTACCCAACTTTGTATGTTCTTGTTTTATATTACATATAATAAGAACTGATCTACTCTTTATTTTCCTTTTGTAGATTCACACTTACACAACATGATTTCTATACACTATCTAACATTACTCAACATCACACAACTTCATGCACTTCAATTTTGTAAGTAAGTTCATGTATGCTTTTGAGTTTCCTTTATCTTAGTATTCTGCTTTGTTGCATCACTAGAATAAAAGAGGGGCAATTGTAGTCATATAAAATGAAAAAATTAGCAACCTGAGCATGGATAATGATACCCAATCCTTAAGTCCCTCTTACTTTCTTGTATAACCCTCTCAATCTTATTTTTATCGAGTCCCAATCATTTTTAGCCATCTAGACTTGATCTCAACTAAGCCAAGACCCTCTTCTCATGACTAATCTATCCTCCCAGGTCCCATCTGCTCAGGACAATAGTTCCAAAGTTGGACTATAGCATTGGACCCTAAGGTGCCCCCTTTCTAGTTATCCTATCCAATCATAACTTGAGGCCAAATTACCATTTTTCCCTAATTATTATTGTTTATTCTATCAAAATATCCTAGTTTCATCTAACTCATGACTAATAAATCCATATAAAATCCTATTCAAAGATCATTTGAAAAGGGTTGGTAAATATCACTCAATCAAGCAAGAGTACAAGCAAGAACATTGAAGTGATCTTCCCTATTCTCTATATACAACCAACCTATACACTTTCAAGCCAAATCAAGTCCTTACACCAGCCCCTAGTCATCTCAAGCACACCTAATTTTTACATTTCTTTCATTTTCATTAATTATTGCACCAATTACTCTTAAAGGGAGAACTACATATGGTTTGATCCCTTCTCAAAGTATTAGTATGTAAGTAGCATGGCCACACATAGGGTGTGAAGATTGTCTAGTGCATCTTACATGCACTAACCCCTTTTTCCTATTTGTAAAAGTTTATATTCAAGTGCATAGAGTATAAAGACATAAAAATCATCTTTACAAACAGCTCTATTGATAGTGAGGCTCCAAAATTTGTTATACAATCTCACACTGACTAGTCAAACAAAACCCATAAATCTTATATCCTCAAGATAATAGAATTGGAGCCCAAGGTGTCCATTTTTAGCACTCTTATCTAGTAAAAAGATGAAGTTCAAGATCTTTTTTGTGATAGTGTCCCAAGACTGCACACAAATTTCCAGACCCTTTCTTAGTCGGATCAACACAAAATAAGATAAGTTTAATTTTTTCTCTCTCACTATTATTTTTAGAAAAGGTCAAATTCTAATTAAATTTCACAAATTAGTAGCTTAAGTTTAGAATATTATTTACTAATTTTCTCCTACTCAAACTCTTTTATTATTTATGAATTAAACACTAATTTCCCCAAAACTAATAAATCATTATCCTTATATTTATGAATTAAACTAGTTAGATCACCAGTACTCAACAAATCATCAACATATAATACAATTAAAATCAAATGACTGTTTTCAACTTGAATAAAAAGATCATTATCTGAATAGAAGTTGTAAAAATATAATTCTTTAAAAAAATCAATTAATTTTAGAATACTAATCTTAAGGAGCTTGTTTTAAATCATACAAAAATATTTTTATCTTGCATACATAATGTTCTTTATTAGGATCAGTGAATCCTTTATATATATATATATATATATATATATATATATATATATATATATATATATATATATATATATATATATATATATATCGCCCTCTATAAATTCATTTCTAACATCCATTTGGTGGATAACCCAATCATTTTGAGTTGCAAGAGAAATAATAAGTCTAATAGTACTCATTTTTGATACAAGAGTAAATGTTTCAACATAGTAATTATTGAGTTTTTTAATGTAAATCCATGAGCAACTAATCTATCTTTAAACTTATCAATTTTACCAATTGAATTATATTTGATCTTATAAATCCACCTACAACTGAAAAATATTCTTTTTAGGCATAGGAAGGACAAGATCTCAAGTCCAATTTTTATATAAGGAATTATATTCTGCTTGCATAAGAATATTCCATCTATCATCTTGAGTGGATTCCTCAAATGATTGAGGTTCACATTCATGCATATTCATTAAAGCATTATAAGGATGTTGATTTCTAGTTAGTTTATTAAGATTATCAACATTAGGATATTGAATTAGGGATTCTTTCCATCTAAGTATTTTAGATTAAACATGAAACTAAGGGGATTCATTATACTATAAGTTATCCATAACTAGATCAAATTATTCAAGGGTATCTATTTTATTACAAGGATAAACATGAGAGTCAGGTTCATAAATAGGACAATACTGAGGAGGATCTATAGAAAGCTCGCAATGTTTTTTCAAGAACAAGAACATTAGTATTCTCAATGAGCCAATATTTAGAGGGATAATACACTCTTAAACCTTTTATCTTACCTTCATATCCTTAAAAAATGCAAGAATAGGAAGTGGGGTCGATCTTCTTCTTCTTCTTCTTAACTTTAGGAATAAAGATAGAAGCAAGACTACCAAAGATCCTAAGATGAGACACACTAAGTTTTTTTTAATCAACATTTATAAAGGGGTAGAAATATGAAAGGCTTTGGTAGGGACTCTATTTATAATATAAATAAAAATGTTCATGGCTTTAGCCTATACAAAATTTGGAACATTTAGAGATTGCAATATTGTTCTAACCATTTCTATGATGGTGAAAATTTTCTTTTTAGCAATACCATTTTATTGAGAGGAATAGGGAGTTGTTAGTTCCCCTTTGAATACCATAACTAATTCAAAAAGAATAAAACTCTTTACTACCATATTCACCACTACTATCAGTTCTTAATATCTTGATAGAAAAATCTGATGCATTTTCAACATAAGTTTTAAATTTTTTAAACGTATAAAAAACATCAAATTTATTTTTAATGAAATAAGACAATCTCCTTATATTATATTCATCAATAAAAGTCGAATAATAGAAAAATAATAGGAGATACAAATTAAAGAGGTCCTACAATATCACTGTGAATCAATTCTAAAAGATGTGAGGAATTTGCATCATGATTCTTGTAAAATGGGTTAGTATGTTGTTTACCACATAAGAAATCCTCACAAGTTTCATGATGATAAGGGATAGAAGGAACTAAAACAATAACATTATTTTTATACATATCATGTAAACTTATTAAATTAACATGTTATAATATTTCATGTCATAATTAAGATTCATTATTATTATGTGATGAAAGAAAACATGAAAAAGAAAGATAAAAGATATATAAAGAATTTTTTTGAACACCTTCAATAGTTAAGGAACCATAATAATGGACCAACTATCTTTAATTAATGTTACAATGAAATTATCACTTTTAAGTTGAGAAAAAGATAACAAATTCTTTCTAAGCTTAGGTACGTGTAAAAAATATCATTAATAACAACATTTAAAAATTTTGAGTTTTCATATTTAGTTGTTTCTAAAAAAGAATTATATCTTAAGTAAATTCTATCAGACATATCTCTATAATCACATAAAATAGTAGATAATCATGTCATATGGTGCGATGCACTACTATCTAAAATCCATTTATTTCCATTTGAAGCACATAAATCATCATATAAAACAATAGCAATTGAATCTTGATTGTTGTTATGATTAGGGTTTTGATTCTTCTACTTTTTTTGATTAGATTTATTTCCTTTTTTATTTTAATAATTTTTATTGTTTTTCTATCCTTATTTTTATAACATGTTTCCATTCTATGACCAAATTTACCATACCAATTGAAATTTTTATTAAACTTAGGTGTACGATTCTTATTACTAGATTTCTTATTCCCATACTTGACTTTAGTAGAATTAGGGTTAGATTTCTAATTTTTAGTGTTATTAAAAACATTATTTAAAGTGATAAGTTTTTGAGTGGCATTCTCTTTAAAATCAAAATTGGTTATAACTTTCTCTTATTGAATTAGGAAAGTAGATAAAATGGTAATATCAATGATATCTTATTCACTTTGATACTTAGAATTTAAAATTAAAATAATTTTTTAAAACTTTTCATTAATATTTAACTAAATGTAAAATAAATCAATTGATCTTGAATCCAATTATAATTACATACATCTAATTGAGATTTAATATATTTAATTTTAACAAGAAAATTAACAATGTTTTCATCACACTTCATAAGCATAGTTATGAATTCAAGAATTAATTTAATGATATCTGAAAGGTGAGTGCCTTTATGCATAGACTCAAGGAGTTTCCAAGCACCGCAAGGAGACTCTTGATTACCAATTTTGAAAATCAATTTATCCTTCACACTTTACAAGATAATAGACATAGCTTTCAGTGATTTCTATTGAAATGCATTAGTAAGCTCAGGGGTTACATGTCATCCAAAATGGGATTCTTTGGTCTAAAAAACAATATTCCATAATTTACAAGGCATAAATTTAGATTTAGCACAAAATTTATATATATTATAGTTATTTACATTGAGCATTTAAGATTTATCTAAGGAAAAATAAGGCAAAGCCATAGCTTCCCTTTAAACAAGATAATAAACATATACTTAAAAAGAAACTATTTTAAGTGAATTTTTTGAAATATTTACAAAATAAAATGAATATAAATGCAAATTTACTTAATTACATAATTTATATGCTAAATAATGAAAAAAATTGAGTTAAATTTGCATAAATTTAAGTGTTCAAAGAGTCATACTCAAAATGACCGCCTAGCCACTATTATTAAAATAGATGTAAAAAATTAATTTAGATCTATAAGTGTAAATAATGAGAAAAATCACATATCAGTGTTGACACAAAGATTTAGGTGGGAAAAACTTGAAAGGTAAGACATCCACAATAGTTGATATTTATATAATTGAGAAACATAGAACCCCAATACAATTCTTCTCTTCTCACTTCTCCTCTACAATTTTTTTTTTCATAGAACCTTTGTAAATATTTGCCACAAAAATATCAATGTTTTCATAATTCACTAAATTTCATTCGAATGAATAACCAATATGGGTAAACCATATTTTATAGTGAAATTTTAAATGAAGATATTGTTGTGAATAACAAGTCCAACCATCCCCAAAAGATATTTAATAGACCATTAGTAATTTATTAAGTAAATATAATATTCTTATTTATTTACAAGAGGTTTCCACCTCATGTTAATAAATAATATATTATTGTTATTTAATAATTTAAATATAAGGTAATTGTTAAATAATCACCACTTAGACATTAAATTCTCTAACAATGTCCAGAAGTTTTCTTATTTTCCCAGGTCACAAGTGGATATAGTGTTATTTTCTCACTTTTCACCTATAAGATACCTGATCAAAAATAAAATTAGAATAAGTAGGTGGTTGGGTGTGTGAATATCACCAATAAAGTATAGGTTTCCCTAATTATACCACATTGGCCTGAACTTAGAGTGGATTGGGGCAATCATACACAAATATACCCAAAATTATTTGATTTATCTCTAGCCCCATGGATATTTTATTATGATATTTTTATCTTATAAAGGACATAATTGTAAGTAAAATAATAATAAAGGAGTGGTTGGGTGAATTAAAATTATAAAGAGGACCTGCATTGTCTTCACCACACCAACTTGGCCTATATTCTAAGTGAGTTGAGTTGATCATGCATTAATGTGTCCCAAATTATTGTTATTTTTTGTGCTTGCAAGTGGATATAGTGTTTCATTTATTTTGGCTTATAGACCCTCAACTTACTTGTAAAAATTACATAAAGTGGTGGTTTGGTATGTGTAGGTTAGCAATGTGACTAATGTCGCTCCAATCACACCACTTTGGCTTCAATTTAAAGTGAATTAGGATGATTGTACATGTACATGTGTCATAAATTATTTATATTTCCATGGTCACAAGTCGATATGGTGTTCTTACGTTACTTTTGATAATAATAATAATATAACTAATCACAAGTAAAATCAACATAATTTAATAGTTGAATGCACAAGGTCCCAATGTTACTTACTTTTCCACAATCACATTTTTTTTACTTGAATTAGAAGAGAAGTAGGGTAGTCATGCACAAATGTTCCTTTAATATTTTTAATTTACCGTGGTCATAAGTGGATATGGTCTTTTGTGTCACTTTTGATCTATAAGGGACCTAATCACAAGTAAAATCAGCATGAAGGAGTTGTTAAGTGTGCATGGGTTGTCAATACAACCTATGTTTCTTCATGCACACCACTTTGGCATAAAACTAAACTCAATTAAGGTGGCCACGCTTAAATATGGCCTAAATTGTCCTTATTTATCCTAGTCACAAATGATTATAGTCTGGTTATATGACTTTTTTTTATTATAAGGGACCTAATCATAAGTAAATTTGGCATAAATTAATGGTTAAGTGTTTATTGGTTTGAAAACTTTAATTTTTACAAACCAAAAAATCTTAAAAATATCAACAAGTAATTTAAAAGGCATAAAAACCATAAAAATGACTATATGTTTACCAAAAAGAAAATCAATTTCTAAATTTATACCCTAAAACCCTTAAGTTCAATATTGAAATCCTAAAAATGACCAAGTATTGACCAGATTAGATTTTGTTAAACTATATCCAAAATCATAAATCATTCATCTCTGAGACTAGTTTTAGAAGATGTAGAGTGACCCTATTGTCTAATATTTACTAAAACAAATTTAATGTATAAGTTGACTTAAATTTCAACTTATAATTAACATTTATTTCAGTAAACCACAACCCCACCTTTTAATTACTGGCCTTTTTTCTCTCTAAGGCTTCATACTTTCATTTACTAAGAACATGTACATATTATAGTGAACACACACATTTCTATATTTATTTATTTTTTAAAAATGTATATTGGCTTAGATTCTCAAGTGTAAGGCCTAGTCCTAAAAATGCATAGTCAAACCCAAGTTGTTGCACTAAAAATAAAAAATTATAACTTCCATCACCATAAACATTATGGATTTCAATGAGACATTTCATAAAATTATTACTATGATGTCGATCACACTCTCCTGTTTCCAAATATATGTTTTTTTTAAATTTTAAGACTTTTAAAAAGTTTTCATACATGTTGATTTCTAACTATTTTTTTAGGTCATTATATACTACAATTATACATGTCTATATATGTTTAAGTATTTCTTTTTTGTTGATCCATATGAAATATATATATGGTCACAAACTAGGCCGCATTATATAAGCATTTTTTTAAAGTCTAATTCACATTATTTTGGTAGTCTAGGGGGCACATGACTGACAATAAACTTTTTTTTTTAATTTTTTAGGATCTTTTTACTTATAAAATTAATAAAATAAAAATATTAATTATTTTTTTAAAAAAAATATATAGGTCAAAAACTAGATGATCTTATCTAAATTTCTAAGAAAGGGTTTCAAACAATACTAAAATTTGCTCAAAAAAAATGAGGGGACTCATGGTTAACTATCTAGTATATTTTTCTAAGAAAAGTAGGAGTTCCTCTTCAAATTTTAGATGTTTGACCTAATTATACTTACTCATTTTTTTAAATGTTATTTTAGAAAGTAGAATCAAAATTTTAAACTTAATGTTCTTATATCATCTTTAAATTTGGGGTGTATCTATTTGAAATAATCTACAATTTTTTAAAGTTATCATTTTTATATTAAATAATTGTCCATAGGTAGGCAATGTTTATCCCCCAACTTTGTTCACTTACCTAGGATAAACAAGATCAATTGGAAAAGGGTGTCATTCTTATCATATGGGAAAGAAATCCCAAAAAGTGGGCTCCAACAATGTAGCATCATAGGCCTTATACCATCATTTATGTCAATAGCCAATGGAACCAAAACATATTTATTAAACAAAGGAATAATTGAAACACCAACACCCACAAGGTCTAAAGAGACCCACTGAGAAGGAATAATAGAAATATAGACACATTAACATAAAAATCAAGTAAAGTCCATCAACCTAAATGAGAGGGGGAGGGAATAAGCCAACAAAAGGTTATTGGATATGAGAATGGTTATATTAGTACCAATGAATTAGAGGAAGATATCCTTCTAATGAAATGTTGGAAAAACCCTAGGTCAATATATATTACTTACTCCCCTAATGGTTTAACAGGTTGTGTAAATGTTGTGACCTCCTATGTTTTTGCATACATTTGAAGAAAGACAAAGTTGAACACATTAAATTTTTCATTAAGATAAAATATCTTAGATAAGAGTTCACTACTAAAAACTGAAGAATTCCTAGATTTTAGAGCTTAAAAAGAATAGAGTCTCTAAATAAAATTCAAATGAAAATAATATAAGTTCACCATTTTACTAAAACACCAAAAAGAGTGCTATGCTAGAAGATAAACTCAAGACAAAAGGTAGAAATAATATTGTAGATCCACTTCCAAATGCATTAGGCATAGGCGAAAACCCTATAAATGATGCTTTCAGGACTTTAGTCGATCAATGGAAAGACATTTAGGTAAGTAAACCCTAGATTGTGCATTTATTTTCCCAAAATCAATACCTAGTAAATAAAATGCCAAATAAAATGATCTAAATTAAGCTCAGACTTGGCCTCTTAGATGTATTTTAGGTGAAAAATCCAAGTCATAGGTGAATAATTGAAACCCCATTGACTATTAAGCTTATTGAACATTATTGATAAGAGAATAATTGAATCAAATTTTTCTATCACTAATTCTCCTATTAAGATATAGTGGATTGAGCGACACTCTTCTTATTGTGTTCTTGGATAGTTTGGGCACCCATACTTTGCCACTAGTAAATTTCCATATTTTCACACCAATATTTACATCTAAATCAATCCCTTTTTTTGCTACTTGATTAAAACATTTTTGTGACATAATTTGTGTTAACCAAATTGACATTAATTGTATTCTTTGATTAGCTAACTTGGAAAAGATTAGGTGGAGGTTTTATTGATGAAACATGATTCACCCAAATTTTCATTAGTTTTTTTTGCATATAGTTATTGAGTTTTCCATATTTTTTATTTTTTATTTATGTTAGAGATGAGTAATGAAATTTGTGTCAAAAATAAAAAAATCCCAAATATTTGTTTAATAGATACTTGGATCTAGGCTTCTTTAGAAATCATTATAAGAATAAATTTATTGATATTATTGAGGTGAGATGAAAAAACAATAGTATGATAGAAATATATCATTTTAAAGGTAGTAATATGCAATGAATGTGATAAATAATAATTATATCTTTAGATAGAAAAAATAATATCATCTTCATCAGGGCCTACGTACTAGTCTTTCATAATTGAAGAATACATAGAGCCATATCCAAGAGAGTGTGAACAATATAATAAATATATATGAATATATTAGAGCTCATTATGAGCTATAAATCCAAGGAATGAATTGATTTTCATTAATACTTCATATAAAAACTAGCCCTATAAACATTGGAGACAAATTTTTATTTAATTTCTTTACTTTTGAGTGATACTATCAGGAAATCATATTATCAAATATGATAAGATCTAAAAATCAAGATATATTTATACCTTCAAGTAGGATAAACAATTCCACAAACTAGAGGATCACATACATTACCCACAGCATTCATTTACCCTTCCCATCCATGCCATCATAGCTAGTAACATAATGGTTTTTTTTTCTTCTATTAATTCAAATAGTTCAAAGTATAACAATAAAAAAAAATAACTCATATATTATAGTAATTCAAAGATTTCAAAGTATAAAAACAAAAAATAAATAACTCATATCTTCTAGTAATTCAAAGAGTTCAAAGTATGAGAATTAAAAAAAAAAAGAAAAAAGAAACTCATTTCCTTCAAATGTCTTCAACCTACACCCAAGTGGCATGGGATCACCAAATGAAATGAAAAACATAACATTTCCCATTTTCTACCATACTCATACCCTATGTCAAAAATTTTGAAGTAGTATAAGCCTATTTTCTCATAACTTATATTGTGAAAATCTTAAATATTTAATCCCTATTTAAAATTTCAATCACTCACTTTCTATAATAAATACTTTCAAGCCTTCTAATTTATATCCATTGATGGTTCAAAAAAATTATATACTAATTCATGGATATATGATCTCACCAATAGATGATGGGAATTTACTTTTCCAAATTATTTTAAATGTTGGCAGAAATATTGACGTAATTGCATTCAAATTTGTGTTAGAAATCTAAATTTAAATATTATGAGGGACTTATTATAAAAAAAAATTGAAGAATGTTTGTATCAATTTTTGATTCATATTTTACATAATATTTTTCACAAGGGATCATTTTTTTAGATTGGTGTAGAGAGGATTACAAAGAAAGTTAGTCAATCATTAGTCTATAAATAATGGAACATGCATAAATAACTAACTAACCAAACCTATCTATTCCTATGAGAATTACAAAAGACAGAAAGAAACAATTGAAAGAAAGCAACACCATATTACCTTCCCAAATGGATTCACCATACCCATGTGGCTCAAAATCATGTTCTCCCTTGATCAAGCATCCTTGTCTTTATCAAAAATGGTTGTAAGCTCTTCCAATACCTCAAGAACACTCCATAAAACTAAGGCTCTTGATTGTAAACCATTAAACTAGCCCATCAATGAATCTTTGTGGAAATAATTTAGCATTATAACTTTTCAATGTTTAATCCTTGAAGATATTTGAGCATAATAACCTTACACCAAAATAGCTTAGAAATGATGTCCATGGCCTCTCTATATATAGATTTTTGAGGTTGGTTAGGATCAACCTAAACCATCCATCTTGAGATGAAGATGGGTGGTTGAGGATAATCCTAATATTTGGAATTGAATCCATAATTATCTTCATCATTACCTTGGAAGAAGGGGAATTGAAGAGGCATGGGAGGCATTAACTAATCATGGGTGACCCATAATCCTGATATTTTATGCACTTATGATTTGATGGATGTCACCCAATACATGATGTCACTAGCTAATGCAGATAATAAGAATCAATTTTAAAAAATAAATATTCAACAACTCTCATGGAAAATCCACTTAAGCTCTTGATTTGGATTAATTAGCCTTAAACAAGGTTAATCAACATTTGTGTAATTATTTCAACATTGGCCCTCAATTAATCAAAATGATCAAAAAGTCATATTACTGGGTGATAATTTGACTAAAGAGGATTAGAAGGCGATGCTAGATGTGTTGGAACTATATTCCCATTTAGGATGTTTCCAACAACAAGTAATAAAGGTACATGATGTGTATCAAGAAATTATAATAAAAGAGTGATCTAGAGCACTAAATGGTGAAATTGTCATTTTAACTCAAAATAACCTAGTTAATGTTAGTTGGTCCATAAAATGAATTTCCCTATTTAGGGATACTTTGACAAAAATTGGCACTTTTAAGTGACAAGTTTGAACCATTTAGGATGATTTATATATTTGGACCTAAAATGTGCATTTGAGTGCAATTTATGTAAGATTGACAATTTTAACACAAATGGTGTTAGGAATTGGAGGTCTACATTTTGCCCCTATTTGAGAAGGTGTAGCGATAAATTCAAGTAAATAAACATCTTTTCAAAGAAAAGAGTTGTCAAAAATAAATTGGGATAGACCCATAATGCCCCCTTGAGAGGACATACTAGGATGAAAGAGAAGGATGGACTCTCAAAAAGAGAGAGAAAGTGAGAGATTAAACAATGAAATAGATCACATCTAGATGAGCTAATGCTTGCACATGTGATTACCATCAAGGATCAAAATATAATGAGAGGTATAATAGGCCCTAGATATGGGGGGAATGAGGAAGATACAATCCATAAATATAAGGGACACACTATAAATATACCCAATTTAAGAGTATAAGCTACGCGCTTATGACATTGATCAATCTTGAGACAAGTTGCACATTAAAATATTACCATCATGGGATTTAATGTGGAGAGCTTGAAATTAGAGGAAAAGAGAGAATGTTCTACTATAGGAAGGGAAGCACCACTAGAATAGGGTCTCCAAACAGAATATAATAAGAAGTAATCTATTAGAGTATATTTGATCATGATAATATAATTTTATCCCAGTAGGGTGAATCTTGATCATTGACAAAGAATAAATAATGACTTGCCCCTGTAGATCTAATTCCATTCAAATGATGTACATATGTTTTCCCCCTGCATGGGAAATTAGAAAGCAAAAATATCTCATGGATATATCCTAAAAGATATTTTAAATTGAGCAGGTGTAAATGTAAATGTGATGGTGTAATGACTTAGAAAGCCATATAAATCCAAGCATATGAGAATGCATAAAGTGATGAAAGAGATGAAAAGAAGAATAGAGATAGCTGAGCTAACCTTAATATAAATTGAGTGTTACCTACATAGTTCCATGGACTCATATTCCAACATAAACTTCAGGCCAATGTAGTTCACCCAAGATTGGGAGAGAATAGAATGGGGAATGATGAAAAATGACCAAGAATTGATTAGACATAGAATGTATGTGAAGAGATGCACATCTAAGCATATAAAAATAAGCCTAAAATGCATTCTACCTAGAACCCTATTTCTATAATATGAGCCTAGGTTTTGCAAAGTGTTCTTAAGAATCATTCATCAAAGCTTATGTTGACATTAAGATGTTGAGACCCGAGCACAAAGTGCTTACTATAGGAAAATAAATTAGGCATCATAAGTATGATTAAATTAGAATGACATAAGATTCTAATTACATTGAGCTAGTTCAAATGTGAATACCTATAATTAAGGATAATGGTAAAACAATGACCAAAAGTAGAGTTATATCGATTTACATTTAAACAAAAACGATAAAGATAAAGAAAAAGACAAACATAACTGAACCTAACTTGAAATCAAGATATGATCTATCAAGACTTAAGTAGGAACAAAAAATGTTTAAAAACAAAAGGCAATAACATCTTAATGACATGAGACCAAGATATGAATAATCAAGATCCATGTGGACCATCAAGGCATTCTTGAACACAAAAGAGAAAAACAAAATCAAACAAAAAAATAAGACACTAACAAAAATCAAAACCAAGAAGTAATAAAAAGAGGGAAAAAGGAAAAATAAAAAGAGAGGTGTAAAAGCACAAAAAAATGCCTAGAAAACTCAAATAAACACACACAAACAAAAACCAAGTTAGTGCAGTTTAAAGACAAATGTTCATGTATGTGCAGTAGAGGCATTACTTTCTACCACATCATAACAAATAATAATGACACAATAATTATTCCCTAACTAAAGAGGAATAATGATAGAAGAAATTGGGGAAAAGAAGAAAAGGAAAGGGTTGGCTGAGCTAACTCCAGATGTATAAGATAAGTGGATGTTGTCTACATTGTTCCATGGATGCTTCTTCCAACATGAACTTCAGGCCAAATGTATTTCTCCTAGGAAATGGGATAAAAAAGAAAATGATGATCAAACCATCATGATTAATGTTATAGAATAATATGAAAGATATGATAAACAAATGAGAATGGTCTAGTAATTAAGAAGTTGATGAGATGAGAAATATTGATCTTGTAAAATGGCAAGTGTGTGGGACAAGATGAAATGAAATGGTGTTTCTATGTTTATAAAATGGTAGGAGCGTTAAAACATAATAGTTGCTCATAAAAAGGTGAGAGCATTCAAACTTGACAGTTGTTTGTAATACAGTGAGAACATTCAAACATAATAGTTTCTTGGAAAATGGTGAGAGTGTTCAAACTTAATAGTTGCTCACAAAATGGAAACAGCATTCAAACATAATAGTTTCTCATAAAATGATGAGAGATTTCAAACTTAACAGAATCTCATAAAATGGAAAGATCATTCAAACTTAATAGTTTCTCACAAAATGAGCATGGGATGGTGAAATAAGAAAGTAAAAATGTAAATAAGTGTGAAATAATGTTTTTGTTCTTTTGTGGATCATGTTCTAATTTTTTTGGTATTTTCAAAGTATTTCCAATGTTTTTGGTGTTTTTGGGATAAAATATGCACAAGGTGGGACCATCTAGTCAAGGAGATGCATGTCATAAGAGTAGAGATTCATTAAGATAGCTAAGCTAGTTACAATGGCCCATGCTCACACATTAGTGAGAGTAAGGTTCTTGATAAAACAAGAAAGGATCAAAATACTTATACTAAAAAGATGCAATTTTTCACCTGTTGGAAGTTGCACAAGATTATCCTAGCTAAACTACTTTGTAGAATAATTTCTAAAGATGTTCATAATGCTTATGAGACATAATAAGGATCATAATTGGTCAAGGGATAGAAAGTGTTCAATTTTATAACATGTCCTAGACATAACAAAGAATATGCATCTTTGAATAGAGAAATCTAGATTGGGATGAATAATGTGTTCAGAGTGCCAAGAATTCAAAGCCTTTACCATTGGGATTCATGAAAAGTGGACCAGGGTAGTATAAAATGCATTCAAGGTAAGATATAAGGGTGGGATAAAACTATGAGAGCATAAGTTGCCCCAAATTCATGGGTCTTATAGATAATGGTTCAAAGTTTTTCATGCATAGAACCTCTTAAGGTGTACAATGTTCATGGGATCTAAAAGTTCTTCACCATTAGGTTTAGCCAATCGATATTCTCTTGATCCATAGTTTTCCATGACAATGTATGCTCCTAGCCAATTAGGTTGAAAATTGCCTTTCTTTTTGGGTTCAACATTCATGTTCTTCTAGTTATCTTTCAAAACTAAGTCACCAATCTCGAATTCTTGAGGGAGAATGCATTTGTTGTAGCTTCTCCACAATCTATTCTAATAGGCCTACAATTTTTTTAGGGTATCCAAATGCTTACCATCAATAAGTTCTAGTTCTTGTAGCCATGAGGCTCTATAGTCTTCATCATCTTCAATGTGCTATAGTGATATTCTTAATGACGGGATCTCAATATTGACTAGGATGATAGCTTCAGTACCAAAAACAAGGGTGTATGGAGTAGCTCTATTTGGGGTGTGATGATTGGTTCTATAAGTCCAAAGGGCAAGAAAGAGTTGCAAGTGCCAATTACAACCAACATCATTGATAATATTGTTAAAGATGGATAGAATGGTTTTATTTGATGCCTCAGCTTATATGTTGCCTTATGGGTTATATGGAGTGGATTTCTTATGCTTGATCTTGAATTTTATACAAAGAGATTTCACATCTTACTTTATAAAGGATCCAGCATTATCATATATAATACGACTTGGGATGCCATATCGATAGATGATATGGTAATGAATGAATTTGGTTATTTGATTCCTAGTAACATAAGAGAGAGGAATGGCCTCAATCCATTTGGTAAAGTACTCAAATGTAGTCAAAATTTGCTTATGGCCATCTAAAGATGTTGGGCTAATTTTCCCAATGAGATCAAGACCCCATGTAGAGAATGAGCATGGTGTTATAATTGGCTACCATGGTAAGGAAGGTCCATATATCAAGTTGCCATGTTACTGACAAGGAACACACTTATTTACATAATTACAAGCATCTATCTCTATTTTGGGCAAATAATAGCCATCTTGAGAAGTTTCTTTGCTAGGATTGCACCATTGGTATGGGTCCCATGCATTCCTTCATGAACCTCATTTAGTGCCAATTTGGATTCTCCTAAAGATAAATAATGAAGAACCATTCCATCATAGCATTTTTGATAAACCATGTTTTCAAGGAGGATATAATCTGTTAGGTGATGAAGGAAAACTTTTTGTTGCCTATTGGGAGGTTGGTAGGAAAGACATGGCTATGGAAATAGTTATGAAAATATTGGTATTAAGGTAGCTTAGGTGAGAGATTAGGATAAAAAATGGTGCATATCCTCTCTGAATTTGATAAAATATGTGCTGGCTGAAGAAAATTTTCAATCAGGAACTGGTACTCTTTAGCACTATCATGTATTTGAATCATGGAACCAATTGTTGCCATGACATTGATAGACCTACTATTGACTCATGGAACTTGATCAAACTATAGAGATTCAAAATGTATTTTAAGGTTATCAACAATTTATTTGTAAGGGATAAGATTATGATCTTTTGTTTGATGTTGATTTGTTGTCTAATTTATGATTATCTATAAATTTGCATATACCTTTAAGCTTTGAATATCCCATTGTATGGCAAGATGGAGCCCTAAAACCAATGCATCATATTCAACCATATTATTTATACACTAAAATGATATATGGCAGGCTTTGGCAATCAAATCCCCTTCTAGTGTTATCAACAATATGCCCACTCCATATTTTTGAGATGTGAAGGATCCATCAAAATAGAGTGTCCACTATTCAAGTTCTTGTGATGCTCATTTTATCATCATGATAGAATCATCTGGAAGGTTAAAATTGAGAGGTTGAGTGGCTATAATAAGATTTTTTGCAAGTGGTCCACAAAATTATACCCTTTGATTTCCTTCTAAGTTTGGTATTCAATATCAAACTCACTAAGGATCATAATTCATTTAGCCATACATCCTTTAAGAGCTGCTTTAGATAAGAGGAACTTGAGAGAATCTATTTTGGTGATAGAAATAGTTTTGTCATTTAGCATATAATGTCATAATTTTTGAGTGGAAAACACCATAGCTAAACATGCCTTCTCAATAGGCATATAATTATGTTCATAGGCTAGCAATGTGTAGTTTAAATAATAAACCATGTGTTCCTTACCATGATCATCATGCTAAGACAAAAGTGCCTCCAATGCATATTCCATGGCCAATATGTAAAGTAGTGGCTTTCCTTGTGTTGGAGGTCATAAGACTGGTGTATTGGCCAAGTATATTTTAAGCTTTGCAAATGCTACCTAACAATCTTCATCACAATGAAATGTCACTCCTTTCTTTAAGTGATGGGTAAATGGGTGGCATTTATCTACAAGTTGAGAAATCAACTTGTGTATAGATTAGATCTTGCATTGTAGACCTCATAACTATTTAAGATTATTAGGTGGAGGCATTTCCATAATAGCGGTGACCTTTGAAGGGTCTAATTAAATCCTTCATTATGATTTAAGGAATCCTAATAATTTTTTTGATGTGACTCCAAACACACATTTCTTAGGATTCAAGTGGACTTTATATTCATGAAGCCTGTCAAATATTCTTTGTAGAATGTTAGGGTGTCCAACTCTTGTTCTTGATTTTGCTAGTATATCATCAACATAGTCCTTAATAATGTCATACATCATGTCATGAAAGATGACATTCATTACACACTAATATGGGGTTCCAACATTCTTCAAACCAAATAGCATGACTTGGTAACAAAATGTCCCCCATAGAGTGGTGAACGTGGTCTTATGCTGATCTTCAAGGGCTATCTTGATATGATTGTAACTAGAAAATCCATCCACTAAGGATAACATCTTGTACTCAGTACTTAGTCAGCAATAATGTCGATGTTGGGTAGAGGAAAATCATCTTTGGGACATGCCTTGTTGATATCACAAAAATTAGTGCAAACACGTATGCCTGGGGTCTTCTTACTTACTAAAAATATGTTATAAATCCATTTAGAGTAGTCCAATAGTCAGATAAAATTGGCTCCTAACAACTCCAACTCAGCCTTAACCAAAAGGGTGATGCATGGATGCATCTTTCTTAACTTTTTCTTGACTAGTTTAGCATCAGCTTGAACAACTAGATGATGCACAACTAATTCTAGATCCAGGCCTAGAATGTCAAAGTATGCCCATGCAAAGATGTCTATATAATCCTTAAGAATGGATATAATATGTTTGCATTCTACTTTAGTAAGGAAATATCCAAGATAAACATTTTTGGGATCCTCATGGGTTCCCAAATTCACTTCTATTGTGCTCTCCATAAGGAGTGTGGATCCATCTTCTAGAATTGTAGGCAATATATGGTTGTGATCATCTTCTTATCCTCTATCTTATTTTTATTCCTCCTAAAGATATGGATAATATGAAGAATCAAAATCTAACTTCTTAGGTAAAGGTCAATTGGCAAAGACCTCTATAAACTAAAGAGACAGATGCTCAAATATTTGATGTTGTTCTAAAGAGATGCTTGTACTATTATGCAACTTGGGCTAGGTGGACTTTCTATGTGCTGAGGGGATGAGCAAACTTTCCCACCTGGGAGCATCTAAGTCAAGTTTTCACTTCAAATCTTGTCTTTTTCTTTATATTTTCCCTAATCAATGAGTGCCTCAAAGAGGTTTTCACCTGAAGATCTTGATGTTTGTTCTTTATTATGACAAAAAATGTTTGCCTGCTCTCCAAAGTAGGTAGAAGAATCCAATGATAAATCAAAACCTTATTTATGATCACCAATGGGGAATGCATCTTGTAGGCCCATGTATTGTATAATTGACTCTTCATTTTGAAACTCTTCAAGGCATATGAAATAATTTTTTTGATCTCAATCTATGAGTTCAAGATGGAAAAGGCATAGGTTATAGTGAGGGTTTGCTTCAGAATGAGAAGCACCAATGGTAAAGATATAATGTCTTACTTCAGGAATGAAAGCACCATTAGGATAGGTTTTTGTTTGAGGATGGGAAGCTCTAATAGGTATTATGGTCAATATGTCATTTGAATCAAACAAATTTGAATCAACAAGATCATCAAATCTCCTTTCCCTTTATATTCATCAAATTAGGGTGCCTCAAAGTGAGGTGAAAAGGGGCTTTGGAGAATAGATAAGTCAAATGGATATGGGGATATCTCATTGAATTTGTATTTTTTGACTCTATTGTTCATCTCCAATCTTTGGATAATTTCCTTCATAAAATTCCATTCTTGCATATTTGGTGCATTTGTGGATTAGATAATATGTTTCTAGGGTGGAATGTGCCCCTGGTTTTGTTACTATTTAGGTGGAATGAGCCCCTAGTTTTGTATGGATCTATAGGGAGTGTATACCTTTTGATCCATGATTTAATTTTGATTTGCTACTTGAGTTGAGAACATAGGCCATTGATTCTTGGATTGTGAAACATTCACTAAGTTTGGATATTTCGTACTTTGTTGATTTTGGAAATGTCTATGTTTATTAACCAATCTTTGGTTTATTTTAGGGATTTCCTCAATTTGAATTGAAGTTGGGTTTCTAAGTTTGTAAAATAACAAGAGGTTCTTGATGATTGAAGAATGTATGTTCCATGTCAAATGGAACATCTTTTAGGTTCTCTCGTGACTTTAGATGTTCATTTAGATTACCTTGATCCACTATGGTAATGTTCTCATCCAATATTTTTTGCGTATTGTCCACCATATCTTCTTGTTGTTTCGAAGCATTATTGTCAATTGAAGTGTCAACTAGGGAGTCAGTTAAGTCTATGACAAGTTGATCCACATATCATTGACTTATTATCTTGATATTAACTAGAAGATCTAGATTTTAGGGTTTTGACTCTATTTATATTTCCTTTCCTTTGTTAGAAGAATAAGTTATGTCTACTTGTCCAAAATCTTGCTCTTTTTTTCATTATTCTGCTTCTCTACACAAGGTATGCAATTGTTCTATAGGAAAATCAGAAGGTAGTCTAGCACCTGATTCTATCAATCTAAGAAGGGCTTCATCTTGATCTTCTTGGGGTTGATATTCATTATAATCATATTCAAATCCTACTATTGTGGGGATATCATCAAAAATAATGAGGTTATATTGACCATCATAAAATTTCGCATCCTCATAATGAAGGCCATAAGAGGCCCCACTACAAGTGAAACTTTGATTCATGTCTAAAATGAGTTATCTTGTGTATTGACTAACTTTAGACCAATGTTCAGAAAATCAAAGTATGGTTTGACTCTTTTTTTAACAAATAACCAAGGTACCAATGAGACTATAAAAGGAGCGTGGTTTAAAACCATTCACAATTTATAAGATTTGATTCATGAAATGACTCAACCTTTGGTAAAGTTAAAATCATATAGATCAGAAGAGAGTAAGGTAACTCAAAGACCCAAGGTGAAAAGTAGTACACCAAAGACTAGATCTTTGTGATACACCTACACTAGAAAAGCTAGTTTCAACTTTGACAAGTTGACCCTAGAAGTTTAGAGGAAAGCTCCCCGAATTACAAAGAAGACAAAATGAACTAAGCAACTCAAGATGTAAAAACACACCCAAATCAGTAAGTATAAATCTAGGACCAAATAGGTAGCACAACATTGCCACATGATTCTAGTAGGATAAAATATGTTCTATGACCCAAAGCATGAGTGATATGTAAGATGACTTGAGTCCACCAAGATGATAATGTGATTTTTAGTCTTAATAAATGACCTTCAATCTAAATAGAAAATTTAATCCAAGTTAAAACAAGCTTAGTTCACAAATGGTGAACCCATTTTAATGCACCAACACTTAGAACTCAAAAAGGTTCAATTTTGAATGTGGATTATAAATGAAGGATTTAAACAAATTGAGTAAAAATTCTAGACTCAATTGGGTAGCATGACTGCACCAAAGTGGATGTCATGACAAAAAGCTTTTGATAACAAATTGAACATGGAAAAGATGAATTTTCAATTTGGACAACATAACACCTCCCTTGCTCAATAAAATTGAGGATAATGTGTTTTGGTTAAGTTTATTGAGTTAACAAGCAATTTTAGACACAAATCAAGACCAAGTAAGCTAATGACAAAAAATGAACATCTTACTTCTAAACTGATAAGGTATGGCAAAGTTGGGTCTACTAAACTAGTAAGATTGTGATTGTTTTATGGGAATCAATTACACAGTGATTTTCATGCCAAACAATATAAAATAAAATCATATATTTTGGGTTCGTATCACTCAGATTGTTATAAAAAGGTGCAGCCTTTTATGACACCACTACATCTTGTTGTTCACTCAGTGTAGTGTGATGTCCAAAGTGCCACTACGTCCCATGTGTAAATCCAAAGGAGAAGTCAATGCCGAGAGGTGAAACATCAGGTCAAAGATTCCCTAAATAACTTATGGGAGCGGATGAAGTCCCCCTTGAAATCCAAGATGCATAAATAAATAAAGAATGAAAGTAGAAAGACTTTAGGATCATTTTCAAGGTCACACAAGCTTTGATGAGTTTTTGGAGAGTACTTTAGATGACATTCTTTCTAAGCCTTAGACTAGGCTATTTGCAATAGGAATGGTGCTTTTGATTGCAGGGGTTCCCTATAGGGGACAAATGGAAGAGCATACATGTAACATTCCTCTTTTTGCCAGACACGATTAATATAATCAACTATTTCAAAGAAGAATTGATAAGTGTGTTCAATTTTAAACCCAAATAAAGTGTTTGGTGGTGTTAATTTTAACCCTTGGTCTTAGTTGTAAACTTTTGAAAAACATTCACTAAAAACATCTAATTTCTTTGTTAAACACCCAAAAAAAGATCCAAATTAAATTTTAAGCATGCAAAAGTTATTTAAACATGTTTTGTGCAAAAAAACTAGTTTGGTCCTATAGTGAAATTGTTAGCATGTTCTTTATATTTGAATCCCTTTTGATTTTGACACAACAAACATTAAAAAAAAAGGTCTCAGGTCTGTGTTTTTGTAAAAAACCTAGTGATTGACATTAGTCAATACCATCAATGTCAGTTAAGTCAGTAATTGATGTTAGTATTTCTGTTGACATTGATTAATGTGTAAAAATTGTGGCAACCAAAACTAGCAAAATAAAGTTAGAAAATCAATTTTTAATATTTTTAAAGGCTAAAACAAATATTTTAAATTTATAAAAGGATCTCCTTCATGTGTATGATGTGTCTAGTCCCACCAGGTGTGCCAAGACGTAGAGAGGATTACAAATCAAGTTAGTCAATCATTAGTTCATAAACAATGAAATATTCTTAAAGAACTTACTAACGAAGCCTATCTATTCCTATGGGAATTACAAAAGATAGAAAGAAACAAATGAAAGAAAGAAATACCATATTATCTTCTCGAATGGATTCACCATACCCATGTGGCTCAAAAACATGTTCTCCCTTGATCAAGCATCCTTGTCTTTATCAACAATGGTGGTAAGCTCCTCTAATGCCTCAAGAACACTCCATAAAACTGAGGCACTTGATTGTAAACCACTAAACTAGCCCATCAGTGAAGCTTTGAGGAAATAATTTAGTATTATAACTTTGCAATGTTGAAGATTTGAAGATATTTTAACATAATAAAGTTGCACCAAAATAGCTTAAAAATGATGTCCATGGCCTCTGTATTTATAGATTTCTGAGATTGGTCAGGATCAACCTAAACCATCCATCTTGAGATGAAGATATATGGTTGAGAATAATCCTAATATTTGGAATTAAATCCATAATTATATTCATCATGACCTTGGAAGAAGGGGCATTGAAGAGACATGGGAGGCATTAACTAGGCATAGGTGACCCATAATCTTGATATTTTATTCAATTATGGCTTGATGGATACCACCCTATAGATGATGTCACTAGGCAATGCAGATAATAAGAATAAACTTTCAAAAATAAATATTTAACAACTCTCAGGGAAAATCCACTTAAGCTCTTGATCTGGATTAATTAGCCTTAAATAAGGTTAATAAACATTTGTGCAATTATTTCAAAATTGGCCCTAAATTAATCAAAATGGTCAGAAAGTCATATTACTAGATCATAATTTGATTCAAGAGAAATTACAAGGTGATGTTAGATGCATTGGAACCTTATTCCCATTGAGGATGTTGTCAAAAAAAATAACAAAGGTACATGATGTGTACCAATGAATTAGAATAAAAGAGTGATCTAGAACACTAAATTATGAAATGGTCATTTTGATTCAGAATGATCTGATCAATGTTAGCTAGCCCATAAAATGAATTTCCCTAATTAGGGATACTTTGATGTAAAATGGCACTTGTAAGTGAAAAGTTTGAAACATTTAAGATGCTTTATAGATTTCGACCTAAAATATGCATTTGAGTGCAATTCGAGTAAGATTGATAATTTTGACACAAATGGTGTTAGGAATTGGATGTCGACAATTGGTATGGTAAAAACCTCAATCAATTCATCTTTTACACTTTCTAATGTAAAATTTGAGCCAAGAAAATTGGATGACGTAAACTTTATTTTATGTAATGTTTAACTAAATGTTGATATAAACATTGATACAATGTGTGTTACTAAAGGAAAAGTCTCTAAATTAGAGAAAAATGTCTTGCTAAATTTATTGTGAATATGCTTGATATAATTTGCTTCAAGAAAATTTTGTTACTATTTTACTTCATAAATCATGACAAAAGAAATTTTGACACAAATAACATCACAAATTTATAAAAATATACTTATATGCATAACCAATAACATTTCCATTGTAAATTATATCCAAATGTTATAATTAATCAAAGTAACAATATGTCCTCAATACTATCCACTGATGATATCATGATCATCAATTTTCATCCATGTATTTACTTATAATTCACATTGAATGATTATTTCTATAATATTTTATCTATGAAATGTGTAAATTACATCTTAAAAGTTGGATCACTGGGTGGAATAAACTATCATGTGTCTCCATATAAAAATGAGGATACATCATGATCAATCAATGAGATCCAACCCTCATACAATGTGATGAAAATACTATTCAATGAAAATCCATGAAAACAACAGCATTATCTTTTGGGTAGTTCTCTAGATGAATCTATGATCATCAATAGTTGTTTAGTCGCTCATAAATCATGAGGAAGTGCTTGCTCCACAAGCATTTATTTTACTTATGTGCAAAAATGATGAAAATGAGGGCATTATATTGTATCCATTGATATTATTATTTTATGTCAGAAGTTATTCTTTAATTCTAATAGACATTGATCTATAAAAAAAAGAAGATAAACTTCTTTCGATCAATAAAATCTAATGATCATTCTATATAATGAAAAGATCATTCCATGTAACCCCCCATTTGTCAACCATTCAATCCCTCATGAGTTGTGTTTAAGCGCTCAATTTGTCACCTTAGTTATTTTACTTAAAAGAATGACATCTATCAAAAAATGAGATTGCCTTATATGAGACACTGATACATTTATTTAGGGTGTAGTTTATTCTCTTATGCAAATAGGCATGAAAATGACCATTTATTTTCTAATAAATGTATTGGGGAGTTGATTGTTTGAAAAATATCAACCATTATATTATTCCAAACTATATGCATATGTCAAAAATCTTATTTATAGATTTTTTTAATTTAAATAATGAGCATGTTGAGAACCAGGGATTTTTAATGTAAAATCATAAAAAATTATGACCATCAAACATTATAAATGGATGAAAATAATTTAGAGGACAATTTTTTGATTCAAATTATTTTCATGTTAAAAACCCATGAAGAGAGAATCCATTGATTTTTAAAAACTTGGTTATTTTACTTATGAGATTAACATTTTAAAAATGAAGTTTCCATGTGGTATATAGTGATATGTTTATTTACTTGTGGGGATCATCCATTTAAGGATATCCAGCTATAATTATATTCAATCTTATAATCATTCATGGTAGTCCCATGACTATTCATCCACATAAACAATATGAGTGTTTTTCAATGGCCACTTTGGTCGAAATCATGTTTGTGACCTATTTTATGAGTTGTAAAAGATCATGTTGAAGTTCTCTCTCTGCACAACTATCTATTTTAATAATGAGACTAGGGAGATATAGAAATTAAGGTTACCATGTGGTTGACATTTATAAGTTTATATTTTTATAGGGGTTATTCTATAATGTGGATGAGAATTCCTCTAAAAAATGTAGATACCTTTTATCTGATTGAGTAAATTCCAATATCATTCAAGGTCATCCCATGATCATTTGATGACATCACATGGTTATTTGAGTCCATCCTATAAGATCATTTGAATCTATCCCATGACCATTAGATCATGCTTTGTTTATTTAAGCAATGATCATATTGAAAACATACAGCATAATGAGGGATGTTTATCTAGTATCATAAGAAAAAATATGACTTTTGGTCTCATAGATATAAAACTAAATGAAAATCATTTGTCAAATATTTTTCAATTCAAAGTATTTGTATGTTAAAAATTTATGAACAAATTAAAACCATTAATTTTATCAATGTTATCTATTTTACTTATGAAAATGACATCTAGAGAATCAAGTCACCACATAGCTAGCAATGTTATTTTTATTTTTTTGTGAGATTTGACTGATTTAGGATATAACACCATCATAAAATGTGGTAAAATGATCATTCACACTATTCCCACAATCATTTATGACAATCCCATGGTCATTCATATAATTAAATTATCACTCAAACTAACCACAAAACCATAATACTTATGACTACAAGCTTAGTTGAAAGCATGATCATTGAATGGCGTTTGAGTGGCCCAGGGTCATGTATAAATACTCACTCCAAAAATTTAACTCTAATATTAATGAAAATGGATACATCTAGAAAATGAGGCTTTCATGCGATAAATACTAATATTTTTATTTTAATATAGGGGTTATTATTTAATATATAAAAAAAAATCGTATGCCAAAAAATAGAGGGTACATCATCTAATTGAGGAAATCCCATGATCTTCTAGGCCATCCCATAATCATTTTAAGCTATCCCAAAATCATTCAAGGTGATCCTATAATCATGATAGTGTTTTCCAACTAGTCCATGAAAATAACATGACTAGAAATTATTCTTATATCATTATAGATTTTGAAAGATAAAATTATTATTATCATTGTTGTTGTTATTTTTGTTTTTTGTATTTAATTTTTTTTATTAAGGATGGAAATTGTATTGATTACTCATTCTATATTGATATCAATGTGGAGAACCCATATATGTAATATCTTTACAATAATAGGTCTTTGTAAACCTATTTGTAAAATAACATACATTACATTACATATCATTTAGTATAAAACTAAAACCATTTAATTGTGACTTAATAATTAAATTTTGTGTGAAAATAATTAGTTTTTTTAAAATTTGGTTATGGCTACATGTTATTTTCTTGTTTTAAACATTATTATTTCCATGCCAAATACCATAATAAAATAAAAACACATAATAAAGGAAATAAAAACTATGTTATTATAATCATTTTCTATTTTTTATGTACTTCTATTTTTTATGTCATTAATTTTGGGTTTGGATTATTGGAGTACCATATTTCTAACCTCTACTAGTTCTCTTTAAGATTTTTATCACAATTTTTTTATATATGCCTTTTGGCTTGCCTACAAATTTTTGAATTGAATAAACTAAAAGTTCCAACCATCCTTATTTTCAAAAAATATGTCAGGAATGCCATTATTAATCAAGTCTATGTTAACTATGATGTCAAATTCCTAATAGAAAACATCCTTATGTATAACATTTTCTATGTAGTTGTAAATTTAATACATGTTATAGTTATCAATGGTTCTTATAAACTCCTCCATGTCCCATTGATAACGTGGAGGGATAACATATTTTGGAAATTCATGTGGGTTTTAGGAAGTCTATGGAAGTTGATTGTCAAAAACATATTATAAATGTTTCCCTTTGATAATGTCCTCTGCTTCATTTTTTATTATTATTGTGTAATCCTCAAGTTTTGGTTCTTTAATCCCTCATGAATAGGTCTGATCTACTAGCTATGACTTCATGGGATCCCTTATGTAATCAATTGGTAGTATCATATATGTGAATCTAACTACCCTTTAAAAAAACTAAAGGACACTAAATATACAACCATGGAAATATTGTTTTATAGCACAAAATTCTTGATAATGCAACTAGAATTAAAAAAATAACTACATCCTAATTTTTACCCACTACTAGCATAAAGTTTTCTATTTTAGACATGAAGACAATAATACACTACACTTAATGCATACATGTGTGTGTGTGTGTGTGTGTGTGTGTGTGTGTGTGTGTGTGTGTGTGTGTGTGTGTGTGTGTGTGTGTGTGTGTGTGTGTGTGTGTGTGTGTGTGTGTGTGTGTGTGTGTGTGTGTGTGTGTGTGTGTGTGTGTGTGTGTGTGTGTGCGTGTGTGCGTGTGTGTGTGTGTGTGAATTAACATATAAGATTTAACACATTAAAATAAGAATCTATACATTAAAATATTAAGTGAAAAACATGGTTATATATGATATATTAAAACCAAATAAAGCTTATTAAAATAAATTAATCTAGGCAAACTTATAGATACGTGTGTTATTAAATATATATTTTTATAATTTTCAATAATTTTATGTGTAACTCTTATGCAATTCTCATGTGAATGATTTCCTTTCTCATGATCCACATCATTATAAATTGAGGTCATTGTTGTATGTCATAACTGAATTAGGTAGTATTCACATATCCCAAATATTGGAGTACTAAAAATTAAAAGTGTGGAGGAAAAAGTAGGATAATTTTCAGCATCATAGCCAAAAATACAAAAAATAAAATTAAAAAACATTATATTGTCGGTATTCTATATATTTTAAATTATATTCAAATTTCAATGGTATAAAAGTTATATCTTTTCCTTAATATTCCAAATATTTAATGGATGCAGAATCATCTAGTTTTGATGGGAGAGGAAAACTTATTATATACATAATATGTTTTTGGTGCATGGATAGTTATTCAAAATTCTAAGATGTTTTATATATTTATGTCTAAAAATAAATAGATATATCCACCTCCATTAATACCTTTATTTATCATATGTACTTATTTTAAAAATTCATAGTACAAACTAAACAAATAATAGAAATCATTTTGTATGTTTTGTTTACACAATCACATGATCAAGTTGATAGGAAATGTGTTCTTAAACAAGTAAATTTATAGTTATTCTCACACCATCAATTATACAATGTAAATTCATAATAGGTAAATATGCAATAACATTAATAGAATATTTTTATAAACTACTATTTTTTCATTCAATATAGAACATAAATTCTAAAAGTTATAGATTGGTAGAATAATTTAATTGTAAAATAACAACTAAAAATAGCTAGATTTAGACTCAAAGTATGTACCTATACTCCATATACTATCATAAATGGATATCTACCTTTGTAAGTGTGAATATATTCTCAGGATTCCTTTGAAAAAAATAGGGATATCATATTTTTGTAGAATTTTTCGATATAGTCTAGTTATCTTACTATAAAATTACACCAGTGCCCAATGACCCTAAATCTTAACATCAACTAAATGTTTTCCTTTTTCATGTCTTTGGTATTATAAAGATAACTATATTAGACCATGTTAAGTCTTGTTGTTTACGGTATAATTTAGCTATACCCCATGTCACCTTAAGATTTTCATTCAACTTTTACACCTCACATACCATGTCATATGATGAAACCACATGCCCCTATGCCTAATCCTCATCTACCTTGAGACACTATAATGCAAATTAATCCACACCATTTTTTCATCCCATAATTTTTTGGGAATAATGAAAGATTGTATCATATTTTATTATTTCATCGACAAATATTTGTAAAATATCATTATTTGTTATGATTCTAATTTTTGGGACACAAACCCTTATCACTTTCCAATTATCACTCAACCATTTCTATCTTTGTGAAAAACTGAAAAACCTAACCTATTAAATTTATTTAACTATGTATAATATAAATAAAATAGTATAGTGTAATATTAATCCTTAAATTCTCCCCTCTCCACCCCTTATTACATCATATTCCCAATAATGGGAGAGCATAGCCTTTGCATTTGAATTGGGACATAGATAAAATTTAGAATACTTAAAATCACTGATGAATGAGACACATTCATAAGTTCATCAAGAAATAATATAACACATGAAATAGGAAATAATTTATACTCTATAAATACACATGTGAATAGGGACATACACAAGATTCCATAATTGTCCTATACATACAACTGTTTAAACCTCGAGACACTCAATTGTTTACAAAAAATAACTATGTTTCAAAGGGGACACATGAAAATATTCAAAAACTTAAATATTGGTTCTAGGCCTCATACTTAAATGAACAATGATACACTCAACTATCCATAATAAAAAATTATATTTGAATATGGACACATTCTACTATTTTTCAACATAATAGTAGGAATAGACCTCACTATGATTCATTAGTTGGAACTAGGCCTAAAAAAACATTG
>JARHVA010001559.1:3237500-3260000 GCA_037957365.1 Torreya grandis | reverse complement strand
GTAAAAGGATTTGCACCAAAAGGAAGTATTGGTTATCATGAAATATTTTTACCAATTGTTAAATATATTTTAATTTTTGTCTTAGAATTAATGGATTTAATAAATTTAGAGTTGGAGTAGTTAGATGTTAAAACAACATTCTTGCATGGAGATCTAGAAGAGGATATGTATATGGAATAACCTGAGATTTTTGTAAAAGACAGTAAAAAGGGATTTATTTACAAGCTTAGGAAGTAATTATATGGAATTGTTACCTAGAAAATGGTACAAGAAATTTTATTCCTTCATGACAAACCAAAAAAATTTCAAGAGTGAGTATGACAATTATGTCAAAATTTTTTAATTGTACGTAGGAAAAATTCCTAAGTAAAATTTTGATGAATCAATTTAAAAATTATGGTGAATGAATTTTGAAGGTTAATAATTATGTAAGTTAATCAATGATAGATAAATGGTGTGAATCAATGATAGCTAAATGGTGAATGTATGTGAACGGAACATGACTTGCTTATATAGTGTGCACTGTGTAGGTTACCATCTACACAAGTATGTAGATAAGCACCTAGATATGTAAATTAGTGTTTGTATATGAAGATGAACATATAAATTTTCATATGAGTATATACATATGAAAAAAAGTGTCTACATACATCTATACATGATCATATGCATATGTAGATGGACACCATCTACATATACAAGTGGTTGTCTATTTATTTAGGTAATCATCTATATATGTAGGCAACCACTTGCATATGAAGATGGTAATCTATGTTACATGGATCCTATAAAATGCCTATGAAATGGAACCTCACTAATCCTTATTCACTTTACAAATTAAAAACCTGCATATTGTGAGTGATCCATATTTCTTTGAACATCCCCTACCCTTATGAGTCCAAAGTTACCTAGGCATATTTCCAACTTCTAAAAAGGCTTCTAACAAGAAGGAACACTACAAAAATGTATTCGTATTCCCATAGATCATCTATAATAGTATCTAGAGACCCTAAACCTCAATACAAAAATGTCATATACCTGTTGATCCTATAACATCTCTACCAAGAAGATACATATAAAGATTGGTTTAAAAAGTGTAATTTATAAGGGATTTTGTATATGCCCTAATATGATATAGATGCTCACTTACTAAAATTTATATTAGAAAACTATGGCAATGCCTTATATTTATTCAAATTAACAATTAACTCATGTTCTATTATGTTTGGGATTAGTCCCAAGGACATACATAGACTGATAGGGTTGTTGCACAAGCACACGAATCTGGTCTCTACAAATGTCTCAATATCAAATGATGAAAAAAAATATTTGGAGTCCCATTATGGAATACAACTAGATGGCATGTTGTTTCAGTTTTTTATTTTATAGTTCATCAATTCCATATATTAGTTTTACCATATTACTTAGTTACTAATTTCTTGTGTATGTTTTTTATTTAAATTTTAAAACCACCAAAAGCCATAGGAAAAGGGGGATTAAAGTTGAAAATGTTACAAATATTTTACTCCATGGCATGATTGAATTATATCAAGCCAGATTAATTTTGCAAAGAAGATCATCATATATTCCATTCTAGAATAATTTCTATATCCTACACACTATCTATGGTTAGTAATATGATTGGTGTACATACTTTTTAAACAAAATAAAGGATCTTTGAGTTTTTATAGTCAAAATGAAAATTATATATTTTCATGTAAAATTTTTTTACTGTCATTCTACACTAAATTAGTTTTTCAATTAGCCAACACAAATATTCCAACTGCTCTATATGAAAAAGTGGTTGTCAATTCACTCTCCATTGAAGAATAAGATCCAAGGTTTCAAATTTGTAATGCACTATTATTATTTTTAAATGATTATATGATCTATTTAATATACCAAATATTATATTTATTTCCTACATAAAAAACTAGCTCACACCATCGTCAGGAGTGTTACATCCTGATTCCTCGCTAAGCAAACTATTTGATTATCCATGGGTGTTTATAGTTCACACATTTGATTTGTATAATTTTTAATAAGATTTGAGACATATGCTATTATGGGGTTTTATGTTATTTTACTAATTTATGAAATTATCAATAAATTACTATGGCATTAGGAGGATGCTAATTAAATTAGTAAAGTTACAGGTTTTTATAATATATGTTAAAACAAATAAAATTTAGAAATTGTCATTTGAGAGAAAAATTTGGAAAAAGAATAAGAAAGTAAATAAAAAAATAAATAAAATGGTCTAAAATTAATGAAAAAAATAAGAAGGAAATATATTAAATATTAAAAAACAAATGAAAAAAAAATAAAGAAAAAAAAAGAAAAATATTTAAAATAAAAAACTACACCCTTCTTATATTAGCATAGAATATGAAAAGAACATAAGTATTTTCAAAGGGAGAAAGCTATAGAACATTAAGTAAAAACACAAAAGAGAAGAGACATTGGTAGAGATTGGACATGATCAAGATCAAGTATTGAAAGAATGACCAAATAGGTTATCAGGTAGGCACCTTTGCTCATATATAAACCTTAAATTTGTGTATGTGTCATTTATATAACCATTATAAATGAATTAATTTGGAAAGAATATTTGAATTAAATGATCTAAAAAATATGATTATATGAAATGATATTTAAATAAGATGATATTAAAAATCAAGATTGATTAAAATTATATACTGTAACATCCATGTTTAATCTATAATCAAGCACTTGCCTATTGAAAATATGATGATTTAGAATACATTTGTTTATAAAATTATATTTAATATATATTTTAAAGGGAGGCTCAATTAAAAATAATTATTAGTGGAGTATCCCCATTATTCTACTATATTAAAAATCTATCCTGATCAAATAGAATGGTATATATATATATATATATATATATATATATATATATATATATATATATATATATATATATATATATATATATATATATATATATATATATATATATATATATATATATATATATATATATATATATATATATATATATATATAGGATTAAGAGTAGCGAACTGTATAGCATTGACTTAGCTTTTTAAGGAGAATATCTAAGCTTCTAGACTAATATGGGGTGTGTGTGTGTGTGTGTGTGTGTGTGTGTGTGTGTGTGTGTGTGTGTGTAGGAGTAAGAGTAGCGAACTGTATAGCATTGGCATAGCTTTTAAAGGAGAATATATGAGTTCCTAGACTATTGTGGGGTAGTGACCCATTAATAAGAATGATTCTAAATATTAGACAATACTTGGCTATCTATATACCAAATTCACCCATACTTAGATTGTATGCTATGACACTTATATGAGTGGCTATCTGTTAACTGACCACATAGCCTTTATAAAATTTAATATTCAGTGATTTGGTTTTATATTAATTTAATTCATAATATTTTTTAGACACATGTATAGCATTGATTATAGATGAAATAATTTCTTATTAAAGAATAGTAGGCATGTATATATTTATATTTGTTTGGTTTTACAAATATGGAGTTATTTAAATAGACTTAGTGCTTTATGCAAAGTAGATCACCCTAACCTCATATAGTGAGTTGGTTGGGTTATGTAGTGTAGTGTGATTCCATTCGATGATGTGATTGAACACTCAAAAACTAATTATAAATAAACTAATATTAAAAATAGAAAATTGTATCATGTTATTTCATACTATATATTCAATGGGTATAGGGAGTATTAACAACTATTTATGTTGTCCAAAATAAAAATACCAATAACTAGTCTATCCTTAAAATAATAGATTTTTAGATGGATCACTTATTTAATGTTTGGGGAAAACTAATCTATAATCTGAATCTAATTTTAACTAAGTCATATTTACATTTTATGGTGACTTATAAAGTTTGGGTAAATTAATTTCAAACAAGTCATATTTAAATGATAAGATTTGTGTATTTAAGTGTATTAAACAATTAGTTGGTTTACGTAATATTTTTAATAATATTAAACCAATGAAATTGTATTAAGTTCATAAATATACTATGGGATGTGTAATCCTATGAATAAACTTGTACATGAGTACATATAAAAATATGAATGGGGTCTATCAAAAATAGGTCGATGGAATTGATCTTGTAGCAAGACTGAAGAGAATATACATAGCTGATAGTCTTAACTAAATGATATATATATATATATATATATATATATATATATATATATATATATATATATATATATATATATATATATATATATATATATATATATATATATATATATATATATATATATAAACCTGAAAATTCATTAAGGATAATTGTTTATATTAAAAATCATAGTCAACCTATTCAGTATTATAACTATTGAAAAACCTCATGAAAACATTATTGGGGAATATTAATAATTGTATTTGTATATATGTGGTTACTATATCAAGATTCCTAAAATTATTTTAGTGAGGCATGTGAAGGATAAATAAATAAATTTTGTCTTCATTAGGATATGTATGAGTTTGCTTATTATATATCTTGTCAATTAAAACATGTGATGTAGATGTAACATTGAATGCATGCATTCAAACCCTTAAAAATATAATAAATGTTAGATTAGAGTAGTCTATGTTTTGTGTGAATTGAGACTTATTTTTTTATATATGGTTACTTGAATATAAGCTTATGTCTTCATGTATTTATGACTACCTTATTTAACTAGTTGTGGTATTTAGTAGTTATGATTAAAAACATAAGACTATGATAATATGGGTTATCATAGAGTGTAGTATGTTTGAAAACTAATTGTCTTAATTAGAATATGTAATTAAAAATGTATTTTACCTAGGTGGTATAAACTATAGCTATTATTTTTATTATGAGATAAATAATAATGCAAAATTGATTCATACTTTTGACGGAATAAATGTATGTTTTTAAAATTATCTTATGTTTATCATATTTTGATAAATGATTGCTAGTAGGATGTAAATTAAATGAATATTTTGGTTATAGTATCTTAATAAATCTTTCATAGAAAATATTCAGTAAGGAATGAGATAAATTTCAATAGCTTACTAGAATCACAATGCCAGATGAAATTATTTCGATTAAGTGGTGTGTATGAATTTTGACTGATCTATAGATCAGTATTATTGATTATTATTGAAATTTTTTGCCAAAATATATTTAGTGAGACATTTTTATTTCATGGGTATGATTTACATGTTTATACGATATCTTGTAATAGAACTAGTTCTCTATGATAGACCACATGTTTAGTTTTAGAAATCATACAACACACAAGTACTAGTTCATCTCTATAGAGTTTCATGCCATCACTATCTACTCATCAATGAAGTGAGGTCCATTTATTGATAGAATTAATGTGGGGGATCATTGTTCTGTGGTTTGTGTATAAAATTTCTCAGATGATTCTCTACCTCCTTAAAGTAATACTTACTTGGAAACAACACATGATATTACCACATGTAATAGAGTTCGAGAAACTATGCTCTAGGTAACCATGTATCTTACATATGCACATTGTATTTTATTGTGATTATTATTAAAACATTATCATAATGATCTATAATTACAAACATATTGTATATTGACATCAGTGGATCTATATTTACCTTATATAATCAATTATGATGTGTTTTTAATGATGATATTGATCAGTGATGTATGATGTCACATTATTCATTTATAGTTATTATAATTAGAGTATTTTATATGGTCACTAATCATGGTGTAATATCATGAAAGTATATGCTATTTTTTAAAAAATGCATATTTATAGGTAGCTTTTGGTGAGGATGTTATATGTGGTATCAAAACTATGACTCAAAATCTAGGACCTAATGAGTCCACTAAAATTTGCATATCCTTCTATTATAGAGAGGAGAATGGTAAAAGCTAAAGTATACAGAGAGGTTTCGTCAAATGTCAATGACAGTAACCCTTCTTTTGATCCTAACTATTTTACTACTAAGAAAACAACAAAGTCAAATAGAATTTTTATAGCCATGAATGAGAGTAAGGATTAGATTATAGCATTGGAGTAGGTATTTCATGGTGATGAAAAGGAATAATATTAGGACATACCTGAATAACAACCTATTGAACAGGGAAATCTTTAGGATGTTAGAGCTCAAGTAGTTATGGAATTGGCTAGTGACATGAAAAAAGTGAACCCAACTAATTTCAATGGAATTATTCTAGATGATGGAGCTAGGACATGGTTGACTGAGATGGAGAAGTATTTTTATATTCAAAACTACTCTAAGGTCACTAAAGTAGTATGTGGATCATACCAATTAGATGGTGGGGTAGATACATGGTGGGCTAACAAATAGTTGAAAATGAATCTTAACTCAACCAACACTACTTTGGAGAAGTTTATTACTTTGTTCATATAATGGTAGTATCCATAGCTGTATTTTGATCATAATATCATAGATTTATAGAATCTAAAGGAAAGAAACTTATCGGTAATTGAGTACTCAGAGAAGCTCACCATAATTTTGAAATATGTACCTCAATACTAGTTAGATAAGAGTTTTAGGATTAGGAATTTTATCATGGGATTGAAACGCTAGATCAATGTAGACGTAGATGTTCATGTAACTTCCAACATAGACTAGGTATTTGAGAAGGTAGTCAAATAGGAACAAAAGTTGAAGTCTCTTACACATGCTAAGGACAAATTCAAGAAAAAGTTTAGAATTTCTAAGTCAACATTAAAAAAGAAGAATTAGAAGTAGAGGAGTGTATATTATAAGTATTTCAAAATTTATAATGTCAAGTTCAACAAAAATTTAGGGACTAAAAATTAGTGACACGGATCTAAAGGTGGTTTCAAAATTAAACAACAAAATGATAGGAAATGAACACTTATAGGTTGATTGCTTTATGAAGATGACCATCATGTTCATGATTATCTTGAGGACAAGTCAAAGGGAAAAGGTCCTAATCCTCAACAGGGTAGTTTTTAGTAGTGGATTCATATAACAATCAATAATTAGTAAGCTAAATTTTAGGAGTTATCCATAGAGCTATTAGGTACTTTGTTTGACCATCGAGTTTCTATTTTGATAGATACACTAGCCACAAAATGTTTAATATCTCTTGAGATGCTTATTGAGTTAATTAGAAGAGCTAAAATTATGGCAAATGCATGGTCTGTATAGTATGGGAATGTCTAAACGATCATGGCTCACAAGTGTTTACTTAAAATAAAGATTAGGTTAACCAAATTCATATATATATATATATATATATATATATATATATATATATATATATATATATAGGTCCATATGACATGATCTTAGGAGTCAACTAGATTATGAAACATAAAGTCAAGGTTGATTAATAATTAAAGGAGGTTGATTGTCTAGATGATTTTAAAAATTAGACACAAATTTAGGGTGAGAAAATAGAGTTGAGGCTTAGGTATATTTTTGCAATGCAACTAAAGAGGGATCAAGAAAAAGGTGGTCTAGCATTTATCATCAAGATAAATGAAATGGATGAATTTAACGAACCTTCTCTAAAATATTATCATTTTCTTATAAATTTTCAAGATATGTTTCCAATAGAATTAATAGGATTGCCTCCTAGATGTGAGTTTTATTTCTCTGTCGATATCATACCTAGATCAAAATCATATTCTAAAGCAACATACAAGATGACAACCACTATGTTAATTGAATTGAAGGCTAAAATCTAAGAATTATTATGTAAGGGGTTGATCATGCCAAGTGTGTCACCTTAGGGTACACTAGTTGTATCTATCAAGATTAAGGATGGTACTCTTTGACTTTGTATTGACTATAGAATGTTGAAAAAGGCAACTCTCAAAAATAAGTTTCACTACCTCATACAAATGCTCCTTTTTATCAAATATTTAGAGCAAAGGTATTTTCTAAGATTGATTTTAGAATATGATACCATCATTTGAGGATAAGGGATGAGGATATTCTAAAGATAATGTTTAGAACTCATTACAGGCACAATGAGTTCATAGTGTTACTTTTTAAGTTGACTAGTGCTTCAATAGAATTCATGAATCTAATGAGTAATGTATTCAGAGATTATGTTGGTCATTTTATTTTGGTCTTTCTTGACAATATTTTTATATAATCTAAGAATGAAGAGGACCACCTTTATCTTCTAGAATTGGTTTTGTAATAGTTGTATAAGTACAAGTTGTATGGTAAGTTATCTAAGTGTGCATTTTTCCAAGACATAATGTAATATCTAGGACATATAATCTATGCAAATGATATCTTAGTAGATTTAGAAAATATAAGAGCCATTATGTAGTGGCCGATGCCAAAGAATGTGCATGAGGTAAGGAGTTTCATGGAATTAATAGGATATTATAGGAAGTTTGTTCCAATTTTTTTTAAAATATCTAATCCAATTAATTATTTGCAATGTAAGAACCAAAATAGTGTCTAGTCAAAAAAGTGTGAAGTAGATTTTCAAAAATTGAAAAGAAGGCTTAATTTAACACCATTATTAATAGTTCTTGACCTCAATGGTCAATTTTAAGTGATCATAGATGCACTAGGGGATGGAATAGGAGGATTCCTTATGAAGGATGTGTAGTTGTAGCTTATGAATCAAAGAAGTTAAAGCCTTATTAAATAAACTATGCCCCTCATGATCTTGAACTTACAAAAATTATTCATGTTTTGAAAATTTGGTGGCATTATTTATTGGGAAAACCTTTTGAGATTAAAATAGATAACTTGGGACTCAAGTACATCTTCACTCAATAAAATTTGAATGCTCATCAGAGATGATGGCTAGAGTTCTTATCTAATTACGATTTCAACATCAACTATATCAAAGGCAAGGAAAATAAAGTAGCTAATTCCCTAAGCCATAAAAGGTACGTAGTAACTCTAACTACTATTAGGAGTACTTTCAAGGATCAATTGGTTAAACTCTCATCAAGAGATGAATTTTATGATCAGGTCAGTAAAACATTAATGTCTAAAAATGATCAGAATCCTCGGTAAAGGATTCAAGTTAGAGAGTGAAGGTCTATTGCATTATAATGGAAGGATGTATGTGCCAAATTAAGAGAATATAAGGAGAAAAATGTTGAAGGAACTACATAATGCCTTATATTTAGGACATCAAGCAGTAAGAAAGCTCATGGTAGAACTTAGACCAATGTATTTCTTGAAGGAAATCAAGAATGATGTAGTAGACTATGTATCATGCTGTCTAAAATGTCAATGAGTAAACACTGAGCATATGCATCTTCTTGGATTATTATGTCCACATGATATATCAGAATGTAAGTAGAAAGTGATTACTATGGAATTTGTCTAAGGGTTATTTATGTCATGAAACAACCATTATATGATCTTGGTAGTTGTTGACAAACTAACCAAGATGGCTCATTTTATACCAGGTAATTTGATATATGATGCACCTAATCTTACGAAGATGTTTGTAAAGAAAGTGTATAGGTTGCATGGATTTATAAATAATATCATTTCAAATCATGATGCAAAAATGACTTCTAGGTTTTGGGTAACTTTCAAGTCATCTTTGAGTACACAAATAAATTTCAGCACTGCATATCACTCAAAGACTAATGGTCCGATTGAGAGAGATAATTAGGTGCTAGAGGTTATTTTTCATATGTATTATGTGGATCAAAAATAAAAGTGGGAATATTACCTTTTTTTGGTTGAGTTTGCTTACAACAACTAATACTAATCAGTTTTAAATATGACATCATTTGAGGCATTATATGGAAGAAGGTGCAGGACACTAATCAATTGAGATAGTTTCAAGGATAGGTTAGTCTTTGGACTTGACATACATTCATAAATAGAATAATATTTTAGATTAATTATATATAGATTGGTTGAGTTCAATAATAGGCATAAGAGGTATGTTGATCTAAAGAAGATAGATAGGTAGTTTTCAGTAGGTGATAAAGTTTTCTTATAGATTAAGCCATAGATGAGATCTATTAAATTTAGGAAGACATCAAAAATATTTCCAAGATATGTGAGACCCTTTAAGGTGTTAGAAGTAGTCAATATTATAGTGTATAGGCTCACATTACCACGAACACTAGATTTATTATAATGTCTTTCATTTTTATTATCTTAAAAAGTATATAGCTTATCTTATACATATGTCAGATTGGAATGCTTTGTAGTTTTTGGATCCCATAGTGGTCATGGTAGAACCAATCATGATAATTGACACTTATAAATTTTATTTTCATAATAGAGAGATGTCAAAGTGCAAGGTCTAGTGGGACCAATACTGTAAGGATAGTGCTTCTTTGGATTACAATGATGAGTTTCATAGGAGATTTCCACATTTATTTGCTTGATTATATATTATTGTATTATGTTATTTTTATATTGAATAAAGTTTGAATTTACAACTTGTGTTTGAATAAGAATCATCTAGGAGGATGACTAGCTTTACGGGGAAAGGATGTTACATATCGATTCTTTGCTAAGAAAACTATTTAATTATCTTTTAATGTTTATAGTGGACACATTTGATTTGGTTAATTTTGATTAATCTTTGAGATATATGTTATTATGGGGCGATAAGATATTGCTTAGGTTATATGTTTGCATTGTTATTAGTTGGATATAGTTTATGTGTTTACATTACAAATATATTGATTTGTAATTTTAGCTATATTTTATGGTGTATGTATATCATGATATTATGATCTAACTACCTACTTGTTGTGAGGTTGATGCAGGGTAACTCATCCCTCATAAAGTGACAAAGGGAGAGTAATATTACAGATGGTATCAAAGATGGATATAATGGATGACAAAATATAAACTAATTATAGCCTTGCACACACCAAATTAGCTAGCACATCTTATAATGCATAATAAATGATTTTCACAGTGTGTTTATTTATACTTGTATCAAATACTTGTTTGTCATGATTTACTAGTATAATTTAAATGGCTTTTAGAACTCATTTTATGTGATTAACATAATTAGACTAAATATGGATTATTAATTAATGAGATTATCATTAAATTTTAATGGCATTAAGAGGTTGCTAATTAAATTAGTAAAGTTACACATTTTTATAATTTATGTTAAAATAAATAAAATTTAGAAATTGCCATTTGAGAGGAAAAATGAAAAGAAAAAAAAAAAAAAGATAAACAATAAATAAATAAATAAAAATAAAATGGTCTAAAATAAGAAAAACAAAAAGAAGGAAATACATTAAATATTTATAAAAAAAAAAGAAAAAAGAAAAGGAAAAATAAAAATCTTTATAAAAACAGACTACGCCCATATTATCCAAAGATGGAATATGAAAAGAATATCATAAGTATTTCCAAAGGGAGAAAGGTGTAGCGCATTAAGTAAAAACACAAAAGAGAGCAGGCATTAATAGATATTTAAGAGGACTAAGATCAAGAACTGAAAGAATGACCAAATGAGCTACCAGGTAGGCAATTTTGCATATACGTAGACCTTAAATTTGTTTATCTATCATTTTTATAACTGTTGGCATTAAATTAATCTGTAAATAATATTTGATTTAGGCAATATGTAAACAAATGATAATGCAGGAGGATAGTTAAAAAATACGTTATTAGAAATCGATCCTAATTAAAATTATATATTATAACATCCCTGTTTAGTCTATAATAAAACACTTACATATTAAAAATATGTTGATTTAGAATACACTTGTTTATACAATGATATTTAATCTATATATTGAATAATCTATATTGTAACGAGAGGCTCAAAGAAAGAATTCTGAGTGGAGTATCCCCATTATTATAATCTATTAAAAATCAAGACTGATTAAATACAATGATATCGATATATTTCTTAAAATACAAGACATATGAAACAGTAGGAGTAGTGAACTATATAATATCAACTTAGATTTTTAAGGATAATATCTGAACTCTCAGGCTATACGTGGGGTAGCAACCCATCAATAAAACTGATTCTAAATATTAAATAATACTTGGATATCTTTATACAAAAATTTTATATGCTCAGACTATATGGTAAGATGCCAATATGAGTGGTGATCTATTAACCTTGACAACTCAACCTATGTAAAATTTAATATGCAGTGATATAGTTTTATATGAGTTTAATTCATGATAAGTTTTAGACACCTGTATAGCATTGATTATAAACCAAATCATTGCTTAGTATAGAATATTAGGCATGTATATATTTATATTGGTATAATTTGATACACATGGATTTTTTAAAATACACTTAGTGCCTTATGCAAATCAGATCGCCCTAACCTAGTATATCAAGTTGACTAGGTTCTATAGTGTGGCGTGAGCCCATTTGGTGAGGCATTGGAATACTTTAAAATTGATTATAAATATACTAATATTATAAAATAAAAATTCCATCATGTTATCGCATAATATATTGTTGATTGGTATATAGAGTATTAACAATGATTTGTGTAGTCCCCAAGGAAAATATCAATAACTAGCTGATTCATAAAAGAATAGATTTTTAGACGGATTACTTATTTAAATTTTGGGGAAAACTAATTTATAGGTTGAAACTAATTTTTAAAAAGTCATATTTAAATTTTTTTGGTGAATTATAAATTTTATGAAAACTAATTTAAATCAAGTCATATTTAAATGATAAGACTTGTATGTTTAAGCATCTTAAATAGTTAATTGGTTTAAGTAATATTTTGGATAATATTAAACCAATAAAATTATATACAGTTCATAAATATACTCTAGGATGTGTAATCCCATGAATATACTTGTACCTGAGTACATGTAAAAATATGAATGGGGTTTATAAAAAAGGTAAATTAAAATATGTTAAAGGAATTGATCTTCTAGTAGGATTGAAGAGAATATACATAGCTAGCAATCCTAACTAAATGATGGTTTAACAAAGAATATATATATATATATATATATATATATATATATATATATATAAAACTAAAAATCTATTCAGGATAATTGTTTAGATTAAAAATCATAGTCAACCTATTTGGTATTATAACTGTTGGAAAACCTTATAAAAACTTTATTTGAGAATATTAATAATTGTAGGTGTATATATGTGGTTAGTATATTGATATTCCTACAATTGTTTTAGTGAGGCATGTGAAGGATAAAGAACTCAATGTAGTGTTCATTAGGATATGTATGAGTTTGTTTATTATATATAGATTATGAACCAAAACACATGGTGTGGATGTAACATTATAATAAGCTACATAGTTATGAATTAATAACAATATGCTTAGTTTGAAATTTAGGTATAAATGTGCCTATTAGCATATACATGTATATAGGGGTGTATACTTATTGTTATAGTTCTACAACTGATTATAATCTATATTAAATAATTATGTATAATAGAGCTTTATGAGTGCATGCATTTGAACCCCTAAAAGTCTAATAAATATGAGATTGGAGTATTCTATGTTTTATGTGAATTGAGACTTGATTTTTTATATCTATTTACTTGAATAGAAGCTTTATTTGACTGGTTATGGTACTTAGTGGTTATGTTTAAAAATAATAGACTATGATAATATGGGTTATTATAGGGTGTAATATATTTAAAAACCTAATTGTGGTGATTAGGATATGCAATTAAATATGTATTCTACCTAAGAGGTGTAAACTATAGTTATTATTTATAGTATGGGATAGATAATAATGTGAAATTCATTCATATGTTTGATGAAATAAATGTATTTATTTTTATTATCCTATGTTTAACATGTTATGATATATGATTTCTAATAAGATGTAAGTTATATGAATCTTTTGGTTATAATATGTTAACCAATATCACATCACTAATACCATGTAAGGAGTGAGATAGATTTCACTATCTTACTAATATCACAATGCTAGATGAAGGTAGTGTGATAAAGTGGTGTGTATGAATTTTAACTAATCTATAGATCATTATTATTTACGATTCTTGAAAACTTTAACCAATGAATGTTTAGTGAGACATTATCATTTCATAAGTATGATTTACATGTTTGTGTGATATCTTGTAATAGAATGGGGTTTTTATGATACACTGCATGTTTAGTTTTAGAAATCTTAAAAAACATGGGTACTAGCTTGTCTCTCTATATTCCCATGCCATCACTATTTACTCATCCATGAAAAGGTCCATTTATTGATGGGATTATTAATTGGCATCATTGGTTTGTGGATTTTTTGGAAATTTTCCCAGATGAGGTTATCCCTCCCCATAATAGTATTTTCTTGGAGATGAAACTTGGGATTGCCACAGATACTAGAGTTCAAGAAACTATGTTCTAGAGAGCCATGTACCTTATATATGTACATTTTATTGTATTTCACTTGTTATTAAAACATTATCATAATGAGATATAATTAGTTACTAATTGTACATTGACAGTAGTGGATGTATATTTGCATGAGTCATGGCTTCATATCTATAATTACCTTCTATAATCAATCATAATGTGTTTATTATGATGATAGTGATCAGTGATGTATGATGTCACATTCTTCATTTATAGTTATTATACTTAGAGTATTTTATATATTCACTAATTAGATTCTCATGGTGTAATATAATGAATGTATAATGTTTTAAAAAATAAAACCATATTTCTAAGTAAATCTCAATGGGGATGTTACCAAAACAAAAGTGGAAATTAGAAGTCATTAACCTATTGAGGTATCTACTAAAATAGACATGGAGGAGGAATCATCTCCACAACCACTCATAATGTAAAAATGCATGAGGAGTTTGATTTCACCTCAACTTCAAGAATTTAGTTGGTAGAACATTATGTTCAACAATAAGAATAAGGTATGCAATTTAAAATTAAGATTATATATTAGGTATATGTTAAATTAGTGTGCAATTTATTCTATTTTTCATTTGTGAGGTGTGACTATCTTGTCGATTTTGCAAGTAATACTTCTAAAAGAAGAAATTTTCTATCACCAATGACAAAACCTCAAGTCTAACCTATAATTATAAGGAGAGGGAAACATTTACCATTTGTTGTAGGACCTCCATAGAGTACTAGTACTTTACATTTACAAAAATCTAATTTTTTTTTCCTTTTTAGTCAATGGTCTCTGTAGTGCAATGGGAACCATATTTCCTTAACAAATCAATTTTGATGATGAGTTTATAGGGATTGATAGTGACACCCAAATGCCTAGTTTTAGTCCTCATGAAATTATATAGGGTTATTATTTATATGTGGTAGGGAATTTCCATAAAACTTATGGAGGTGCCTTTTCACTTAGCTACATTATTGATTCTCATGTTGATGGAATTCCACAGTCTGATGATCAACCTACTTTTTTTCTATTGAGTAATTTATGTTTTGATAATGCTAAGGCATTTATTAGTGATATTTTTATCAGTAATATCGATGAATAAAGAAAGTGGGAATATTTAGAAAATATTTTGATTTAGGGAATGAATGCCCATTTTCATAACCATAGACAACATAATCAAATATTTTCATTATTTGAATGTCAACCTACAAAAATATATGTTTGATTTAACCAAGCTATTAATAGAGCTATTATTATTATTATTATTAATATCATTAATGGTAAGGTTTTAGTTATAATTTTAAACAGGTTTAAAATTTTTAATGTAAACTCCAAGGCATACTACAATAAATGGGCAAAAAACAACAGTCTTGTCACAATTACAGACATAGAAAAAGAAAAAACCTTGGTAAATTTTATGTTAATTTTTTGTAATTAAATTTTGAATTATAATTTTTTAATAATTAATATGCTTTATTCATTTATAGTCAAAATATAAAAATTTGAAGAATCAAGTTCATGGCCTTCATGTACATTTTAAAAATACATGAAAAAGTTTAATTGTGGCCATTTCACTCAAGGAAAAGCTTGTCATAGTGAATAAGCCAAATAATACATTGAATAAAATCATAAAGGATTACAGGGTAGATCCTCAAGTTTTATTTAAATAGAAGGATGAAGTAGACCTCTCTTTACTTTCAAAAGGAGATGCTACTAAAAAATAATGTGTAAATATTGATAATATCAATAGTGTATCATAGGATATTATGGATTTACATATCCTGAAACAAATCATGAAAACTATCCAAGTGGAAGGCTAGTGAAGTGAGATGTCTTCCATACAATAAATTTAGATAGACACCCAAGTGTTTGATAAATAATGTGATTTAAACTTTTCATTTTAGATAAAAATTGAAAATATTGTAATCTAAGGTCTTGAGCCTAAAAATAGAGACTGTAATTAATATTATCTTTAATATTGAATATATATTTTAAATTTATGGCTGCATGTATGTACTAATATTTTGCATCTCTACTTTCATTTGAAATGGTAAAATAATTTAGTAATTAATATTTGTATACAAATCAATCAAGAGATTCATAAACAACATAATTGAGATTGAGTAAGTACTATAACATAGTTTAATAATTAAAGTTATTAATACTACAACCTTGCATGAATTCCCATTGATTAAAAAAAATAGATGTTCAACCAAGCAATTAATATTGGTATTTCTATTTAAATAGGTCATTCACATGGTGGTACCAATTCAAGGTTACAATAAAAGAGTTAATAACTATTTTACCTCTTCTAAATATCAAGTTAAGGGTGTCATTTAAATACACTCTACAGTTGTACAAAATTAATATCATAAGAAGATAATTGGTACATTAGCCAAAAATCAACTCAACATCCTTAATGTCATGCCCTAAATTGAAAATTAAAAAATTAATTTTTTTTTTAATTAAACATAAATACATCAAAAAGCTTTTATAACTACAAATTTAATTTCAATATATTTAGAATACATACTGAACTAAAACTTAGGTAGCTGAAATAGTCCTTTTGCACCATGTTCTTCATAATTGACATTCATATGTACCATCTCAGAGGCATTTTCAGTAACTTTCTTGGTTGTATTAGTGACTCATCTTATTTTGGTGAGGAAAATCCAAATTGAAAGCACTCTTTAATAAGTAAATGCGTCCACTAGATAACATGAAACATACAACTTCAAACATGTATCAATATTTATATATAATATGTTCCAAAGTTTTGATTTAAGAAAAGATAAAGCACCAAATACCATTTCATATTCCACAAACCCCAAAATAATTATTTGAAAAAATTAACGTAATTAAAAATATTCACTAATATTTTATTGTAGAGAAGTACTAGGGTATAGTTTTTGGTAAAGCCTTGTAATATCACCACATTCTATTAGTTCATTTACGCACTAAAATTGATCAATCATTGTAATTCCAAAATTGAGATGTTATTAAATATTTTTATAACATACTCTTAACTTCAAATCAATTTATTTATATAGACCTACTGAAATAATTAATGAGATTACCCATGTATTTGATAAATAAATTTATTATTATATCTTTACCCTCAATAATGTTCCAAAATATGATATTCATCACTTCCATGGATTCAATCAACTCATCCCTCTTAAAACATTCTTTAATTTTATATGATAAGCTTTGTGAAATTCTTATCAATTTGATTTGTGTCTTGTATATGAAATTATCATATATAATTCATGTTATAGGGTGTTTTTTGATTTCTTATCCAACTAAATTAGTTCATTTTTTAAAAGTGTGTAGTCATATCTCCTTTCCATTAATTAATATAAAAATATGATCATTAATATTGAAATTAACATTTTTTTAGCATCTTTAAGATCTCCTAATATTTTCTAGTTTATAAATATTAGTCCCTTAAAAAAAAATTGTGAGTAGTATAAGATATCAATAGATTGACAATCCCCTTTCTTCAACCATATGAAGTCAATAATATAAATGGATCTCTCATGTGCATGTTTCATCAAATAATACATTTATTTAAGCATGGATATAATTCCACACAATGTTATTATAATTTTGAAATCAATCAAAGAATATAAAAAATATTTTGCCTTGTCAACTTACATCTGGGATTTAAATATATAACTTGTTAGTGATGGATATTCTTAAAATATTCTACATGTAAGATCATACATAGAGATCCATTGTGTATCAACATATTTTAAATAAAAATCCATCAATCACTCCAATTACAAATTTTTAAACCTCTAAAAGCTTTTTTGGACTACTCGACATGTATGCATACAATTCATGGATAAGTTCCTCCATTTTTGAGACATTTTGAAATGTGTTAAAAATTTTGTAAGAAAGATTCATTTTACATGTCATCTAATGAATTGGAATAATATATGGGGAAACTATAATTTATATTCAAATGTACAAACTAGTTTTGTGCCCTTGCATCATAGATACACCATCCACACCAACACACACTAACTTTATACCTATATCATAATAATTCATCCTAATCATATCAATCAAATTAGAAATAACAAATTCATACAAGATAATAGTAGTTCAATTTTATGTCATTTTATGTACATATAATAAATGAGGTTTCCTTGATAAGTTCTCAAATGTATAAACATGGATGCAAACCCATGATGTGTTGGCAACTATTATTACCTTGTTAATAGATAGTGAGATAAACCATGATACTTTCAAATTTTTTTTCAAATAATATATTTCAATTATTGTGAGACATTTATTAATTTCCAAAGCACTATTATCTAACCAATGTGATTATAAAATTTTATGAAATCCAATAGGTTGAAGTAAAATTTCATAATCTAAAAAACCAAAGATTGATCTATCTCTTTTCATAATGTGACATATTATGGATAACTATATATTTTTGGCATAGATTTCACTGAGCCACTTTCATGAACTTAATTTTAATTGTTCCTCCTTTCGCAATGAGGTGTCATTGATGTTTTGATGATTTTCATACTCTGTTGTGTAACATTGATGCATGCAATTCTTTGTGTTTTTCCATCTAACTATTCTTTTAGTTTGTCCATATTTTTTATTTTACTAACACATATTTTTCCACAATGTTTTTCAATTGTGCCCTACTTGAGTTAAATTTTGTTGTCCTTTCCATGTTTTTAATTGCATATTGTACATTTACATTCTATTATAGTGTTATATATATTTTCTAGCTCCATAGGTTGAATGAATGGATATTTTTATGCCTAGGAAAACTTAAATGACCTTCCAATTGTTCATGTATTTTTCTTATTTCACACAAATTTTTAGTGCTATTTTCAATGAATGTTTGTGTTGGTTTAGTAGATTTCTCATCTGGTATTAGGTTCTCATCATTGACATTAGTGATTTCTTCTACTCTCATTTTTATTCTATTTTATTTTTGAGTTGAATATGCTAACATTTTCACTCTTTCATGAGATCCAAAAAATGGATATATTATTTCTAGCTCATTTGTTTCAAAATTATCTTCATGAGGTGACATTTCATACCTTGGTACATCTTCTAGTATAGGCATCTCTTCAAAATGGCTATCAGTGAGTTATGTATGCAAATTGGTTGCGAAACATGTAATTATTATTCAAACTTAATATGAAAGTGAAAGAATAACAATACATAAAATAATTTAATATTTAATACCTGTGTTTGGTTTTTCATACCCAGGTACATCCTTTTGTGGAGGCATATCTTTGAATGGGTTATTAGTGGGTTATGTGTGAAAGATAGTTGTATACATTGTAATTATTATTGAAACTTAACACAAAAGTGAAATAAATAAAAATATAGTAAAGCATTTAATATTTGATACTTGTGTTTAGCATTTCTTACCTAAGTACATCTTCTAGTGGAGGCATTTATTCAAGTTTAAAAGGGTTATTAGTAGGTTCTACATGTAAAATGGTTGGACTTTGTAATTATTATTTAACCTTAATATGAAAGAGTAAATAAATAATAATACATCATTTTATATTTAGTACATGTGGTGTTTAGTAAATCAATTGATATTTAGTACATGTGGTTCTTTAATGTTTTGCATATGTAAATGACCACCTACATGCATAGACAACCATCTGCATATGCATGGGGTCACCTGCATATGTAGGTAGCTACCTACTATTAAGCATTAAATATACTGAGGGGGCGTGAATCATTATATTATATATCTTTTCTTAATCTGATTTCTTTTATTTTACCACTCAATCATACATTCAAGATATGCAATAAAACCAAAATAATAATTTTCACCACATGAGAGAGAGAGAGAGAGAGCCAATTTTTATGTGGAAACCCAATGTGGGAAAAATCATAGAGAACAATCTCAAGTATATGAATGAGCACCAACTCAAAATACAAAGTTTGTAAGCACCAACTTATAGGAGCACCAACCCCTTTTCCAAGCACCAACATAGTAACTATTTGTGAGCACCAACCCATAGGATCACCAACCCACCAGAGTATCAACCCCTATTGTGTATAAAACACAGCTATCTCGAAATGTTGCTTACTTAACAAATGATAAAACTCTACAATATCTCCTGATTTTCTCTCTTCAAAAACAAATACAAACTATGCACTCTCTTGTATATTACAAATTGCTTCTCAAGCTTTTATTTATAGATTTCCAAATGACTTTGGGCATTCACCCTTTGTGACCCTTCAATCTTCATGGAAAATGGCACCAAAATTGCATGACCCTTCGTATCATTGCATTTAAAAATTCATATGGTGACCCTTCATAAGCAAAATCATCCTTTCCTCTTTTGTGTTTATTTTGGTGACTTTTCATATTCCTCAAAGTGTACCTTCATGGAAAAATGTGCCATACCTCTTTTGTCTTCACATGGTGAGTCTTGGAATTCCTCAAGATGAAGCTTCATGAGAAACTGCATCCCATTCCTCTTTCATCTTTTATCCCGTGACTCTTTGACTTCTCCATGGGCCCTCTTTTGACTCATATGCAACCAAAAATATATTAAGTAATATTAAATAAATATTAACACACATTAGCCAAGATGTGAATATTAAAAACACCATTAAATGCAATGGGGCCTTTATCACCAATATTACTAGACGTTTGACATCAATGACAATATTTGCAACACCTACAAATGTAGATGATTGACTACATATGCATGTGGTCACCTACATATCTAGGTGGTCAGCTACATATCCAAGCATCTATCTATATATGCAATTGATTGTCTACATATATAGTTGGTCATCTACATATATGAATGGTTGTATATGTTTAAGATAAATATCTTTAATAGGAAGGTGAAAATAAATAATAATAAATCATTTGATATTTAGTACATGTGTTTGGTATCTAACTAAAATAATATAATAGTTTAATTTGTTTTGTTAATTTTCGAACCTTCTTAACATTATACATTGAAGCCATCAAAGTACTAATATAGGTGTTTAATAGTAAATACCAATGTTTGACAACAAGTGTTGACACTTACTAGTAAATGTATATGCATGACACCAAAAGCAAATGGTTTAATGTTATCTCCTATTGAATATGATCTAGGGAAAAAATCAAACTTAACCACTAGCAAAGAGAGAAAATGAGTGTTTAATATAGTATATAGTATCAAATATTCATAGGTTGAATTTCAAGGTATAGATGAAATACATGTATACGAGGAATTTTATTTCAAAATGTAAGTGAGAAAAACCTAAAAATTAACTTATATTCAAAAATTTAGGTGATTACCCATTACTAATTAACCCACAGAATCACCAAATGCATATTTTTTAAACCATAATATTCATGAATTAGTAAAACTTTTTCACTAAAATAACCCTATATTATGTTTACTTCAAGTATTTGGACAATGGTTTATTAATTATATTGGCATTGTATGTTGATGATATGTTTGTATAAAGAAAAATCATCATATTATTAAATAGTTTAAAAATGCATCTAGCTAGGAAACTTGATATGAAGGATCTAGGAGATATAAAACAAATCTTAGGCGTGGAGATATAGAGAGACAGGAACAATGGTAAGCTTTGGTTATCTGAGCAAAGGTATTTTGAAATGATATTAACCATATTTAGTATGAATTATGTGAAACTTATTACTATCCCTTTTGCTTCCCATTTCAAACTTTCTTCACGTTTATGTCCTAGTAGTTATGAATAAAAGGAGTATATGTCTCATGTAATATATGCTAGTGTAGTAGTAAGTGTATTGTATGCTATGATATATACAAGGATAAACATTTCACATGCAATTGGAGTTGTTAGTAGATATATACAAAATCTATGTAAAGATCTTTGGGCATCATTGAAGTGGGTATTTTGCTACTTGTGAGGCATAAATGACTATTGCATCACTAATAATAGATCTAGTGATTATATTTGTGGATATGTTGATTTGATTTTGTAGGAGATCTGGATAAAAGAATATCAACATCTATTACATTTTACATTTTCAGGTGGATCGATAAGTCAGAAGTCAAAACTTCAAAAGACTATTATTACATCAACTACTGAGGTAGAATATGTGGTTGTTCATAATGCTTATCAAGAGGAAATTTGGATGAAGGTCCTATTGGATGAGTTTGGAAGAAAGTGATATAAAAT
>JARHVA010001559.1:3227500-3232500 GCA_037957365.1 Torreya grandis | reverse complement strand
TATTTTGTAGTCATATTCATAAACATTATTTCAAAAATAAGCATATACTCACTAAAATCATCGTTAAGTCACTATTTAAGCTAAGAACTTTATGAATATGTGACATTTTGGCTAATGTTGATAGAAAACTAAGCCAAAATATCATAGGCCAAAGAAGTGAAGGATCCTATAGAGCCTAATTATATTGCATAAAATCAATGCAACACATATCCTTTAAGGCTTCTAAGGATGTTTTTTTTAGTAAGTTATAATTGTGTGAAAATTTTAAACATCAAGCATAAAAAAATTGATATAATGAGAAGGATCTCCTTTATCATTGAATAAATAAAAATTAGAAGCATCAAACCTGGTAGGTTAAGGATAACTGATAACCTCATAAACCAAAAGGTTATCAACTATATCATTTGAATTAGAATTATTGCTTGGCCCTTGCAACACTTGGGAAAGAAATTGAATTTTTTGTTGCATATATTGCATGGTTTTTAATAATTTTCATAGGAATGAGGTATCATAAGTTGGAATCAAAGGATTAATATGACATACATTTGAATAAAGACATTAAATGATTATAAAATAATAATATTGAAAGGAATAATTTTAAAACATGATTTATACTATTGAGTAATTTGAGAAGAGACATACTACATATTAAGATTAATATGAGAAGTAAAATTCAGATCAACCTTGGTAGAAGCAACACTGGAGTAACCAAATGAGAAAAAATATGAGATATAGGCCATTTATTATCATAGTAGGGAAGCATTTATAAATTACAATGTTTTAAGAATTCAAATGTTCATTAATAGTCATAGCATGTATTTCCTCAAGTGTATTTTCATTAGATGATTTCATTTTATATTCATGTCATCCATATGTTCTCTAATATGTTATCTAAATAAAACAAGTATATCTACCCTTTCTTTATATAATTTAAAATGTTCAATATTATGATGTCCATCATGTTTTTTATCATTCATATCATTATCATTCAAGACATTGGTATTCTAATTATTAAAATTATTTTTATCCATATCATTATCATTGAAGTCATCCACATCATCAATATCAATTACATTTTCATTCACATATTTATCAACAAAAGGATCATCAACCTCATTAAGAATTTCAATTTTATATTTCAAATTAACACAAGTACTAGTGAAAGCAACTCAATAAAATCAGCTAAGGTGTAATTAAATATACAACTTTTGCTAAAAAGGAACTTAGATCTAATCTTACTTCATAGCATAATATGGAAAAATATAAAAAATAAACGGTGAAGGGATGATGATACAAAATCAAGTAATCACAACTACAAATAAATCATATTTATACTAACAAGGGATAACAGTATAGGGAAAGAGAACATGGAAACCAATGTGGGTAACACTAGACATGTGCAAAGGATAACCATAATAAGATAAGGGAATAATGAAATAAAGTATGATAGCCTATGTTAAATTAGGTCTAATATGAAAATAGAGACACTATATAACCTTAAGAGGTGTAATAATTCATGAGTTTACTAGATTATTCTATTAGTAAAGTGGTTTTAGATCAAGATATGCTACACTAAACTATATATAATATACAAGACAAATATGACCTAAATATATGGAAAAAATAGTAAATAAAGCTTTGAAATTACATAAAACAAGAGTTTAACAATCTTGGTAATTGAAAACAATAAAAAAAAATTTGACTTACAGTGTACTAGTAGTGACTAAAAATGATGAAAACTAGGTACATAAAAATGAAAAATAAAACTTAAAAAATATAAGGATTTGCTGACATGAAAAAATTCGCCATTATAGAACTAGTTTGATAGTAGCTAGACAAATATCAAGCTTGTCTAGTATGGGGTATTGGTTTGATACTAGCAGTTGATATCAGTTTAGTTTTCATCAATTCATTTTTTTGGCATTTCATGTAATAATATTTTCTAAAGTTATGCTAATTAAATAAATTCATATTTATTATATTATGATAAATATGCTAAATCTAAGGATATGCTAAATATAAAAAATTGTAATTCTAAATATTAGTCTAAAAATTAAAATAAAAAGGAGAAATAATACTTATCTTATTCAAAAATGCATAGGCAGTCTCAAAAATACATGTCTAGAAGAAGGAAGATTGATGTTCCACCTTGATTACTCAGATTCTAGAAATGTTCTCTCTACCAAGTTCGACACTACCATCAAGATCTAGACACTACCATCAACATTTATGTTTTCATTTCAATGCTTATATCTATCTTAGGATACAAAATATTCTATATAAAAACCTATTTTGCATATTAGGGTTCACTATTGCCTTGCATGTTTTCAGTTTAGATTACACACATAGGCTTCTAGAATTAGTATTTTTTTCAAAAACATGGGTCCTTCAATTAGTGGGATAAAGTGAAGCCAAACTAACTTAAAATTCCCCTATATCAATGAGATCTACATTCCATATAGTCTAAAGAAGGCCTCAGACAAATTTAGTTCTTGCTTATGTGGGCTTATGTGCGAACAATTGTGTAATATGATATATGTGAGTGCATCTAGTGATCTATATTATAACTTGAAAAACAATACTCATGTTATGCTCTTTAAATGACTAAAAACTTGAATAACATTGATCCTATGACTGAATTAGATGTAGATAATAATAGGTAAGTATAACTTAGTTGTGCAAGTTATTTTTAGTAGTGTAATATGAGCTTTGAGAGGTGATCTCTTAGATCTTTATATGTCCTATAATGAATGAGATTTTAATTTTGTTTATGCCAAAAATTTAAAAATGATCTCATGGGATGGTTAAATAAGACAAATAGATGAACCTATACATGTCAAATTATTTGTAATTTGGTCATCTAAAAGGCATAGATAACAGCGTTAGATTTTGTACACTAGAGTCGACACTAGTGTCCTAAAATGAATGCTAGTTTCATGAAGGTTAAAAATTAATTGATTATATGTAAAATATATAGCAATGTTTTATTAATACGCTAATCTACAAGTGATCTATGGAATAATAATTTAGGTATAAACTATATGATAAGTAATTAGGCACAGTGAGATGGTAAACATAATCCTTTTGGTACTGGGAAGGTCATGAACTAAACGGTTGATCCATTATTGGTATTTATAAATTTTAAAATACTTTTATGTCATATAAAATTATATTTTATTATCTAAATTTATACCCCATACTTATAATAAGAATCCATGAAGATGAAAGTACTAGGTTAATGTAATACTAGGTTAAAGTAAAAATAGTAATATTAGGTTGATGTTTTTGTATTACCTATAACCAAGTGCATGATATATTTTAATTAGTGAATATAATCTAAAAGTTAATAATTAAAAGCTTATAAGTAAAGAGAGCAATGATTTAATACATTTGTTTGTGAAAACAATGATGTTTCCCATTGGTACTTTACTTTGGTGATGATGCTTGCTTACTAAACCATTAGAGACAGAGTTCACAATTGGACCTTGGATATGTGAATATGTAATTTGAAGGTGATCATGCCCATAATATATTACAAGGGTGATATTTTCTAAATTTAATGAGAGAATTTATCCTCAATCATAAAATTAAAGTGTATACATAGTCTAGCCAATTCATACAAGGCCAAATGGTGTAACCATTTGAACCTAAAAAAGGGAGTAGTGATAAGACCATAAAGGGAACTCAATCTTGACCACACTACTCAAGGGATCCATCTATTTCATATAGGTAAAAATTTTATTGGTGTGTCTTGGAAAAGTCAGTGCATAAAGGTGTAATGATATAAAGAATAAACTTTGTTCTTTCCCCACATCAAATTTGATATAAGTTATGTATAATATGAATAGGTATATTTGATTTATAGAATTTTCATGGCATGCAAACCTATAATGTGTCTTAAAATGAGTTATTTATCAAAATTTAATCTCTTCTCTATAAATTCTATATAATATTTTTATCAAATGTGAAAAAATTTGTCCCAAATATATGAAAATTGGTTATAAATGCATAATAATTCATCCCAAGTGTTTATCTGAATCATGTAAACTATATCAAATTATGATAATTTTCCCAACTATGTGTGTGTGGACTAATGTCTCTATGTCATGCCCCACTGATATTCCCTCCTCCCACCCACTCTTTGAGGTGATGGGAATGTAATTTGGTAATCATCGTATATCAAATGGATAAGATAACCATGCCATATTGATATCATTCATGTAGAAAATAATCACATAGTGGTATCATATCTAAGTAGATGTATCAATGAAGCTTGTAGTATCCAATCACAACAAGCCCTACGATGCATGATATGGATCATGGTGATGCCTAGGAATAACAAGCACAAACTTCAAAAAAGTCAAGCACACACACAAGGTCACTCAATGCCAAGACAAATGAGTTCTAAATAGATGAAAAATTAGGAACATGTTCAAATGCTTTGCACTCAAAGGGAGGACATGTTCAAATAATTGTACACCAAAGAAACATCACTCAGTGGCATTATGGCCAACAAACAAGGAGCATGTTCAAATGTTTCATAGTAAAAACAAGGTAAAAAATAATAAGTACACTCAATAAATCCATGTGATAAGATAAATAAGTGAAATATAAAAAACAATCATAAGCATATCATACTAGTCCCTATATAGACGTGTTTCCAAAACGTTCTATAGCATAACATATCTATCACACTATGCAAGATGTAAGTATGAGGGTATACATGTGTAAGAATTATTAGATATTTTAAGTCATGATAATGTAAAGTTATCATAAAATAATATAACATGTATCAATCATAATCAATGAAGTAGATGCTCCAATGTAGTGTGTTATGTGGGTGGAGGAAAGGTAAAACATATGTATGCTTATGTATCATATATATAGTGTATGCATGTATCACACTCAAGTACCCATGAAACATATGTTTGTATAGAAAGGAAATGATATTCTTTATAATAATATAAATTAAATAATATATATTTAAAATCTAGTAAACA
>JARHVA010001559.1:3165000-3222500 GCA_037957365.1 Torreya grandis | reverse complement strand
ATTTGAATGACATTACAATATTAATAATATGCAAATGATTTATTGATAAACAACTCATATTAGGGTGTGTATGGTTAGCTAAAATAAATATAAGATAGGATTGTGAAAGAATAATGTAGGAGGTGATTTGATATATATATATATATATATATATATATATATATATATATATATACTTTTCAGCACGTTATTTTTAAACATATATTTACTTCATTGTCTTATATCACACTTTATAATTGGCCTTCATTTCCCTTATGGATATTTTGTAGCACCTTTAGGTTTTATTTTTCAATAACTTTTTTTCCCCCACCCCCCACTCCCCCACTTGATATATTAATTCATGCATGCATCTATGTATGTATGTATGTATGTATGTACGTATGTACATATGCATGTATGTATCTATGTATCTATGTATGTATGCATTTATGTATGTATAAAAATGATATTTATTTTTCATTACCTTATTTTTCAACATATATTTTCTTTATATCTTTATATCACACTTTCTTTTTAGCGTTAATTTCCCTTATTGATAGTTGGTAGCACATTTAGGTTTTGTTTTTAAAAAAAAATTATTCATACCTCTTTTGATGTAATTCACAATCATTCCTACTTTCCCTCATGGATCTTCTTAGGAATTAATGATTCATTTGAATGTTTAATAATATGTAAATGATTTATTGATAAACAACTCATATTAGGGTGTGTATGGTTAGTTAAAATGAATATAAGATAGGATTGTCAAAGAATAATGTAGGAGGTGATTTGAGAGAAAGTAGTCATTGAGGTGATATTATATGGATGTGTTATAAGCTATAGAAAGTAATCATTGAGGTGATATTATATGGATGTGTTATAAGCTATAGCTCTTAACTTGTAGGAGGTGATAAAACTATATATTATAATCATTTGACAAAGAGTAATAATAATGTCATATTGTGGTTTTATTATGTTACTCCATCCCAATAATTTCATTTGGTATTATAGAATATAAATTTTAATAGCATAATTAATTTTAAGGCACATCATTCTATATTATTTCCCCTATGAATGTTTGTCTCAAAGATGAATTTTGTTAAGGATTCATATTAGACTAAGAAGAAGTTAGATTTATGTTTATAAGGTAGTTGAGGAAATATTATATTATTTTGTTATCCATCTTCTAAATATATATATATTATAATCCCTCTAACAAATCCATCGATTGCATCAAGGATTGGATTTGGATTTTTTTAGGATCAGTTATGCATGACACGTCATATTTTTTAACACCAAATGTTATGTTACTTTGTCCTAATAATTTCATTTGGTATTATAGAATATAAAATTTTGATGGCATAATTAATTCTAAGGCACATCATTCAGTTCTATTTCCCCTATGAATGTGTATCTTAATGATGAATTTTGTTAAGACTTGATATTAGAGTGAGAATAAGGTAGATTTATATTTATAGGGTAGTTGAGAAAATATGTTACTATGTTGTTATCCATCTTGTGAATATACATGTTTTATTCCCTATGAAAAATCCATTGATTGCATCAAGGATTACATTTGGATTTTCTTGGGATCAGTTATGCATCACACTTCATATTTTTTTCACACTAAACTTTAACTCCATTGAGATTACATTGGGTGATCTACATTTCATTTGGTTTTAGTGTTTTCATCTAGCATTGCACATAGTTTAATCTATTAATTTTTACATTATAGTTTGTAATACATGGTTTTAAAATGATTTAATTTTGTGAATATTATTATCAATACTCTACCTATGCTTTGCAGCAAGGATTCTATTTGGACATTTGTTTGGATTAATTATGCATCACACTTCATATTTTTATTCACACCAAGCTTGAACTCCACTAATGCTACATTAGATTATCTACATTGCATTTGGTTTTGGTGTTTTCATCTAACATTGCACATAGTTTTATCTCTTAGTTTTTTGATTAAAATTTGTACTACATGTTCTGCAATGATTTATTTTTTTACACATTCTGGTCAATACTCTACTTAATCTTTACATCAATGAAAAATAATTAAATCAAAATCATGACATATTTTATATTTATTATTATCATCATGGTTGCTTCTCCATCCTTAAGGTAGTGTAGCATCTTTGAATCAATTTTATATTCTCAATGATACTTAGCATTGGTATGACATATTTCATTTCTTTTAGTGTTTGGTCAATGATGTTAAGAATAAAATTAATTGTATTCTTAAATATTCATTGTAATGTACCCTTCTCCTGAATGAGACACTTGTAGAAGACCGTTAGCCTATTTTATTCACATAGGATAAGTCAAGTGATGTAAGCAAATATTGTTGTGGGATCACTATTCACCAATTACTATTCATTGACTCTATTCAAGAGTCACTATTCACTATCACTATTTATTGCAATGTCGTAGGTGATGTATGTGATGATGTAGTAGAGGAGGTGGCTTGTAGATGAGGTGGCATGGCCCATAGGAGAATATCACATCAGGTCAAGTGCATGTACATGGAGTGGAGCGTACCACTCCACTAAGGAGACAAGAATAATTGCTTTATTGACCACATGATTTTGATTTTTGAGGAAAATGGAAAAAGGAGAAACATGGAAAAATTCTAGTTAGCTTCTTGGTGTATAGTGTGTGGAGAAGTTAAAATGTTATGGGGGACATTCTTGGAGGTATGTGGACACAAAGGTGAATTATGAAAAAGTTCGTGTCATTGATTTCCATTCACATGGGTAAGAGAGGCATCATTATGAAATCATGAGAGAAGGAGATGATTTTGTCAAAAGTGAAGATTTGCTTTTAAATCTTGTACATAGTAATACACTTGTCAATATTAGTAATTTATCTCCCATGTGGAATTTTGCACCCCATTTTTTCTCTCTTAACTATTCATATCTTTCTCCCTATCATTTTTAAAATGTTAAATTATCATGGTATTTCTATTGTAATGCATCTTTTCCATTACAAGCATTTTCTCTATAAGTTTGATGCACTTGTGCTTCAACTATAGGATTCAAAGATGAAACCCCTTGGGTGCTTGGTCATCATTGGAAGGAAACCCATTGGTCATTGAATCATAGGATGGAAACCCTTTTGTTATTTAGGGTGTTCTCACTTATAGGTTACAATAGAGATTCAAGAAGATGCATAGCTGGTATCATTTATTTTAGTTTAGTATTGTAGGTATAGTGTGTGTGTTTTGTCACAATATATGTAAGTGTACATTATATATCAAAAAATTTAATTGTGTTATGTAGTATTCAATATTGAAATAACAATATAAGTGTGTTTTTTAGTATTCAATAATAGATGTGCCATTGAGTATTTAAATTATATGAAATATTTATGACTGAATTTTAGTAAATTACATAATATCCCATTTGGGGATATTTTAGTGGTATCGGAGTTGGTGATATTTCTATTTTATAAGTCATTACATTTTATTGTTTGATGATTTCAAGTGACTAGGAAATTAGACATTGGAGAAGAGAATAGAAGAAATTGCATCAAAAATAAATAATGGGTGATAAAGAAAAACTAGATAAGTTGACATAGTAAGAAATTTTGATGAGATGGTTCAATGGCAAAACCATTTTGATGACATGTTTAACTAGATGTTATACTTGATATAGAATAATCTTGCCAATAAAAATAATAATGGATAAGCTAGAACCTAGAAAGAAAATAATATGGACAAAGTCCAAGAGGTGGGATCTCAAAATCTAGGAGTTAGGTTCATCAATATATCCTTAAATCCAAAGTTCATTTAGAGATAAGAAGTGCTTTTAGAATAAGAGAATAGATTTATGAAAGAATATTGTAATTGTTATGAGTAGTATATAACACTTTTGACAGAGGTATAAGACACCATGATATTAAAAAATTATGTCTATGAGGAAGATGAAAGGTGTAACAAGGTAAGAGGCATTATTTTAGTCAAAACCAAAGGATTTAGAACATACTTTGTGTAAGATAACTCTTTCTACTTTTAATGGATCTGATAAATGTACTTCCAGAGTATGGTTTGAGAAATTAGACACATACTTATCTATTAATCCAATGATGAAGGAGGAACCTATAAATCTTTCCTTCCTTCATCTTGAAGTTGTTGCACATGATTGGTGGTACCATGGCTTAGTCACTCAAAATCATGGTCAAATTATATCATATGATATTTTAGAGAGGAGGTTCACGGTTCTTTTCATAGAAGGATTATCTGAGCATCTCAAAGGCCTTACAAAGGCAATCGAACCTTCATATTTACAAGAACCTATCAATAAGGCATTTGTTCTAGATACTTCATACCTTCAAATACCTTATTTTTTAATAATTCTAAAGGGAAGTTTCAAAATAATTCTATGTTTACTCTTACAAAAAAAAATATGCACCTTCATACATGCATAAGAAGATGGATGATGAGACCAAGAACAAGCTGAGGAGGAAGAAACTGGATTTCACTTGCAAAGATCCATGGACTCCTGAACACAAATTCCTTTAGAGAGGAAAGATAATTATATAGAGGTCACGTATAACTGTGAAGAGGAGGATGAGGTTAAGGAAAATCCTAGTTTTGATAGTTATCAGGTGGAGGTTCATAAAGAGCATTAGGAGAAGATATTAGGACAACTTGTGGGAGGGACTATTAATTCTCTTTTTAGGAAACCCTAGATATCACCCTTTTAGTGTGAAGGGAGTCTTGCAAGGATAACATGTTAGATTTTTTATTGATATTGAGGCAACTAAAAAATTCATAAATCAAGGCTAGATGAGGAAAAGAGGTCTTCTAGTAGAGGATTTTCTAGGGTTTAAGTTATGGTTGATGATAGATTTACCATGATCTATAGAAAGAAGATTTCTTAGCTAAGCATTACCTTAGGTAACCATCAAGTGATGACTAATTTTTATGTTATCAGAATTAGGGAGATAAGCATAGTTTTTAGCATTTAGTGGTTTCACTCCCTTGGGAAATATTTTCAGAACATTCAGAATATAAATCTCAAATTTAGGCTCAAGGGAAAAAAGGATGTTCCTCAAGAAATGTGTAATGGAACACCTAGTTCAGATTATACAAATATAATGGAGGCATTATTCCATCATGGAGAGGTGGCTTGGCCAGCCCAATGTTTGATCTCCTGACACCCCTTATAATAGAGGGTGTTATCATCGTGTGGATATCCAATTTATATTGGATAATAATCATATGATTTTCAATGAGATTCTACCTGGTAGATGACCTGACATGGGTTTTGATAATATGATAGATATATAAGAGAGATATAATCCCTTTTTCCATGACTCATTATCAATACCCTAATATATTCAAAGAAGAAATTGAGAGTTAATGGAGTGGTTGCATATGGGTCACATCAGGGATTTCTCTATTCCTTTTTCTTATTCAGTTGTTCTAGTGAATAATAAGGATAGGACCATGTGTATGTGCATTGATTATTGTGTACTCAACAAGATGACTATAAAGAATAGGTACCTGATTCCTAGGATCAATTAGTTGATGGATGTGTTGCATGGGGATGTGTATTTTTTGAATATTGATATTTTTAAGGGTATAATTAGATTAGAGTCTATGATCAAGAAATATATAAAATGACCTTCAAATTTCATTATGGACGTTGCATGTTTCTAGTCATGCCTTTTGGTTTGACCAATGCTCTTGCTACCTTTCAATCCTACATGAATCATATCTTCAATAAGTAGCTAAGGATGTTTTTAGTATTATTATATAATGATATTTTGGTATACAACAGGGCATCAGAAGCATAGATCAAGCATATTGATGAGGTGTTGGGTACTATGGAAGCACAATATTTTTTCGTAAAAGCTTCCTATTGATGGAGTTTGGCATTATATAGATCCTTTACTTGGGGCATGTCATTCCTATTCATGGATTAAAGTTTCATCAAGAGAAAATATAGGCCATTTTGGATTAGCTACCACTGAGGACATTGACATATTTTGAGGGATTCTTTGACCTTTGTAGTTACTATAGGAGGTTTATCAAGGGTTTTTCTTAGTTAGGTGAACCTGTTATAGATATGACTAAGAAAGGATCTTAAGAATGGAAAGATGAGGCTCAATGCACATTTGAAAAGCTCAAAGAGGTAATGATCACTTTTGCTATTTTATCATTAATTGATTCTATCATCCCTTTATTTTAGAGTGTGATGCATTAGGTGCAGGGACAAGCATTGTGCTTATGTAGAATATGCACCCCATTGCCTATGAGAGCAGGAACCTCTATAATGTGGATATAGTGTACTCTACCTATTATAAGGAAATGCCATTCCATATTATAATTGATATGTCAAAGATGTATATTTAGTAAAACTAACCAATTATTGTCCAATTCTATGTTTACTCTAGTCATGGGTAAAATTATTCAATTTTATCAATCCACCATAAATGTTGTAAGTTTCATCCAAACATGCCCTATTATAAAAATATTTATCCATTTGGTCTTTCATAAAAAGTGGCTGGAATAAATTCCCTTAGTGATTTTGGTGGGGCTTCTACTTCACAATCTTGTAAATTGTCTTCAGTATGAAAAGTATAATGAATTTGATGAAAAATATCACTATACATCAAAAAATTAATATGTTGCCTACAATAAAAACTAGTGCATGTGTGATTGATTTCCACATATAAGGGTTTTTCCATTTAAAAATATATTTGACAAATAAAAATTAGTAGATATTTTTTATCAAATTTTTAGTATAATAATGTTGAAATCATATCCAAAAAATGTTTAGGGTGTGGTTAATGGTTATGAAAACCAACTCTTATTTTCACTACATTTCTAATATTAGGTGATACCCTTGTGTTATCTTTGAAAAATTATGTAGGTAAATTTTTTTAGGACACTAGATATAGCCTTATCTTTTGATGGGAGACTACCATACAACACCTACAAGTCATTATTACCAACAACATCAAGTCTTCTATGTCTTCTAGTTAGTTTCATTAATGTTTTTCTATTTATGTGAAATTTTTAGGTTGTATGTCTAACCAATCCTTTATTTTTTCGTTGATAACTTAACAAAGAAGTTATAATAATGCATTGAGTAGCACTACCATCTTTGGTGTGTTTATTCATACATACTTGATGGTATGAAATATGAAAAGTTTTAAAAATTTCCTTGTCTACACTATCAATATTAAATGTTCTTAGTCGTATGGTGTTAATTTTAGGTCTCATCTTAAGCACTTTCATTAATGTAAAAAATAATTGGTATCTTTGAGTTTTGTTTAATTTTTCAAATTACCAATACTAAATTATTTTAATTTTTTTCCTCGTATGGTGTTCAGACACTTTTTTAGGCATTGGACTCAAAATATTTTCATCTTTTTTAGTTAAATACATGGGTATCCTTATCAAAATCCTAGGATGTGTTTTCAGTGGTAAATTTGATTGATTTTGTGTTTCTATATCACTTTCTTCATTAAAAGTTTCTTCATTCAATGGTGTTCCAATATTATTTTCTTGATTCTTACTTTCACTAGTTGGTGTTTCCATGTAATTATAATTTGAATTTGGACTTGCATTATAATTTTGTATACTATCAAAATGATAATTATACTTTCAAAATTTTCTATACTATCGCATTTCATTTCATCATTATTTGTGACATTTAATTCATTATGGGCATTATACTTGCATGAATTTTTTGCATTCATTGCCTTTGCATCTCTCTACACTTCTAATTCATCTAATGTTTTTCAGTTTGACATATTCTTCTTAATATTATGAAATCCATCACCCATGATTACACAAAGTTGTCAAATTTTGAGGGCGGTGATAACAATTCAATTATTAATAAATAGACCTTGTTGATGTGTAGTACGAAGTGGATAAAATGATCAAATTATTAAAAATTAGTCTTGCACTCTATAGTTAACTATGAGTGAATAATGTTTTCTACTTTTGAGGGTGGGGACATATAAAATAAATAATAATTTGTACAATGTGTAGAATGAAAAAGAGCATAGTTAGGGGACATAACTCTCAATGTGAAAAAAAAAGATGTTAGTAATTTTTTTGGGTTTTTAAGTACCAAAAAAACTGCATACATGGTATTATATGTATGCATAAATACTCTTAAATACGAACAATTATCACTAAAAACTTGATCTCTTTCACCTTATACCCTCAAACCTAAACCCTAATCCCTAATAATTATGCCCTAAAAAACCTAAACCCTAAATCATAAAATCTTAAAACCCTAAACTAATCATTTGAGCCCCACTTAACATGATTTACACTAAGCATTAGGTTCACAGGGATCAATTTAGCCCAATACACACCATTAATTTCCATAATTTACTACTTCACTCAATCTATGATTATAGGGGGGCTAATCAAACCTAAAAACACATTATGCACTCATAAATAGGTTAAAACAACCTATAGCATCCTTGATTGCCTTCATGGTTGTACCCTAAACCTTTCACCCTATACCCTAAACCTTAAACCCTAAAACATAAACCTGATACCCTATACCATAAATTGTAAACCCTAAGACTTAAGACTTAAGCCTTAAACCCTGATCATAAATATTAAAAGCCCTAAAAACCCTAAAAATAAATATTAAACTCTTAAAACTATAAACCAATCATTTGAGCCCTAAATACCATCACTTATACTAAAAATTAGGCTCATTTGACTAAATTTGGCCCAAATCACTTCGTTAACTACCTTAATTGGCTAATTCTCTCAATTTTTTATTACATGGAGGATAATTGAACCCAAGAAAACATTTCATGTTCAAAAATAGGTTAAATCAACTCAAATTATCCTCAATTTCCTTCATGATTAGATCATAATCCCTAAACCCTATAACCTATGCTTTAAACCCCAATCTCTAAGCTTTATACCCTAATCTATATAACCTAGGCCCTAGAAAACCTAAACCATAAATTATAATATCTTAAAACCCTAAAAAAATCTTTTAAGTCTTAAATACCATGATTTAAGCTAATGAATATGTTCATAATGATCAATTTGGTCTAAATATCACAACTAACTACCCTAAATGACTAGTTTTCATGATAGGTGATGATGTGGGGGCTAATTAAACCCAAAAAACATCATGTGGGGATAAATAGGTTCAATTAGATCAAATTTTCCCTAATTAACTTCATGATTAGACCATAAACCTTAAGTTTTAAACCCTAAACCAATTGACTTAGCCTCAATTGACATCCTTAAGAGTAATAATTAGGTTCACTAGGCTTAATTTAGCCTATGTTGCATCATTCATTGCCCTAATTGATTATTGGCTTAATATGTGATGAAATGGGGGCCATTTAAGCTAATAATCACATTTTATAGTCATATATAGGTTAATGGAGATCAATTTGGCCCCAATTACCTTTATGATTAGACCTTATACCCTAAAACCTAAACCTTATACCCTAAGCCCTAAAACCTAAATGGTGAACCTTAAACCTTAAACCCTAAATCATAAATCATAAACCGTAAAATAATTTAACTAACTCCACTTCACATCCTTTATAGTAACAATTTTGTTCAAGGGATGAGATATTTGATGGAAATCACATTATCTGTTGGCCTAATTAACTAATTGGCTTAATTTGTGATGATGTTGAGGCTACTTGTGCCTAAAATCACATGTTATAGTGATAAACAGGGTAAAGAAACACAAATTATCCTCAATTACCTTCATGATTAGACCCTAAATGCTAAACCCTAAATCCTAAAACAATCAATTTAGCCCCAATTAACATCCTTTAGAAGGAGAATTATGTCCACATGGCTAAATTTAGCCCAATCTCATCACTCATTACCCTAGTTAACTAAATGGATAAATTTGTGATGATGTGAGGGATAATTTAGTCCAAAATCATATTTTATTATCATAAATATGTTCAATTAGTGTAATTTATCCCAAATTGCCTTTACAAATATACTTTATATACCTAAAAACATAAACCTTATGCAATATTCACTAACTCTTAAGCCCTAAAACCAAAACCATAAATCATAAACTCTTAAAACTCTAAACCAATCATCTTAGCCCTAATAAAACAACATTTATACTAAGAAACTTAGGTTCACATGGCTCAATTTGGCCCAATTTGGACAACTCATTGCTCGAATTAACTAATTGGCTTAAATAATGATGACATGGGGATAATTGTGCACAAAATAACATTTTTTAGTCACAAATAAATTTAAGGATCTCAATTTGGCCCTAATTGCCTTCACGATTAGAACTTATATCCTAGAACTTAAACCCTATATACCTTAAGCCCCAAAACCTAAATCATAAACCCTAAACCTTAAACCAAGAGATTTAACCTCACTTAAGATCATTTAGAGTAATAATTATGTTCATAGGGATCAATAAGCACACATCACATTTTTTATTTCCATAATTGATTGATTTTTTAAATTTATGAGAATGTTGAGGCTAATTATTCCCAAAATCACATTATCTAGTCACAAATCTATTTAACTGAGCCAATGCCATCAATATTATAATCTTAATTAGTTTTTTACATTTTTTTACATACAGAACTTTAATGTTAACAACTAATTAATCTACTAATTCCATTCATGAAGTTTGGGAATTAAAATAAATTATAACAAAACAACAAGATTAAAAAATGTATGTGAAGTTCACATAAACTATTTGACATATGTGATAATTATATGTATGTGCTTTTTATGTTTGATATTTGAAACAAATATCTAAAGATTAGTTTATGTCTGGGATTCTCGAGCTTAAGGCATGGACATGAAAATACGTATCCAAATGTGTGTTTTTGAATAAAAACAACAAAATGTAGCTTAGGCCATGCTAAACACTATACATTTTATCGAATGTTTTCTTGAAAATATTAATAAAACACTGATGTACTCTCCTCTTTCTAAATATATCAAATTTTTATATTTTTATTACTTTAAGGTTGTTATCTATATTTATTTCTAATTATATCCTTTTATAGCACTATATGTCATGACTATTCATTTTCATCTTTGTATATGTGTCTTTTGATTGATTTATTCAAATAAAAAAAAAATTAAATGGTTGAAAACTAGACCTAATTCTATACACATTCAAAAAAATATTTTTTTGTGTATTTTTTGAGGTAATCATGGGGTATACATGGTTGACTATAAATTATTGATCATAATTTAGGGTCTATTGACTTGTGAAATTAGAAAAAAATTAAATTTTCATTAATTAATGTTGAAAAACTATAGTTTACAAACTAGCTGATGTTATCTAACTTTCCACCAAAGGGTTTAAAAAAATTAAATGATGCTAAAAGAAATGATGGGATGCATGGAAAGATGTCTAATCTGATTTTTCTAAAAAATAGTACTAATTCTTCAATTTTTTTATGTTTGACTACTTATACTTGACAATTTAAGGAAAACATAGTAGTTTAGAAGCTCGAATTGAAATCCTACAATTCATGTTCCTATGAAATTTTAAAATTTTGAGTTTAGGTGTCCCAAATAATCTGTACAAGTTGAGGTTTTTTAATTTTTTAGGAAAATCATGTCCACTTAAGATCCCCTTCTGACCCCCTAATTCCATGCACTTACCCAAGGACACATGGTGATCAATTAAAGGGCATGGGTAATGGGGTCAAAGAGTCAATTTCAATAAAAGAAATTATAAACATACAATAGGCACATAGAAAAACCAAGGACTCTCTAACTCATGGCATTGTGAGACAACTTAAATCATTTGTGTATTAAAGAGAAAACATGATAGATACATAGACTATCATAGTCATAGGGTCATGGGGTAGTCTCCTATATTTTAGGGAGGTTGGAAAACCCATTGGATTATGAATTAAAACATATTTTTGGGCAAGTCCATAACTTAAAATGGCCCCATATAATTTAGGAAATATTAAATGGGTCATGGTGAATGATTTGTGAACTTTAGGCTCATTAGAGTGTACACATGGCGATTCCATGGGGTCATAGGATCAAAAAGTCCATAGAATTCATGAGGTGGTTATTTATGTTTCTTAAGATCATAAATAACTATGCAAAGATATTAGAATGTTAATTCTACCAAATAAATCACATAGGTTCAATTTTTATTTTCTAACTAAAACATAATCAATGGGATCATAAGGCTCAATATAAATTAAATTTTATTGCCTTATTGCTAAAAACATAGATATTCCATATAATTTAGGAGTTATGAGGATGCATGCTAGACTTTTTTAGTATTGAGAGGTCCATGGACTAGTTGTATTATTAAATCCAACATAATTGAGTTTAGTTCCATGATTTAAAAATGGGCTCAAATGACTTAGATAAATGTGGAAGTGGCCACTATATTAGACTATGGGAATGATTATTTAGAATTATGAAATATTATGGGACCTCAAAATTATAAAATTTGAAAGGGACTAAAAATATAAAGTGAACTTTAAAGACAAAGGATATATAGGTATGTGGCCATGGTTATAAAATGTGACCAATTAAACTTGAAAAATACTAGAGTGGTCGCAATATACATTTATTTCAATAATAAATTATAATGTATCCATATGAAATAAAACCAAAACATTAGGAAATCATCATGTGAACTGACTCTATAATTGACTATGATATTGACATTGAAAAAATGATATTTCCAATTTCTTTTGTTAATCTATGAATAATTTTATGGAGCACCTTGTTTATATTTTAAAACATTCAACATCTTAATAAATATACTTTATCATTCAACAAAATGTGAAATTATTAAAAAATAGTTTTGTATGATATCATAGATGTTTTAGTATATGGTAACATGGTAACGTATGTATGTGAAAATTTAAATAAAAAATGTGTAGTTACACCAATTGAATTATGTGATGTTCTCCCAATATATGAAAAAATGATTCCCTTTAATATGTGCCACTAGGTCTCGGGACCAAACAAACATCGAGAAAACTAGGAGTTAGAGATAATGAATATGCTTATATAGAGTGAATATATATATATATATATATATATATATATATATATATATATATATATATATATATATATATATATATATATATATATATATATATATATATATATATACATACTTAGACAAAACAAAAACACACATTTGAGTAAAGTAGAAGTATTATACATTCAAAAATGAAACTTATATTCAATATGAATTAATAGGGAATGATATAATGACTTATAGTTCATTTATGACATAGTAGATGCATAGAGAATGTTATCTATCATTATGAGTATGTATGGAAGTACCCATTGACCACATGCATATTTTATAAATTTATACATCAAAAAAATAATTAATTAAAATTAATAAAAAAACAAATGCAATGATTATGAGTCATATTGTCTCCCAAAGCTGAATGATGGTTTTTCTTGTAGGTATGTAAAGATGAGTTGTTGACATGTTATACGTGTAAAGGAATCATTTAGAAGGACACATGATTGAATTAGGATTTACATATATACATACTATGATAAGGAAAGTGTATCCATGCACACATGGTGAATTGTTTGGAATTAAAGTGTATCCACAAAACTACAAGCAAGCATGAGATTGTGAACTCATGTGAGTGTGTTGTGAAAAACTAAGAGAAAGTGTGAGTGTGTAGTGTGAAACTAAGATATAGTGTAATATATTGGTGTAGGTATGTAAGTAAGTAGGTGAATGATGCACAGGAGTAAGATCAAGCCTAAAAAAAGAGAGCAAGCTCAGTGAAAAGGAGTGTGCAGTAGGTGCAAGTGTATTATAGGGAAGCAAAGGAGATATGTGCATTACACATGATATTTTCATAGATATTTTACCTTTTATTAAAGATAATTTTTTTCCATTGTGTTCAGTTTCTACAATTAACTTGATTTTTACTTACCCCACTTTGATTACTCAGATTAGTTGATGTATTGCATGATGGGTGTGTAGGTTTGTCACTTCAATGATTTGATCCTTATCTATTAGGCACAAGTTTTATAAACTAGATAATAAGTATTATTTATTATTGGCTCAATAAGTGGAGGACCATAAGGTATAAGGATATCTAGAATATATTACTACTACATACCCAAGAATAGAGGTAAATCAATAATGAAGGTATTCTATCTAGCTACATGTAGAACGGTGTAGTGACCATAGTGCAACGGATTGATCTCCTAATGTGGACATTTTAAGTGTTCATTTTTAATGTGAAACTAAAATTTTAAATCAACTCATAATGAATTAGGTGTGTGATTCACATCATGGTTCTCCTTGTACTTTACTTGAGTACAAGAAAGTATCTACTAAACCTATTAATGAACAAATTATATCGGGTACAAGAACTTCTCAACTTATCCACTTATTATTGTATGCATGACTAATTAAAGTATGGTGCGGAGTAGGATATGTCTAGAGCTAATGCATACTAAAACCCAATACATTTTTGTAATTTACTATTCCATGTATAACTATGCAAAAGGTTTAATGTACAAAAGGCTTTCCTCCTAAGCATGAGCATGTGCATAGTTGTACATTCACAAGAGATAAAAAAAAGTGTTTTATTGACAAATTTTATTTCCCCATCTAATTTTGTATTAAATTTTATGGACTGAGCTAGATGCATACATATCATGTCCCAAAATTCTTGTTAGAAATGATTCAAAAATCATAGGTCTCAATCATAAATGATGGATGTTAAGCATCCAAAGTGGAGCCAAACGTGGTTGCAGAAGGATTTCACATTGTTAGTTTCATCAATGTCTTAACTACAAGAGACCATGATAGACATATCTGAAAACCTATCCAATACAATGAGCATAACATCATGTTGGCATCTTGTTGTAGGTAGTCCAGTATTAAAATCCATGTTGATAGAATCCCATTATCTGGATGGAATTAGTAGAGGTGTGTAAACTCTGAGTTTATTATTTGTGGGATTTGATATGTAAAAAATAATTAATTAATTGATGTATCATGATATGTATGTGTGCTTCTGTATCTAGTATAAGTGAGACTTCATTTCAGCTGGAGTATTTGCCATGCTAATATGTCCCAATATATTAGCACAATGAACCTCCCAAATGAGTCTTTAGTGAGGTGTGCTTCTAGGGACATAAATGTTCTAAAATTGTACATAACTTAGTCATAAAATATAACTCTTAAAAATTTTAACCTCATGTGAGGTTGGTGTAAGTATATGTAAAGTCTTGATTAGCTAAGAAGAGAGTTGCACAGTCTACATAGTTGTGGTTTTTCATGGCTAACACTCTGATGATTGTATGAATTAGTGGTTGGATAAGTTAATCTATTTCCTTTTTATTCTTACATTTATTTTTCTTGAACATGAGATGGAAATTTTATAGCTAATTCATCCATTTCATGTGGTCCACATTTTCTAATTTGATTTGTGTCTGCATGAACTAAAATGGTTGATGTTAGAAATGAAAAACTATCTCCTTTCATAAGATGTATTGATGCCATTTTTTAATTTATTTCACAATATAATACAATAATTATTCATAGCTAGATTACCTTTTCATCATGTCACTGAACATTTCTAAATGGTAGGCAACTAGATGTCCATGCTACATAAGTGCTACACCAAGTGCATAGTCAGATGCATTATTGTGAAGCTTCAAGGAGTGTGCAATGTCAAGGATTGTAATTACAAGAGCTGTGTAGTTAAATTTCTTGAGTTCCTCAAAATTGCATTGTTATGTAGGAGTCTAGTCAAACTTGAATTTATGTATGTGATATGGCTAAGTGGCAAATAAATATATTAAAAACTAATGTTGCAACTATGGTATAAGTTTGCATGTCCAAAAAATCTCCTAAATTATATGATATTATGTAGAGTTGGCTAATACTAGACCACTTTGAAAAATTATGGGTTTAAATGATTTCTTTTGTAGTCAACGATTCATGCTAGGTTTTAGATATTCACAATGTCAAATAGACACTTTTATAGGTTTCACTATAACTTGTATTCATGCAAGGTGTCTAAGACACATGTCATATGTTCCACACAATCCTTCCAATAATTTATGAAGATGATAATGACATCCAAGTATATGATAACAATGGAGTTATGGAATGGCCTAATTAGATCATCCATCAAGTGCATAAAAGTTGTTAGCACATTGGTTAGGATTAAAATCATAACCAATTATTCATATAATCCTTCCCTTCTCTTAAAATTTATATTCCTCACATCTTTAGGATGGAATAAAACCTCATAGAAAGATAACTTCAAATTGATATTGGTGAAATATTGTGTACCTTAGACCTAGTCTAGGAAGTCATGAATGTGTAGCAAAGGACACTAATTCTTCACGGTGATTTTTTAATTTGTGATAGTTTATGTAGAGACACGAATACCCATCCTTATCAAGCATGAGAAATATCAGACTCCTACAAGGAGAAGAGCTAGTCTTTTTCTTTCCCTAATTGAGTAGCTATTATATTTGGTGATTTATTTCATTATTCTCCCAATTTGATCTATGATATAAATGGTTGTTCAAAAGGGGGATACATGAACCATATCGATGTGATGATTTACTAGTAGTGTATTATAAGGCCCTTAAATCTCTTTCATTAATTCATCACAATACTTTAGTAAATTGTTAATATTATATTGATGTGATATTAGTCATGTAGTGCACACTACCATAACTTTTTTTTATCTCACACATCTAGGTGCATCAGGATAAACCTTGAGAAACATGAAATTCTATGCATGTGAAACAAATTTGAATAATTTCTTGGTAGATAACAAGGTGACTTTGGTTATTTGCACTTACTTAATGAGATTTCATAAGTGATCTTTAATGTGAAAATTTAAACATTGTGGTGTGGCTTGATATGTAGCTTCATGGTCACACAAATATAATATTCCTAGTAAGATGTCACATACCTATAAGGGTGCGATGTCACAAGTGATGGTGTCCTCCATAGGATTGAATTTATAATGGAAGTTGGGTTATCACTGGACCTATATATGCTTAACATATTAAATCCACCCCAATGAGTATCGATTGGAATGTGAAACAATGGTATTACCAAGGCATTATGTTGTTTATTGCACTATGATGTTTTTCTAACTACCACTATTAATGACATGACATGAAGAAGCTATCACTTCACCCTGAACTTGGTTTTGGAAGAGACATATTTGTTCTTCAAAAACATCTATTATAATGGTGTTGGTGCTTAGATAAGTAACATGTTGATCATTATTTCATGTCATCATGAAACCTAATGTATATTAGGAAATCAACAATTATTTTGTGTGGCATTAATATTCATCATGGTTGTGTGAGTGATAAAAATAACACCACTTGTAACTTGGTTTATTCTTGTCTTTGTATAAATCAAAATACATAGGAGACTTAGAGTTATAGGGAGTATTTTAAGGTTGATATCCTTTGTGAGAAGTGTTATGTTTCTATGAAAAAGGATATGATAATGAATTATGTGTGGGATAACTCTTTCGCAATACAATAGATGAAGAGGTGAAACTTTGATACATATTTATATTATCTTTTGTCTTAGTGTATTTGAAATATAATATCCCCAGAGTGTCAAAAGTCAAGAACTCCATATTCATATAGATAGAAGGTCAAAGTAAGTGGATGTTTTTCATCACCTTATGTTTTGGAAATAAGTACTCTCATAGACGTGAAAAGATGTCTGAAATGTGTTTGTGTTGTCTTTCAAAGACTTCTCTTTGCACTGGTGGAAATATTGAAACTTGATGTATCCATTCTCAAAGTGATGGAGAGGATAATACTCATGATTCAATATGTCGATAAAGGAATTACAAGACTCAACTAGAAAACACTCTTGTCCATGTTACAAGTTAAAGTTATCCCACCAGTGAACAACTGGTACACATATATTTAAAAATAAAAATTTGATCTTCTTAGCATGAGTGAAATGATTTTCTAATAATTATTCCTTGAGGTATCAAATCTATACATATAATGTTGAGAAGTTGATTTTACCATTGAATAAAATGGAGTATTGACTTGCACTTTCAAGGAGGTTTGATAAAACTATTATTGAGTGAACTATGTAGATGTGCCAGAAAATGTTGTGTTGAGGTGCATCATGAACTCATAGAATTGACCAAAATGTTTAGTGTGCTTCCCCTTTAGTGAATTAACAATAACCCTTTTAATATCTTGGGTTAACTTAGGTTATTATAGGCATCATCCATCTTATATTTTCTATGACATTACTTTTATTGTTAAGAAATGAAATTGATTGATAATCCTTCTCTCTCATTCCACTTGTTTGCCTACAAGCATCGAAAGAGCAAAAAAAAAATTATACCAATTATCTGCACTATATGGCCCCAGGACTAGGCATGCAAGGGGATAACATTGCATTAGATATAATGTGTATGGATATATAGAATGAGTATGTGTGTAAATACTTTTAAAAAAACACACATTAAAATCAAGTGTAAGTTTTATACATATAAAAATGTAAATTATATTTAATATGAATGAATAGTGAATGGTACAATGAGTTACAATGCATGTATTAATGAAAATATATGAAAATCATGTCATATGTCATTTTAAATATGTATGGAATCTAACCCCTAGTCAAATGGATATTATACACATTTATATATTAAATATAAGAAGATATTATAATTTATACCAATTATAAGTCATCTCCCCTATTGAGTAATGGTTGGTATTATGAGTATGAAGAGATGAATTATTGACATATTCTTGTCTGAAATAGACTAAAAAACCACATTATTGAATTAGTCTGACCTTTGGACAAAATGAGATAATGAAAGTGTATGTGTGTGCAAATTATGGCATGTTTAGGATGAAAGTGTGTGTGTATAAACATGATCAAATATGAGATTATGAACTCATGTGAGTCTCATGCATAAAGATGTGATAAAGGGTTAGTGTGAAACATGGGATTAAAATATTGCTAAATTTTGGTGTTTAGGCATATGAGCAATCAAGTTCAACATGGATCAATTTACAGGATGGTGCAATATGTGCAAGTGTATCGTAGGGAGCCAAGTGATAGATGTGGACCACACAAGAGTTGCACATAGACAACACATTTTTTTTAATGGGTTACATCATCAAGTTTTTTAACAACACCAATTTCATAAATGAATTATATTCGAAGGGTTTTTTGCCTTTCCTAAATTCAATAGTTATAAAGAGAGTTCCTATGCTCGAATTCATGGTCATTAAGAGCAATCAAGATTATGAATGAATATCATGTTGAAGATGAATTTTAAAGATTGACATATATTTTCATTAAGATTATTATAATATATTTAAATAAAAAAATATTTCATAAAATATGAAAAATATAGAGGAGACTCACCAATAGAAATATGTCTTAGAGGATTTTTTAATGGAATTTACAACATATAATGAGACTATTTCTAACAATATAATCTGAATTTTGAGAAGAAACAAAATCATACATATTTTATTTTACATAAACAAAATTATAAAGGTGTTAAATATTTATAAATATATACATGATCAAAAACTTTGTTATAACATCTATAATGTGTCTTGCTTATGTGATCTTCCTTACATTAGAATCTAAGGACAAAACAAGACCATGTGAGAAACTTCACATCATCATTAAATTGATTCAAAAATACACACAGGAATCATACGGACACAAAAGTATTATTAAAAATATCCCACTTCATGAAAATAATTATGCGTGACCTTTTTTTAGAGAACACCTAACCACATTATAAATTAAATTATATAACATAGAAGATCCATAGAGCTCACTATGTCTATTGGATGTCCACGTGCAATTTTTTGGCTACATGATTCAATTGATATTTCTTTTTCATAGAGATTTAAAATATGTTTTGACTCTATGACTATATTGAAAGCATGACATATGTTCCATTTTTATTTTAATTTTTTATATCAAAGTTATATTGAAAATTTAATAAAAAATTTCAGGTGTGTGCCTTTATTAATTTTTTTATATAATACAACATGTATATTTAAGCGCCAGAATAATATAAAGAATACAAATAGAATTAAAAAATATATATTTGAATTTTGAATGCATCTAACTAATGGAAAATTGGAAATAGATGTTAATGAAAAAGTGATTTAAAGCCTATTAAAAATGATCATGTGTATTAGTCTTATTTGCCAACATAAATAGAAGACTTGGAATCTCAGGCTAGGATACATCACTCATATTTTGTCACATGGACACAATAGATACAACATGGAAAGTTATGGATGTAAAATAAATAATAATAATAGATATTTAATTCCATGGATTCACATGGACATCAAACAAAATCTGTTGTAAATCAATTCGTGACAACATTTATTCTATAAACCTATGACAAATAAGAAAAATACACTTGTTTAAGTTTGATTAGATATAATAAAATGGATAGGGAAAGGTAAATGGAGAACATGTGAAAACATACACTGTATGAACATTTCACATAGCAAAGATAAAGAGAAAGCACAAATTTAATGGTGGAAGGAATAAACTAATGCATCCATGTATTCTACAAGGGTAAATGAATACCAATAATTGACTATAAAATAATATATTATAAATAAAATTATGATGAGAACAAGACACTTGAGGTATTTAACATATGAAAAAAAGAAATATCTAAATAGATCATTTTACCTTGCAGTTGCATTGTCACAATGTTTGAATATTCATATTTTGTCTCTCTTTCCAAAATATTATGTGATCTTGCTCCTTATCCTCACAAGATTTGGAAAAAAAAGGAACCAATATAAGCATGCAATGGATCCTCTTACAATGATACACCAAATCAATTATGCTCAAAGCTATAAATTATATGTGATCAACATGGAAGGCCACATACATAGGAGGCACCTAATCAAGTATGGCTAAGCTCTATTAAATAGAAAATAAACACTTGAGCCTAAATATTAATGCTTATCATTGAAATATATCACAAGGACACTAAGAAATAACACAAAATACCTATTCTTAGAAATATAACATGAGAGCAAGCACACACACACAAAAAAAATAGACCTACACTATAGGGAACTGATATGGAAGGTTGCATACAAAGGGGATCCAAAAAGGCCAAGCAATAAGGAATGAATGTGCCAAAACATCAACATGGATTATTTATTTTAAATATTCTATTGACTTTCTCAAAGCTTAAACTAACTTTAAAAATCACAAGGGCAATTGAATGCGTTCACAATGACCAATATTTTTTTATGTTTGATTGGATACAAGAGTCACAGTGACAAATAAATGCATGTGACTAATTTTTAAAAAAAAAAATAATATGAAGAAAGAATGAGACAAAAAAATGTCAATATATTTGTTAAAAATATTTTCCCCATTTTTTGGTCTAATAAATACTTGAACATCATATGCAATTAATTTTGTCCTTGTCTTTTAATTAATAAAAATATTTCTATATATATATATATATATATATATATATATAAACTTTAAAACTTTGAATCATATTTATATTAGATATTTTATAATAAAAATAAAGGGTAAGTGCAAGGTGGTGGGGGCCAAAAAGTGGAAATATTTTTCAAAACAATTAAACAATGTACATGGTTATTAAACATCACATACATGGTTTTTAAAACTGCATAAGTAATTTATAAAAATCATCGATGCCATTCATTTGGCATCAATGAAAACTATGAGTAGAAGAGGATAAGAGAAAATATGTCTTGTTAGGGCAAGGAACAAGAATTTTGGTAACTCAAATTCGACACTGGCACATCGGAGGAGAGGTATGTAAACACATTTTAGTACATTTACAAATAAAGTTAGTTAATTTCATTGCATTTTTATTTAAATTTTATATTATTTTTGTTTTTTAGCACATGCAGAGGCAAGTGGCATTGAAAAACAACCTGAGCCTCCTTTCCCTCCTCACCCATAAAACCATCCTATCTCTCCTCACCCACAAAACCCTCATATCCCTCCTATCCCTCATCACCCATAAAACCTTCTTAACCCTCCTGTAATTCCTTAATCCCCCCAAGATAGTCAAGAATATTTAGTATCCCATATTATTGAACATAATATTGAACCTAAGAATTTGATTACAAAATTGAAGGATCCCTATGAATACAACCCCAACTAAATTTATTTTTCAAACACAATACAAACATTATTAGGTGAATTTGAGTCATTAACAAGTCAAATTAATTGGTGGATTGACTATAGAAATAGATGTATGGTGTATTATTCCAATAAATTGTCTATAGCCACTATGAAAGATAAAAATATAACCAAAGCCCAAATTTGGTACTTATTCATTGATTGGAAAAATGGTGCACCACTAGATGTGATGGCTAAATGGATTCCAATCCACTAGTACACTCAAAATTTGATAAAACTAAATATTTGGGACTGATGGTGGATGGTCTTTGATTACTTACCTTGCAACAAAAATGAGGTCTCGATGTATTTTTTTATAAAATTGTATTGTTAATTTGTGTTTAATAAAATTCTAAACTATTTTGATTTATTGGAATTTTTTGGCAAAGGAAAGAGTTCTGCATAGGAGAGGCCAAGTGCACATCATGTGCCTAATTAGCCTATGATAGTGTGTATGGAAAAACCACATCCTCCTAAGACTCTGCCCTTTACAGTCAAGGAAACTATAGATATTGATACTTTGCATGATCTGCGAGCTCTTAGTAACACCCTTTTTCACCATATGATCTAGATTTCTCATACTCCTACTAGTGAGGGTGGATATGGAGAGGCTTCATCTAACATTTCTACTCAAAAATCACGCTATTATAGATCATGTGGTGATATGTGCACTAGACTTAAGGAAGAGGAGCATATAATGAAGCCCACTCATGGTGGTATTTTTGTGGGCCTAGATGATATTAACTTCACTATGTTTCAATCATGTGCATTTTATCTAGACACCTTGACTACAACTTCCTAGGTAGATTTAATATTTTACTTGTTGAAAAAATTATTAGAATTGTTAAATTTCAAATATTTGTACAATTTAAAAGGTAATAATTAATTATCATGTAGAAATCTCAATAAGGTATTGGAATTTTTTTACGTTGTAGCAGGATTTTGGATGCCACAAAAGCATGTTTAATATTGTTACTATGCCCATGTATACCTATACAAAGGTGATTTTTAAGAATTAATTAATTTTATGGTTTGTTGTACATGTACGGTGTTGTGTGTGTGTGTGTGTGTGTGTGTGTGAACTGACTAATAATGATATTTTGTTTATTTAATTGATGACCACACTAGAGACTCCACCATCTATTAAGAAGGAAACAAACATAGGTATACTACTATGATTTCATCTGCATAACAACTCACTAAGGTACATAAGAGTTATTTTAATATTTAAGTGTAAATATGGATGTGTGTTTTTTAATTATACATTGTACTTAATAGAATAGCTAACGCATGAAACAATTGTCTATGCAGACTCCTCTAACGATCTCTTCTAGTCCTATTGAATTGATTATCAGGTGTACATATTACAATTGATAATTTAATATTAAAATGGTCTACTATGTCTCAATGATTTAGTCATTTGGTTTTAATGTCTATGAGCTAATTTTGTATTTATTATATGTGTGTATGTATATTTATGCAGCCAACACTTCCATTATCATGAGCACATCACTAGTTTTTATTGGTAATTTATTTTAGACTCATACTTACCAGCGTAAACCAATCATTAACCCTATTGAGCACTAGTCCAAAATTGAGCACGACTACTAGCTTGTGGTAAGTGCACCTATTAATTATTTTTTGTATCATTTTAAAAACTTAACTTTTTATTTTTTTTATGTATTTTGATCTAGTACTTGTAAACTTCATGAAAATATTTGTATATCAATAATTAGAGCTATATGTAAGTTTTGAGTGGAGGAATCTTTGTCAACTAAATCTAACACCTATAGTTGCAAGCAAGGCATCCAAGGGAGAGGCTTCTATAAGAAATACAAAGAAAGCAATGCATTTTAATGATTAGGATCATGTCTTATGACATTTTTCCATATGCCTATATGGCTTGATGTATAGATTTTAGGATTGTATACCTGTGCATAATTGAGCACAAATATTATATAACTTGTGTTCACATTTTGTACACCTTTATATGGATTTTATGGATATTATATACATTATATATTCCCAAGAATTTAAATTTATAAATATTCTCATTGATTTTAGGATTTGGATTTTGTTTTAATTTATTAAATATTCTATTACATGTTCCCATCATTTTATGCCTTGAACTTTTGTTGAGCATTAAAAATATACCTTGCAGTGGTCATAGAATATATATTTTTGAAGTAGATACAACTATTTTTGTGTTATTTTTTGGTTTGGTTTAGTGTTAAATAGATAGAATACAATACAAAAGTTAATGTGATTATAATTATGGAATATCCACTATATGTATCATATCTTATAGGTATGTATTTTGAGCTTTACTCTATAAATTTCTAAATTTTTCCATTTTTTGTTTATGTTATTGCATTATGCATAAATAGGAAGAAAGTGGGATATCTTTTTATTTGTATATGAACAATTATAGCTATAGGTGAGTTTTGAGTGGAGGACTCTTTGTTAGCTAAATCTACCACCTCTAACTGCAAATAAGGCATCCAAGGGAGAGGCTTCTACAAGAAAGACAAAGAGAGCAATGCATTTTAATGATTAGGATCATGTCTTATGACATTTTTCCATATGCCTATATGGCTTGATGTATACATTTTAGCATTGTATGCCTATGCAGAATTGAGCCCAAATATTGTATTACTTGTGTTCATATTTTGTACACATTTATGTGGATTTTATGGATATTATATACATTATATATTCCTAATAATTTAACTATATAAATATTCTCATTGATTTCAGGTTTTGGATTTTGTTTCAATTTATTAAATATTATATTACATGTTGCCATCATTGTATGCCTTAAACTTTTGTTGAGTATTAAAAATATACCTTGCAGTGATCATAGAATATATTTTCTGAAGTAGATACAACTATTTTTGTGTTATTGTTTGGTTTGGTTTAGTGTTAAATAGATAGAATACAATACAAAAGTTAATGTGATTCTAATTATGGAAAATCCAATATATGTAACATATCTTATAGGTATGTGTTTTGAGCTTTGCTTTATAAATTTATGATTTTTTTCATTTTTTGTTTATGTTATTACATTAAGTAGAATTAAGAAGGCAGTGGGCTATCTATTTATAAATAATATGTTTCTAGTCTAATAGATATTTTTAATAAGGCTAGCCGTTATATGATTTTTTTGAGAACTCTTGGCCCTCTTTAAGAAAATTCAAGCATCAAAGACATATTTGGATGCACATGAAGCTATTGAGGTTACACCAAGGATAAAAGTAGGTAGAAGTTTTGATGAAAGCATAAACCCATTGATAGAGAGGAATATTACCAAAATTAAAATGTTTTGGTAGATAAAATAAATTAAGGGATTTAAAAAAACACTAAAATGACTTTGGTGAATAAATTTTAATGAGGAGGGTCACAAATTGTTTTTGCACATGTTTCAATGTAAAGGTGGTTTTCACTACATGTGAGATCTATCACAAGGCACGAACAAACTATTATACTTATAATTATATGATAAATTTAAATAAAACTTCTTATAATTATAGACTATATTACTTATACTTGTAGACTATTACTTCTTGAACAAAAGAATATTATTATAAGTACTTGTAAATAACTATGAATGTAGAAACTAGGGTTGCTTGAAGATTTTAACTACTTAGACCTTGAAACAAGTCCAAATTCTCTTTAAATTGAATTTATAAATATTTATTTAGGAAAGGAAAATATGAATAGAACAAATCTAACAGAAATATCACTTTTGGTTGCAATAAAATCAAGTTTCCTCATACACAGAACCCTATTACCATGACAGACTATCAATAAAAATTTGTTTCTTATCGTTGTGGCCTCATAACTAAAAAATGACATTTACACCATGTACAAGATGTATATTATCTCCTATGACCACATTATTTTCATTCAATTAAACCCATATAGCATATGCAACACTTGTTTTGGCCTCAATATGACATTTCCCTAGATGCAAGATATAAGCCATAATGTAAGATATCTATCTCTAGGGGCTCATGGGTTAAAAATGAAATCACCACCATATCGAGGGTGGAAATTAACCTATATTTCCACATTATTATAATTAAATTATGTTTGGTTAGGATATGGACAACACGTTTGGCCTCAAGACCACTTGTCCCTACAAGGCAAAGTTGCTATTTTTAGGCAAACTTTGGACATACGTAAAATGCAAATCATAAGTCATACCCATGAACTAAAGGAACCGTAAAATACATGTTTAAGCCCTATAGTTTCACCTAAAATATATTAGATTGAAAATTTTCAAAGAACTTATGGGAGAAGATTCATTGATTAGTCTTAAAATACAACTTTCATATAGTTCAGAGACATGTTATTTACCTCCAATAGACATTTCCATTTGCAGAACCTTTGCCTAAAAATAATTCAATTAAAAAAACTTAGGATGTTTAATTCACATGAATTACCACAACCATAGCCTTTGAATCCATGTGGATACTCATTTTTACAAATGTTTTGGCCTCAAACAACATTGAGAAGAAATGTTGTCAAGATGTAAACCATAGTGTGAGATATCTATCTCTGGGGGAGTGTTGGAGAAAATTTACATTAAAATCATGTTAGTGGTGGGGATTAAAATCTATTACAACATTCAAGGCATCTAAGTACACTAAATTAGGAGACAAAACACCCATTTCGGCCTCAAGGCCACTTGTCCCTAAATCCAAAATGCAATCCATAGTGCAAGATCTCTATCTTCGAAGGCTTATGGGTGGAAAATAACATTACCACCATGTTTTGGGTGGTGATTAACCTATAGGACCATATTATTAGCATTAGATTACACCCAATTAGGAGATGGATCACCCATTCCAAACTTAAGGCCACTTGTCCCTAGATGCAAGATGCAAGCCATAGTGCAAGATATCTATTTTCAAGGGACTCGGGTGAAAATTATCATCACCACTACATCAAGGGTCATGATTAACATTTAGGACCGCATTATTTTAAATTGAGTATACCTGGTTAGGAGATGAAGCACCCATTTCGACCTGAAGGTCACCTATCCTTACAAGGTTAAACTGGTGTTTTTTTAGGAAAACTTTAGACATAAGTAAAATGTAAATCATAAGTCATATCCATGAACCAAAGTAACCATCACATGAGTTTTGAAGTATTATAATTTCAACCTGAAGCTATAGAATTTCAAAACATCAAGGAAATCATGGTAGAGAATTTAGCAATCATTCCTAAAATGTAACTTTCATGTAGTTAAGAGATAGGTTATTTGTCTCCAATAGAAATTTATTGTTCTAGGACCTATGCTTAAAAATACATCACTTCCAAAACCTCAAGATGTACAATTTACATTTGTTCCCATGGCCACTGAATCCATGGGGATACCTTTTTGTAATAATTATGGCCTCAAGCAACATTGATAAGAAATGTTGTGAAGATGAAAGCTATGATGTGATATCTCTATCTTTGAGGGCTCATAGGTGAAAACTAACATCACCACCACATTACAGGTTGGAATTAACCTCTAGGATCACATTCCTAGCATCCGAATACAACTTATTAAGATATGAAGCAACCATTTCAACCTCAAGGCCATTTGTCCCTAGATGCAAGATGTAAAACACAATGCAAGATACCCATCTCCTATGGCTCATGGGTGGAAATTGGCATTGCCACCATGTCAAGGGTAGGTATTACCCTCTAGGATTACATTTTTGGAATTTGATTATACCCAGTTAGGAGATGGAGCACTTATTTTAGCCTCAAGGCCACTTGTCCTTAGATGTAAGATGCAAGCCACAGTACAATGTCTCTATCTATGGGGGCTCATAGGTGAAAAATGACATCACCACCATGTTGAGGGTGGATATTAACCTATAATACCCCATTCATAGCATCTAAGTAGACCCAGTTAAGATTAAAATCACTTGTTATAGCCTCAAGACCACTTATGCCTACAAGGTAAAATTGGTTTTTTTAGGAAAACTTTGGATAGCCATAGATCATAAAATATAAGTCATATCCATCAATCAAACAATCATCATTTGCATGTAACATTCCTATAATTTTACTTTGAATCTCTTAGATTGTAAATAATTAATGAGCTTGTGGTAGGGGATTTAGTGATTATTCCTAAAATACAACTTTCTTGGGATCCAAGTATGCCCGATTAGAAGTTGAAGGACCTGTTTAGGCATCATGACCACTTATCCATAGATGTAATATGCTTCTGTTCTAATGGTGTCAACCATGTGAAGGTGGAATCATCTACATAAACCAAAATCTTCTCATAGATTTGATAATATGGAATTATTTACTAATGATGCCAACCATGTGAAGGTGGAAGATAATTTAGGACAACTAACCTACAAAAAATATGTTAATATTCAATTAAATTGAAATTTATATATAATACCTAAGAAATAAATAAAATTAAACACATTTGCATTTGAGAAGTCAACATACCTCTAGATTTGAATCTAAGGAACCACTATGATTGGCTCTCTTATTTATATTTTCAAGAATTGCATATGATCAGATTTATGAACCTTCTATAGAGTCCTTCTTAATGGCCTACCTTGGTATTTGTGTAACTAAACATTTGTTTCAAGAACTAAATTTGAATAGTGGAGTATCTTCTTATGTACTTCATAGTCTTCAAACAACCATACATTTAAATTTTTGATAGGATATTGTTGAATCCAAGTTCCAGTAACTAACACAGACCCAATGGGATAGTGAATGTTTTCCCCATCTATGACTCTAGAAGTCAATTTATATTTTTCATCTACATACTAGCATAAGTAGTACTTTGTCCCCTCCTCATTATCCTCATCTTCAATAACTACATAAACATGCCCTATATCATAAAATAAAAAATGATTTATGAACACGATATGTTGATATATTTACCAAATTAAGTACATGAAACATGTGTTAAATAGATGGTACCTAGTTTCACTAGATCTGATACATGGTCAAAGTCAAATGATGATTTCAGCTTTGTAAGTTGTAATCCTGGTGGAACTTGATAATTGTGAATTGTAACTAGATACCTATAATTACATTCATCCACCCATTCTTGTGACTCACACTTGTTCCAAACTAATTCAATGCATGTAGAACAAAATCATGCCATGTACCTCATATGGACCAACTAGGAACCTGTGTTTTAGCTACAAAATGAGTATAACTCACTAGATCATGTTATTATAATATAATATTCATACCTTTCCAATTATTCATCCTCTATCATCAAAAAATATCTATTAATAGTGGACTTTTATTGAGCACCATGGCCCATAATTTTATTATACCATTTAACTATGTTTTTTGTATTTGTCAAATCAATAACCTCTTGAAACTTCAACTCCTTTCTTGAAAGCACTTTTTTGACACATGTTATTATACCATCATGCTCCCCTATTCCATGGCCTGATTTAACAAAATTCCAAATATGTTTTACACCAATGGTGACATGCATCCCACTTATGCAATAGAACATTTGTGGATTCTTAAATTGTGATCTACAATTATCTAACCAAATATAATGTTGATTCAAAGTAATTTTTCTTTCACTCAAATTTCCATAAAATATCTAACAAAAACCTTACACATACATTGATTAATGTGTTCAATAATCACTGGCATATAAGTGTTACTCCCTTAATATTATTTTTATCATGCCCTATACTTTCAAGTGAATACATGAATACTATATGCCCAAAAAGGGAAGCCTGTACTAAATGGTCGTATTGTGACTGAACCTCTCTTTATAGTTAAAATGTGTAATTTTATACAAATTCAACTAATGAAACAATAATACCAAGTGGGAATGAGTCCTTACTTAACTTGAATTTCTCATATATCTAGCAAGATCTGTGTGTGTATCTTGCATAATCATATACAATTTCCTCATTGAATCTATTCATAAATTTGGAAATAGGTATTTATTTTGTAACAAGCTCACACCTTTTAGATTCCTTTCCATATTTTAATTGATATGTCATATATTTATATTTAATAGAATCAATGAATTCTTGTCCAATTCTATGTGTACTCTCCTCATGGGTACATTTGTTTCAATTTTGGCAATCCACCACAATTGTTGCAAGTTCCATCCAAACATGCCTTATTATAAAAAAAATTATCCATCTCGTCATTCATATAAAATATATGGAATAAATTTCCTTACTAATTTTGGCAAGGCTTCCACTCCACACTCCAAAATGTTATCAGTATGTAAGGTACAATGAACATAATGAAAAATATTGTAATGCATTGAAAATTCAACATGTTGCCTATAGCAACAAGTAGTGGGTATGTGATTGATTTTCACATATAAGGGTTTGGCCATTTCAAAATATCTTTGAATAATAGAAATATGTGGATATATATATTTTTCAAAAAAGATTACAATTGTGTTTGATTCATACCCAAAAATTATTTGAGATGTGGTTTACAGTTATGAGAATCAACTCTTCTTCTCACTACATCTCTAATATTCAAAAATACCCTTTTGTTATCATTCTAAATTTATTCAATTAAATATTTTAGGGCATCAAATATAACCTTTTATTTTAACAGGAGTTTACCATAGAATGCCCACAAGTCATTATCATGAGAAACATCAAGTCTTCTACATCTCCCAATTTCTTTCATTAGTGTTTCTATATTTATGTGTTATTTTTGGATTGTTTGTCTAATCAATCATTTATTCTTTTTTTGAAAACATACCACAGAAGTTGTAATAATGCATTAAGTATTGTTGCCATCTTTGGTGCATTTGTTCACACCTACTTAATGGTATGCATTATGATTTTTTTTTTTAAATTACCTTGTTTAAACCATCAATATTATATGTTCTTATGCCTAGGGTGTTCATTGTAGGTCTCATCTTATGCACTTTCAACATTATAACAAAAAATTGACATCTTTGAGTTTTGTTTAATTTGTGAAAGTTCTAGTTCTAGTTTTTTTAATTTTTCTTCTCATATGGAATTGAGACATTTATTTAGGCATTGGTTTTTTTTTAAAATCATCAATTTAAATTAAATACATGGGTCTTCTTTTCAAAATCCTAGGAGGTGTTCTTACTGGTAAATTTGATTGATTTGGTGTATCCATATTATTTTGTTCATTGCTAGTTTTTTCATTCAATGGTTTTCCCATAGTGTTTTCTTGATTGTTACTTTCACCAATCGGTGTTTCCACACAATTTACATCATGAATTCTTTAATCATCAAAACTAAAAACTATAAAATTTGAATGTGGACTTGGATTATAATTTGGTATACTATAAAAATTATCAATTATACTTTTAGAATATGGTATAATATCATTGTTCATTCCATCATTATTTGTGACATTCAATTCATTAGGGATAGTATACTTGAATTATTTTTTTGCATTCACTTCCTCTGATTTTCTCTCTATGCTCGTAATTCATCTAATGTTTTGTGCTTTAAATTTTTCTTCTTGCTATTATGAAACCCATCACCCATGATTGTAAAAAGTTTTCAACTTTTACAAGTGGGGAAAATAATGAAATTATTAAAAATTAGACCTGTTTGATATGAAGTACCAAGTGGGTACAATAGTTAAATTATTAAAAAATATACATGCACTCTTTAATCAACCATGAGTAGATAAAGTTTTTTTAAGGGTGGGGACCTGCATCAAATCAGTAAAAAATAGAGTTGTAGCATCTAGAATCTGAGAACAAAGAAAAGTACCTAGGGGACATAAGTCTCGATCCAAAAAAAGGACATTGACCTAGATGTTTTTTATTTGTTCTTTTACAATGAACCAAACTGGTATGTAGTCCTACTATGTGCCTGGTCTTGGATGTATATATACACACCCCTAACCTAAATGCTTAACACTAAAACATTGATCTCTTTGACCTTATACCCTCAAAACTAAACCTTATTCCATAAACCCAAATCCTTGAAAAACCTAAACCATAAATCATAAACTCTTAAAACCCTAAGCAAATCCTTTGAGCCTCAATTACCTTCATTTAGACTAAGAATTAGGTCTAGAGGGATCAATTTTGTCCAAACCACAACACTCACTACCCTAATTGACTATGTGTCTCTATGTTTATGGTATGTGGGTTAATTAAACCCAAAAACACATTTTATGGTCATAAATAGGCTAAAAAATCTAAAATTATCCTCAATAGCCTTCGAGACTGGACCCTAAACCCTTAATTCTAAATTATAAATCCTAAACCAATTAATTTATCCTTAACTAACATCATTTAAAGTAATAATGATGTTCATAGGGCTCAATTTAGCCCAAATCACATCACTCATTACCCCAAATAACTAATTTGGTCAACATATTATGATGTGGAGGCCCATTGAGCCCAATATCACATTTTGTATTAAAAATAGATTAAAGGATCTAAATTTGGCCCTAATTACCTTCACCATTAGACCCTATACCATAAAACATAAACCCTATATAACCTAAGCCTTAAGCCTTAACCCTAAACCTTAAATCATAAATCATATTCACCTTAAACCCTTCAATTTAACATCACTTAATTGTGTTCATACAACTTAATTCAATGTAAATCACATTACTTATTGGATCAAATAACTAATTGGCTCAATTTGTGATTAAATTCATGCTAATTATGCCAAAAATAACTTTCTATATTCCCAAATGGGTTCTATCATCTCAATTTCCTTCATAATTGTCCAACCTAAACCCTAAATTTTAAACATTAAACTATTAACCAATAAATTTAGTCTCAATTAACATTCTTTAGAGTAAGAATTACATTCACAGGGCTCAATTTGGCCTAAATCGCATCACTCATTACCCAAATTGACTAATCATTTTAATGTATGATAATGTGGGGGATAATTGAACCCAAAATCACATATGTAGTAACTAATTGGTTAAAGTAGCTAAATTTGGCCCTAATTTCCTTCACTACTAGACTTTTTCCCCAAAATCCTAAAGCCTATAAACCCTAAGCCTTAAGCCCTAAACCCTAAACATTAAATTGTAAAACATATTTACCTTAAACCATTTTATTTAACCCCATATAACCCCAACTTATTTTATTTTATTTTATTGGCCTAATTGGATAATTGGCTCATTTTGTGGTGGTGTTGGGGCTAATTGTACCCAAAATCACTTTATGTACTCAGAAACAGGTTCAAGTAGCACAATTTCCTTCGTGATGGGACACTAAACCTACATTTTAAAAACTAAAACTTAAACCAATATATTTATCCTTAATTAACATAATTTAGAGTAAGAATTATGTTCATAGGACTCAATTTGGCCCAAATTGCATCACTCATTGCCCCAATTGAATAATTCGATCAATCTATGATGACATGGGGACCAATTGATCCCAAAATCACATTTTTTAGTCACAAATAGGTTAAAGGATATGAATTTGGCCCTAATTACCTTGAAAATTAGACCTTATACCCTAAAACATAAACCCTATATACCTTAAGCCTTAATCCTTAAACCTTAAACCCTAAACCTTAAATTGTAAACCATATTTACCTTAAACCATTCAAATTAATTTCACTTAATTATGTTTATAGGGCTCAATACAATTCAAATCACATTACTTATTATCCCAATTAACTGATTGCTTAATTTGTGATGGTGTTGGGGCTATTTATTCCAAAAAATCACTTTTTTTACTCACAAATGGGTGTAAGTAACTCAATTGCCTTCATGATTGTCCACCCTAAACCCAAACTTTTAAACCCTAAATCATACACCAATTGATTTAGCCTCAATTAACATCTTTTAGAGTAATAATTACATTCATACGGTTCAATGTAGCCCAAATCACATCATTCTTTACCCTAATTGACTAATTGGTGGAATATATGATGAGATTGGGGCCAATTGAGCCCAAAATAAAATTATTTAGTCACAAATAGGTTAAAAGTGCTAAATTTGGCCCTAATTACCATCAAAATTAGACCATATACCCTAAAACCTAAATCATATATATGTTAAGACTTAAACCCTAAACTTTAAATCATAAACTATATTTACCTTAAACCATTTGATTTAACTCCACTTAGAAAAGTTCATATGGCTCAATTTCATGCAAATCACATTACTTATAGGCCAAATCGGCTGATTGGCTTAATTTGTAATGGTGTTGGGGTTAATTATACCCAAAATCAATTTTTATACACACAAATGGGTCCAAGCATATCAATTACCTTCGTGATTGGACCCTAATCCCTATATTTGAAATCTTAAACCCTAAACCAATCAATTTATCCTCAATTAATATCATTTAGAGTAAGAATTATGTTCATAGGGTTCAATTTATTCCAAATTGCTTCACTCATTGGCCCAAATGACTACTTGGATCAATCTATAATGATTGCAGGTTCAATTGAGCCCAAAATCACATTATATAGTCACAAATATGTTAAAAGAGCTAAATTTTGACATAATTTCCTTCACCATTAGACTTTATACCCAAAAACCTAAAACATATATACCCTAAGCCTTAAGCCATAAACCCTAAACCTTAAATTATAAACCATATTTAATTTAAACCATTAAACTTAACCTCACTTAGTTATGTTCATACCATTAAATTCAACATAAATCACATTACTTGTTGGGTCAATTAAATAATTTTCTCAATTTATGATGGTTTTGGCACTGATTATCCAAAATCTCTTTATGTACTCACTAATGGGTCCAAGCAGTTCAATTGCCTTTATGATTGTCCACCCTAAACCCTAAATTTTAAACCCTAAACCATAAACTAATCAATTTAGCCTCAATTAACATCCTTTAGAGTAAGAATTACATTCACAAGGCTCCATTTGGCCAAAATCACATTACTCATTACATAAATTAACTAATTGGCTCAGTTTGTGCTTATGTGGGGGAAAATTGAGCCCAAAATCACATTATGTAGTCACAAGTATGTTAAAGGAGATGGATTTTACCCTAATTACCTTCACTATTAAACCTCATACCCTAAAGCCTAATCCATATATACCATAAGCCTTAAGCGCTAAACCCTAATCCTTAAATTATAAACCATATTTACCTTAAACCATTTGATTTAACTCCACTTAATTATGTCCATAGGGATTAATTAAATGCAAATTGCATTGCTTATTGGCCCAATTAGCTAATTGGCTCAATTTGTGATGGTATTGTGGCTAATTATGCCCAAAATAACTTTTTGTACTCACAAATGAGTTCAAGAATCTCAATTGCCTTTGTGATTACACTATAAACCCTAAATTTTAAACCCTAAACCAATCAATTTATCCTAAATCAAAATCATTTAGAGTAAGAATTATGTTCATAGGTCTGAATTTGGCCTAAATCAAAACTCTCATTGCCCTAATTGACTAATTGACTCACTCTATAATGACATGCCCAGGACCAATTGACCCCAAATCATATTTTATAGTAACAAACAGATTAAATAATCTCAATTTGGCCCATGGGCTTTCACGATTAGACCTTTTACCCTAAAAACTAAACTAGATATACCTTAAGCCCTAAACCCTAAACTCAAAACCCTAAATCATAAATCATAAACCCTAAACATTAAAATAATCAATTTTACCCCACCTAACATCCTTTAGAGTAATAATTACATTCACATGGCTTAATTCAACACAAACTATGTTACTTATTGGTCTAATTAATTGATCAGGTCAGTTTATGACATTGGGGCTAATTGTGCCCAAAATCACATTTTATAATCACAAATAGGTTGAAGCAGCTCAAATATTCCTTAATTACCTTCATGATTGTACCTTAAACCCTATACAGTATATCTTAAACCATAACCTATAAGTTTAAATTACAATTAATATTAAAAAAAACTATAATAAAACAATATGATGGTGAAATGCATTTAAACAGGAACTGTTTATCCGGTACTATCTCATACACGATGTTTCTGCATACGTGGTACTTATGCATACATAGTACTTTCACATACATGATACTTCCACGTATGTGATTCTTATATTTAAATTTTTAAACACATGCTTGAAGGCTCAAGAATGGCTTTGATTCTTGAGATTGAGGCACAGAACTACAAACACACAACCAAATGCATTTTGACTAAAAACAACATAATTCAAGTTCAAACATGCTAAACACTATAAATTTTATCAAACTTTTTCTTTAAAATATTACTACAATATTGACTATACTCTTCTCTGCCCATATATATATATATATATATATATATATATATATATATATATATATATATATATATATATATATATAGATACATAAACAAAGATGGACATATATAGTTACAACATATAGCATTATAAAAGGACTTAAATAGAAATAATTATAGATAACAACCTTAAAAGTAATGAAAACATATATATATATATATATATATATATATATATATATATATATATATATATATATATATATATATATATATATATATATATATATATATATGTTTTCATTACTTTTAAGGTTGTTATCTATAATTATTTCTATTTAAGTCCTTTTATAATGCTATATGTTGTAACTATATATGTCCATCTTTGTTTATGTATCTTTTGATTCGTCGATTCAATAAAATGTTTATGAAAAAGTTTGATATCTATTTATCTTTTGATATGTTATCTATAAGTTTAACACATTTATCGCTAGAGAGTCGTGCTTAAGACACCTCTATCCTATCATTCAATTTTTTATTTTTATTTTAAACATTTTCATAAACCTTATATGAGATAAAGACAATACATTTAATACTAAAAAGTAATGCTTAGGACACCCTTATTGCTAAAATCTTTTTGAGTCTTAGAAAAAAATTATAAATGACAAAAACAACTTTTCGATTCAGAAAGGGATTTAAACGTTTAAAATTTTCATGATAATTTATTATTATTTTATTTTATTTACTTACAAATAATATATTTCATTAAACCATATTTACAAATCAATATGAAAATATGTTTTAACAATTAATAACATGTAATTATTATCTTGTATTTTATTTATTTATTTTTCTCCTTCTTAATAAAAGTCCACCGATTGAAAACTACACAAACATCTAACTACATCTTAGGGGAAATGTTCACATGATACTAATCAATAAACGATCACAACATACTTTTTGATTTCATAAATAAAATTGTTTAACTGCTTTCTATGATATAAATAAATAAATAAATAAGAAAGAAAGAAATAAATCATTACATTTTTAAAACTTATACTTCAATAAAACAATAAATGAATAATTTACACCAACACAAAATGGCGCAATGATATGGAAAAGAGTAACAAAAGCTAAAGTCAAAAGCATGATAGGAATGACCCAAATCACGCATTGAGTGTGACTTTCCATGGTAAATTTAAGTTTAATGGCGTTAATGATATAAAACTGACTTTCCATAGAAAATGTGTTAAAAATATTTAACTTTTTAAAGCCAAACCCCACGATACATTTGAAAAGCATATTTCTATTTTTCAAATTATAAAGCCGTCGACAACCAAACAAAAAAAAAAAACATTAAAATAAAAGTACGTGTGACGGTTTAATGTAAAAAGATGGTCTTTGGGAATTTGCATAACATCAAATGATAATAAAATAAAAAATAAAAATATATCAAGATAAAATTACGTGAAAGGGACCAGTATTTAGGGCCTTTAATTTTGAGGTTATATATTTTTATATTATGTTTTCTTTTAGTTTAAAATATTGGATTTATATAGTTTAAATATTTTAAAATTTAAATAGGTTGTTTAAGAGAAAAATATGTGTTGTGGGTAGTTGTATGATGATATTTTTGTCGATATATCAATTTTTTATATGATTTATTATAGAGATTAAAGGGGTCAATTAATTTATATAAAATTACCAATAATAATTTTCAAATACACTCATTATTTTATCATTGGCTTAATTTTTATGATATAAAATATGAATTGAAAATTAATATGGGTCATTAATACAAAATTAAAGGTCATGTTGAGAGACACATGGCTCATTAATATCAAAGGCAACATCATTTTTCATATGAATTCATGGGCTCTGATTCATTAACATGCAAAGTTATTGTTGACATGCACGTCACTAACAAACATATTTCCTTGCCTTTTCTTGAAGCTCTTTCCCCCAAATGGTGGTGAAACCTACTCGAAAGTTCTTAACTATGTCATGTTTCCCAAAGGAATTTTCATCAGTAGAATGGAGGGATGAAACTTTCTACGTAGGTGTGTTACTTGTAATTGTACCCACAACAATGTTCTATTGTTATTGTGCATTCTATGTTCATGGTTCTATTTTATGCCTTTACATCTAAGTAAACATTTAGTGGCATGTTAATTGAGGGATGACACATTACGTGCATGTGTATTGCATGTAACTTACCCCATAACTATGTTCTTATTATTTTCATGTGACTATTATTGTTATTATACCTTTTATGTTCATGATTTTTTGCATTCCTTCACATCTGAGTAAACACTTAGTGGTATGGTAATGGAGTAAATGCATGTTTGGATGGAAGTAATTATAAAATTGGGTTACAAGACTCAAAAGTTTCACCCAAGAATGTCTTTCCCTACCTTTTCACATTCCTCCTCCCTCCAAATGGCCATGGAACCTACCTGAAATTTCTTGAGCATTCATCATTGCATCGAGGATTTCTATCGACAGAATGGTGGGATGATTTTTTTTGTTATTTTACCTTCTATGTTCATGTTTTTGTGTTTGCCTTTACATCTAAATAAACATTTAATGGTATGTTAATGGAGTAATGAAACATTACACACATATATTTTTCATATAACTGAACCCACAACTATGTTCCTTTTTTTAATTTTCATGTCACTGTTACTATTATTATGCCTTCTATACTGATGTTGTTTTGTGTGCCTTCACATTTGATTCAAAATGCCATGTTGGAAGATGTGTGGCTCATTATTTTAAAATATAATGCCATTTTTCAAATGGCTTTAAGGGTTTATTCAATTAATGGGGCAAGTTAATGCCACTATGTGTGCCACTAACACATGTTTCTCCCTATATTTAGCATCGAAAAAATAGATGAAGGAAATGTTATGCATAGGTGTGTTTCTTAAAAGTTAATTATAATGTAAGCCCTGGACATTTTATCAATGCATGTAACTATGTTCTTTAAATCTATGTCTCATTTCCTTCTCCCTGCATAACATGGGTTAGAGGAATTAACATTTAATGATATGTGGATCAAAATCTTGTATGTCTACATTGAAATATGAGTAAATGTTAATATTTTTTATACAAAGTTTATGTTTTCATTCCCATTCCAGTAAATGCTTACTCAAATGTATCAAACCAAAAAATATTATTATTATTTTTTACTATAATATTGATATGTTCCCATCAATTAAAATATTCTTTGTGATAACTCTTATTGATAAATTACTAAACATTTTTTTCTATGTGAAAGGAAAGACTAAAAGCTATTGTTTTGTTCCCATTAATTAATGTTGTGTTATTCGTTCAAATTTATAAAATAACAAATATTATTTGCTACATATCTTTTTGATATGTTTTCCATTTACATTGTTGTGTTATTTATATCTATGACACATTTATATATTCTTGCCTCCAAATTTTTATGATTGAACTGAAAACACCCACAATGCATTCTCATACAAAAATACTTGTTTGGATGGAAAGAGCTTTGAACTTGGGATGGAAAACTGGATAATTACTACTATACACACAAATGCATGTTTGGTTATATAATGATTTGAACTTGGGATGGAGGACCAACCATTTAGTAGCATGTGGATGGAAACCCTGAAGGTTTTTATTCACATACCATTAAAAGTTATTGTATTTGTATCAAAATATTGTTTTCATTCATATACTAGTGAACGCTAATATCCTTATATCAAAATTAATAATTTCATCAACAAACCAGTAAAAGTTGAGCCACATGCATTAAAATAAATACTTCTGTGAAATCATGTTGTTATGTTATTCATTCATATTTTCAACATTACAAATATTCTTTCACATAACTATTGATGATATGTTCTCTATTATATTATCAATTACTTATATAATTTGTTTATTGTTAAATATATGTTGTTATGATAGTCATTTATGTTTTCCATTATGTTGTTGTCTTATTGATATGATGTTATATTATTGATATGTTATTATGACATATTAATATGTTTTCCATTCTATTGTAAAGGGTGAATGTTTGTTGGGATGCTCAATTCCCTAAATCTTTACAAATATTTGTTTCTTTATACTTTTCATGTTTACCAGTTTTTTTTAATTTCAAAATTGTGTTTAGTAACATAATACATGTTTGCGAAGTTTAGAATGATTATACATTTTTTTCAGAGTTTGTAAAATTTTTAATACTCAACTTTTTATTGCCTTTATTGTTTATCCATGTTGTTGATCTTTTCTATCTTTAGGTAATAATGCCATATTTTAAAGTTAAGATTAGAGAACCAAAATGGAGTATTCGCTTTCATGTGATTTTTTTAAAACTTTCATTAAAATTGTGATCCATTTGCAAGTTGAATGGTAATTAGAAAAAAATTAATTAGATTGCATAATCAAACTAAATACTTAGATTTTCATTACATTTCATTACATTAATTGTTGCATAATGTTCAATAATGGAACATAATAATTATATAGAATAATTCACTCATATCAATAACTGTAAAAAATAATAGATCTTTTTAATGTAAAACAAAAATTATACCATCCAAGGTGAAAAATAAGATATGTACCCTTCTTTCCATGTATTTTGATAATGTGGAGTTTTTTTTGGTCCTTCAAGATTTGTGTCCTTAGAGAGATTTATTTCCATGTTAACAAAAATAGGAGGGCTACCACATACATTAATTAGGGATAGAATATTTATCATGTCATTTAATATATGATGTTGGATTAAATATGTTAGGGGATCTAAGACAATTTATCACAAAGGTAAGAGATATTCTATTTTAAAAATACACAAGATTTCGAAACAAGATTGAATATATATTTATATTTTTCTTTTTCCCCAAAACATTGAAGTCAAAATTTAATCATGAATAAATAAATCTTTACAATGTATAAGTCACAAGAGTTGGAGGAGTTTATTTTAGAGGAAGAACTAAATAAATAGAGGTCTTAATTAATAAGTTGGTTATTTATCCTAAGGTTTTACTAACCAAATTCTGAGTAGCTACCAAAAAACTAAGTGACTAGAGTTTAAAACTCTAATGTTACGGGACAAAAACAAGAATAAAGATAAGGTAAATCACAATTCAATAATGTTATTTAAATTGGTTGTATTAATTTTTTTCTCATAATTAGAAACTTAGATTTTTTTTTTTTCATTGTTATATATCTCCTCAGTTAGGTGAGAGATTTAGCTTCAAACTCATATGTTATAGAATTTTTAAAAACTTGTGAAAAACTCATGTACATCATGAAGTTAAAATAAAATAATAAGGCGTAGTTATTTCCTAAATAAATTGTTTATTTTATATCAAAAATATTTTTTATATTCAAATTGATTTCTTAATTTTTATTGTTTGTAAGTTCCATTATTCTATTTGGGGCCATTTATTTATTTCTTGTAACCATTATAATTTCATTAAATAAATATTGTGTTCCTTATCATCTAAAATCCAATCTGAATAATGACTACTAAAAAAATTATTTAAGTAATAATTAAAATATATATCAATATTAAATCTCAAAAAAAACTATCAAATTAATTATTTGTAAAAATAAATAAATTAAAATTTATATTAAAATAAAAATAAAAATATATTAAAATAAAAATAAAATTAATAAATATAATTATATTAAAATTTCTGTATTTATTAATAAAGGAGAAAGGATTAATATAATCTATAAATTTAAACTTCTTATCTTATAACCCAAATTCATTGATTATATTTAATTTTCTTCATTTTATTAATAAATATACGGTATTTGTGTCATGTAAATTCGTTTACCTGATAATAATTATTATAATAAACAAATTATTCTAATAATGACTATTGAAATGATAAATATTAAACACACTAAATACATTAAATTATTCAACTTTATCTTAATTTGAGATTTATAATTTTTTTTTATTTTATTTTTTTTTAAATTAAAAAAAAAATTAGATACGTAACCAAAATACCATTTTATTCTCTATTTCATCGCATCTACACAATGAAAAGAGCGCGGCACAATAATATTTATGAACATAATATAAAAAGACTTTAATAAAGCAATGCTAAATGTATAGAGTGGCCATAGTTATAATCAGAATATATAATCATATATTCAGAATATATTCAAACCAAATGGGGCCTATTATTTTAATAAAATTTTGATCACAAAGACACGGGTGAATGCTTGGAGAGCATGGGTCAAAAAGTCAAATTCAATAAAAAAATATTACGGACATAGAGGAGACACGTGATGGATCCTTGAAATCTAGAGACAACATCATAGGGCAACTTAAATCATTTGCGTCTTAAAAGGGAAACACAACAAATCCACACTTTTTCACACTAACGGGGTCATGGGGTGGTCTCTTATGTTTTGAGGAGGTTAGTCAACCTCTTGGATTATGAAATCCAAGATATTTTTCGTCGGGTGCATGATTTATAAAGGGTCTCAAGTGATTTAGGAAATATTGAAGGTGTTGTAAATGTTTAGTGAACTTTGGGTTCATAGTGGGGTATATGTGGCGATCTAATGGGGTCACAGGGTTATTAAGTTTATATATTTTATGAGGTAGTTTTTTATATTTGATGTGGTCATAAATAAATATGTGCATTGTTAGTATATTAATCTTAACATATAAATTATATAGATTTAGATTTAATTTTTTAATTAAAACACAATTAATGGGATTATGAAAGCCAATATATTTTAAATTATGTAAATTTTAAGTTTAGAAACGTGAAAATACACAGAGTTTTAGAATCACAAAATTTTAAGATGCCATTTTTTAAGTTTTCATAGGTTTGAAAACCCATTGCATTATGAAAAAAAACATAATTAAAGTGAAATATTTACTTTAAAAGCAGGGCTAAATGACTTACATAAATGTGGAATTACCCACCAAATTAGGTTATGTAAATGAGGATTTAAACATAGGAAATATAAAGGTACCTCAAACTTAAGAAATGTGAAAGAGACTATAAATATTAATTGAACTCTAAAGCTTTATATTATATAGGAAAATGGCCATGGCTATAAAATGTGAGCCATTAAAATTGGAAACTCTTATAATGACCATGATAAACATTGTTTTGAATAAGAAATTATAATACAACCAATTAAAAGAAAACAAAAATTTTAAGATGTTACCATACAAACTCAATCTCAAATTAACTATGATAATGACATTAACAAAAAAGAAAATAATATTAATATTTCCTAATAGTTTTGTCAATGTATTCAACATATCAGTAAAGATAATTTATTAATAAACAACACACACATTTTTTAAAAATATCTAATTATTATATCCAAAATGTTTGAGCCTAATGGCAACATGCTAGTATATGTATATAGAAATTAAAAGACAAAATATGTAGTTACATTGTGATGTTTTCTAAGTATAGGCAACCATGATTCCCTTGAGTTTTTAAGGTTCACATCATCAAAAAAAATTAACAATGATACCAATTTTATAAAGTAATTATGTTTAGATGGTTTTATGCCTTTCCTAAAAGTAATAACTAAAAAGAGTGTTTATCCTCAAATTCATTGTCACTAAGACAGTCAAAACTACACACAAAAATTGTATTGAAGAGGAATTTCAACACTTAAAATAAATGTTCATGATGTTTAATTTAAAATAATATTGATGATAAATTAGACAAGGAATCACAAGGATACAAAATTATTATTAAAAATAGGTCATTTCACGAAAATGAAGTTGTGAGAACCTTTTGTAGCGAAAACCTAGCCATATTATTAAATGAATTATATAAACAAACAAATCAGTGGAGGTTCTATGTTCCCTTGGATGGTCATGTGTTTTATTTGGATACATTGTTTCAATAATATTTTTGTTTTCATAGATATTTAAACTATGTTTTAATGTCTCCATGTTTATTTAAAGAAAGGTATGTGTTCTTTTTATTTTATATATTTTTTACAATTGCATATTGTATAATTTACAAAAAGTGTTATGTGTGTGTTTTTATTAATATTTTTTAAATCATGGTTTCTATATTTACTATAATAAAAACATAAACCATATACATGAAATTGTAATATAAATTTAAATTTTGAATGCATCAGACCATTGGAAAATTTCAAAAAGGTCTTCTTGAATTACATGATTACAATCATATTAAAAGTGGCTTTGTGTATCACTCTCATTGGCCAAGGTAAAGGTAAGACTTCACAACCCATGGTAGGATACATCTCTTAGTTTTTTTCCATATAGACAAAATTGATACAACATGAGAAGTCATCAATGAAAGAGAAATAATGCAATAAGATAGTTAAATTTACATATGCACATGGATGGAAAATTAAATCCATTCTATAGGCAAAAGAGACAACATTAATTTTGTAACCCTATGATTGATAAGAAGAAGACAGAGGTTTAAGTTTGATTGGACTCATTAAAATATAAATGGATAATATGTGAAAGCATACACCTTATGTTCATTCCAAAAACAAGGATAGAGGTAAAGAAAATGTGAAGGTGGGATGAATAAAATAATCCATGTATGTAGTTTGCAAGGGTAATTGAATATTAGAAACCAACTTTGTAGTCACTATTTTCTAATTTTAACATGTGACCTCAAAAAGAAACATAAAACATTTAATATATGCAAACAAAAAATATTTAAATATATAATTTTACCTTTATAGTGATGTTATCAAAGGGTTTGAATCCTCATATGCTCCCTCTACTCAAAAGATATGCACTAATAAAAGTAGAAACCAACATAAGCATATAATGGCTCCTCTTATAATCCCTACACCAAATAAACTTTCTCACACATATAAACATAAATAAGACATAAAATCCACACTACAAAGACCAGAGTGGATGTCCACATATGTAGGAGACACCTAATCAATTATGTCCATGTTTTATTAAACAAAAAATAAGCACCTGAGTATAAATATTAACACTTGTTTATATATATATATATATATATATATATATATATATAAAGGCCATTAAGAAAGAACAAAATATACCTATTCTCAAATCTAAAATGTAAAAAAAACAAAACAAAAAAAACACCCTATGCATAATTGACATGAAAGGCCACATGTAAAGGGTAGCTGACAAGATAAAGCAATATGGAATAAATGTGCAAAGGAATCAACACCGACTAATAATTTTTATTTCTACTAACAACTTTCTCAAATCTTTTACTCACTTTGAAAAGTGTAAAATAAATTTAATCCATTCACAGTACTTAATTTTCTTTAAATCTTTGATTAAATGTAGGGGTTACTATGGCAATTCAATGTGTGTGGCCTAAAATAATTTTTTAAATAAAATAAAGAAAGAATGACATAGAAAAAGTTGATGAATTTGATAAATATATTTTTACCATTTGTTAGTCTAATAATTAATTAAATTTCTTTGAAAATTAGTTTTACCATTGTCCTTTAGCTCAAAATAAAAATAATGTTTTTTCTAATTTTTTATTTTTTTAAAAATACAATATATTTTACAAATATAATATTAAAATTTAAAACATTGAAAAATATTTACATTATATATTTTTTAATATAAATTAATAATAAATGATTACAATAAATATTAATATAAAAAACTTAACAAATTTTTTATGCATATAACTATGGCTCTAAAAAAAATTAATGAAAAATATAATAAGAACTTCACCAAAATAAATATAACTCATAATTTGTTTAATTTTATTTACAAAATATAATGAAAATATTTCTGAAAAGATAATGTGAATATCTAGAATACACAATATCAAACCTATATTCTTTATAATGTGCAAAATTGAAAAGGTGTTGATGAGTCATAAAGACCTAAATGAACAAAATATGTGCAATGACATCTACTATTTCAAATAGTTATCTAGTATTCTTTACATTTATGTGGTATTCTTTACATTTATGTGATATTCTTTACATTTATGTGATATTCTTTACATTAAGAAAAAAAAAGGATGAGTATTTACAAATTAATATGAAGAGATTATACAATCATGTGATAAACACCACATTAAAATAATATTGATGAAAAATTAGACAAGGAATCACAAGGATACAAAATTATTATTAAAAATAGGTCATTTCATGAAAATAAAGTTGTGAGGACTTTTGTACAGAAAATGTAGCCATATTATTAAATGAATTATATAAACTGGTAAATTAGTGGAGGTTCCATGTTCCTTTGGATGGTCATGCATTTTATTTGGATACATCATTTCATTAATATTTTTATTTTTATAGATATTTAAACTATGTTTTCAGGTCTTCGAGTTTATTGAAATAAAGTTATGTGTTCTTTTTATCATATATATTTCTTACAATTGTATATTTTAAAATTTATGAAAAGTGTTATGTGTCTGTTTTTATTAATATTTTTTAAATCATGACATGTATATTTATTATAATAAAAACATAAATCATATATATGAAATTGTAATATAAATTTAAATTGTGAATGCATCAGACCATTAAATTTTTTCAAAGAGTTCTCTTTGAACTACATGATTACAATCATATTAAAAGTGTCTTTGTGTATCACTCTTATTGGAAAAGGTAAAGGGAAGACTTGACGATCCATGGTGGGATACATCTCTTAGTTTTTTCCATGTAGACAAAATTGATACAACATGAGAAGTCATTGATGAAAAATAAATAATGCAAGAATACAACTAAATTTACATATCCACATGGATGGAAAATTAAATCCATTCTATAGGCAAAAGAGATGCCATTAATTTTGTAACCCTATGATCAATAAGAAGAAGACACGTGTTTAAGTTTGATTGGACTCATTAAAAGGCAAATGGATAACATGTGAAAGCATACACTTTATGATCATTCCAATAACAAGGATAGAGATAAAGCAAATGTGAAGGTGGAATGAATAAAATAATGCATGTGTGTAGTTTGCAAAGGTAATTGAATACAAGAAACCAACTTTGTAGTCACTATTTTATAATTTTAACCTATGACAACAACACAAAACATGAGGCTTTTAATATGTGTAAACAAAAAATATTCAAATAGATCACTTTACCTTATAGTGATGTTATCACAGGTTTTGAATTCTCATATGCTCCCTCTCCTCAAAAGATATACACTAATAAAAATAAAAAACAACATAAGCATAAAATGGATCCTCCTATAATCCCTACACTAAATAAACTTTCTCAAACGTATAAAGATAAATAAAACATAAAATCCACTCTACAGGGACCAACGTGGATGTCCACACACATAGGAGACCCCTAATCAATTATGTCCATGTTTTATTAAATAAAAAATAAGCACCTGAGTCTAAATATTAACACTTGTCATTGATATATATCACAAGGCCACTAAGAAAGAACAAAAGATACCTATTCTCAAAGATGCAATATAAACACAACAAAACAAAATGGAAAAACACCCTATGAGTAACTGACATGAAAGGCCACATGTAAAGGGTAGCTGAGAAGACAAAGCAATATGGGATAAATATTCAAAGGAATCAACATGGACTATTAATTTGTATTTCTTCTAACAACTTTCTCATAGACTCTACTCATTTTTAAAAATGCAAAGGCAATTCAATCCTTCACAGTACTTAATTTTCTTTAAATCATTGATTGAATGTAGGAGTTACTATGGCAATTCAATGTGTGCAGCCTAATATATATATATATATTTTAAATAAAGAAAGAATGAAATAGAATAAGTTAATGAATTTTATAGTCATATTTTTTCTATTTGTTAGTCTAATAATTATTTAAATTTCTTTGAAAATTAGTTTTACCATTATCCTCTAGCTAAAAATAAATATTTAAAAAAAAAAAAAAATCTAATTTTTTATTTTTTTAAAACATAATATATTTTACAAATATAACATTAAAACTTCAAAACTTTGAAAAATATTTACAGTATATATTTTTTAATACAAAATAATAAAAAATGATTATAATAAATATTTATATAAAAAACTTCACAAATTTTTTATGCATATAACTTTCACAATATGTTTCAAACACATTTAATGCATATAATTTTTTATAAATCTTATGTAAACTTTTTCATAAACTTTGTAAAATAGAGCTAACACTTTTTTTTCTGTTTTGTTTTTAGTTATTTACATACATCACTCAATTTTTTTTTAACTTTAGAAGAAAATTGAAAATGAGAAAAAGAACTTTTGGATGGAATAGGGACGACACTTTTTTTTGTTTTAGTAATGTATATCATAAATATTTGTGTTTCAAAGAAATTGAAAAATGATAAAAGACATTTTTGGATTGGAAAATGGAGTTTGAGCAATCATTTATATATTAAATTTAGCAATAAATTGATTTATATTTATATGTTAATTTTTTTTAAATGATATTTTAGAGTTTTTATTTTTTTTTAATATATTGGTTAGAAACAATACAAACATTTAACTGTTTTAACAGTCCAATGTAAATATTCACATGGTAATAATAAATAATTAAAATATATTTTTAATTTCATAAATAAAATTATTTGACTTCTTATATAATATATTAAACTAAAAATATTTTTGAAAACTAAAAGATTTATTACACTTTTAAAACTTATACTAAAATTAAATTGTAAGTGCAGAATTTATACCCAAATTAAAATACCATTACCTGCCCAGTTTATCTTTGGGCTTCTACGTGGAGTAAAGCCTCAACCATTTTCGTTATTAGAAAACCCAATTTAAAAAAATCAACAATCATATCAAATTGTCATGAAATTTGATATTGCTATAAAAATATTTAATAATGTTATTTTAATTTATATATATAATATAATTAAATTTACATGAAACGAATATAATTAAATTTGGGAGATAATATATCATAATTATAATATTATTTATTAATTATAAATTTCGAAAATAAAAATATTAAATTAGATTCAGTCCCAAGAATCTAACTGAATAAATTCAAATCCCAAATTTTAGTAAAAGAACACATACAAAAACTGGACTACACAAAATAGTGCACAATGATCAAGAAATAAGTAATATAAATTAAAGTAAAAAATATGGAAAATTATTTACAGATCTGACCATTGTAAGCCATAACAGATCTGATCATTGTAATCGGTAACAGACCAGACTATAAGTAATAGTACTAATAAGGCATAACAGATCTGTAACAAATCTGATCATAGGTAATAAGGCTGATAAAAACCTGGGATTCTGAGTCGAAGAATACAATATCAGGATTCTGATGCATCTTTTTTAGGAGCTTCATGTAGCAATCTGTAGCTCTTCTTAGCAAGACAAGAAGAGGAGATAAACTGACACTAGGAAAAAGAAATACCCATCTCTTCCCTTTAATGTACAATCTGAATTTTGAATTCTTTCTTCTTCGTTCCACGTTCCTTTCTTCTTTACCAATTCTCTGATAAGCAAACCCTTTAGCAGACAGAGATTTCCCAACAAATTTTATCTTCTTTCTTGAAGCACTTTTGAAGCCAAAGGATTTTTGAAGCCTTGAAAAATCCTCAACAATATCATAACACTTTTTCTTTCGATCTCCATTCTGTAATAAATCAGTGCAGCCCTCCATTAGTTAGACTATGCTAACAATGTAATCTGCAGATAAGAGTGCCCAAAGATAAAGCGAGGGTTTGGTAGGTTTGATGGGTATGAATAACCCAAATCACGCATTGAGCTGAGAAATGTTGTGACGGAATATTATTTCTACAGTAAATTTATGTTTAATGGCATTAATGACTTTCTTCATATTTTCCATCGTGTTACGTGCTGCCGGTTATATAAAACAAGAATATTCATATGACACCCACCATGATTAGTTCCAACTCCATTGTGTTAAATATACTTAATTTTTTTGTAGCCAAAGCCCAAGATATATATGATGGTTTAATGTAAAACATGGTCTGATTCCCATTAAACGATAGCAACAAAAATAAGTATCAATATATTAAAGAGATGCTTAGTATTTGCTTACCATTAAATGGGTCGTTAGTATTTTATGGTAGCAACAAAAACAAATATCAAGATAATATTAACCAAAAAATATTAGAATAAAGTTAAGTTAATCAAGAGCAATAGGAAAGGGGGTGGACATCTCAAATAGGGAAGAGTCCGAAGAAAAGGGTTCTATCGATGTGAAATTAAGTGCTTCCCAACCATCATGTATGTTAATAGTTAGGGGAACCAAAACTTCCTGTTTAGGTAGAGGAAGAGCCAAGACACTAGTGTCCATCATTGGCAACACCCACTTAAAAGGCACAACATCAATCTAGACACATTATTATGAAAATCAAGAAGGCTCTATCAACCTCAATGATATGGGGAGGCAAGAAGCCAATATAATGAGATTGGTCGAGAAAATGGTTGCATACTCATAGAGGAATTGGAGGAAGAGATTATTCTAATGGGATGTTGGGAAAAACCTTGATCATCGTACACGACTTGCTCCCTAGTGATTGAGCAGATCATGTAAATGTTGAAATTCAAGGACAACCTGCTCTGTTCAATCTAGCATCTAAAGATACACAAAGGAGAACACATGAGTTTTTTCTTTAATAAAAATAGCTACAATAAGAGTTCACAGTTAACAATTGAATAACTCATAGATTTTAAGAGATTGGAAAAAATAGAATCTCTAAATATTTTTAAAATGAAAGAATTATAATTTGGCCATTGTACATAATCACCTAAAAAGGTGATTTGCTAGACGATAGTCTCAAGATGAAAGGGAGGAAAAGAAATTATGATTCCCTTCCAAGCACATTGGGCATTGGAGAAAACCTAAAAACAAAGCTTGAAGGTATCTAGCCTTTCACAAGTAGGGCATTTAGATAAGCAAACTTAAATGGTGCATTCATTTTCCCAAAGGTAAACCCTAATAATTAAAATACTAAAGAAAGTGATCCAAGCTAAGCTTGAACATGGCCTCCCAAATCCATTTTAGGTGAAAAATCCAAGCCCTGGTTGAATAATTCCAATTCTAGTGACTAATAAGTTTTTTGAAAATCAGTGAAAAGAAAATAATGGAATTCCATAATTTTATTTTCAATAATTATCCTATCAAGATAATGTGGGTTGAACCACACTCTTGTGTCTTTGTTATTTTATAATTCAAGATCACACACCTTGCCATTAGTAGATTTCCATTGTTTCACATCAGGATTTGTATCTAAATCATGCCATTTTTGCCTAGATTTTTTCTGCCTAGTGCAAATATTTTCCTAATTTAATTTGCATCAACTTAAGTTGACATAACTTGGATCTTTAAGTTATCTAGGTATGCGAATATTAGATAGATTTTCTATTGATGCAATGCATGTCATTAATATTTTCTTAAGGTTTTTAAATTAAGATTATTTTATTTTCCATTTTTCATTTTTTATTTTTTATTTTTAGAGCGAGAATTTCATGGGAATTTAAAAGTTAGCTGGTTGACACAATTTATGTCAATGCTAGCTAACACAAATTACATTAGAGTTGGATGACATGATTTACAATAAAGGTAAATAATTTTTTTTAAAAATATTTGTTTTTCAAAAGGTTGGATTTGAGTTGTTTAGAACTCATTCTAGGAATAAATTTATTGATATTATGGAAGTGAGTAGAAACAAAAATAGTATGAAACGTAGTAAAAAGGTAGTAAAAAATAAGTAAAAAAGAAAACGTTTTACTTATGAGATTGAAATTTATAAAATGAAGGCACCAATTGGTAGATTTTGGTATGTTCATTTTATTGTGGAGGTTATTCTTTATTCGCAATTACATTATTCTTCTAGAAAATAGAAGATAACCTTATTTCAATCAAGGAAATCCAATGATCATTCTATATAATCACAAGATCATTTCAAGTAAATCCTTAATTACCATCCAATTAATTCCTCTCAACTTGTGTTGAAGTACTCAATTCATGGTAAATTTTAGTATCCCTTATTAAAAAATCACACTGGATTTCATTGAAAAAATTATATATATATATATATATATATATATATATATATATATATATGAAGACATTGCGATTAGTAGCCAATTGTGTAGAGGTGTATTGGAGAATCCAGGAGGAGGAGAGTCATAACAGGCATTTTTCATTTTTCATACAACCAGATGTTGCAGAATGCAACTAGTCATATTGAAGACCGACTGGCATTATAATGAAACCTATTGGCTTGCACCATGCAAATTACTGACTTGTACAAACAGCTAGCTTGAACCATGCAATCGAACGACTTATGGAACTAATTAGTGACACCATGCAACCAATAGGCTTATACATCTGATTAGTTTCATGGAGCTACCAATTGAATTATGCATCTATCTAGTTACACATAAAACTAGACAACTTGTGTAGTTAGTCGATTTCACAATACAACTGACATGATTATGCAGCTAGCCATTTACACATGCTAGCTAGTAGCATTGTGCAATTGGCTATCTTGTGTGTTGGTCGGCTGTGGTTTAGCACGTGTCTGTATTATGATCTGGAGGCTGCCACATGTCTATTAATTCTTATATATGAGTATTGCCATCATTTTTACACCTTTTCAAAGGCATTTTGCTCTCGTAACGTTAAAAATTCTTCATCTACGACATCCACATCCACACGATTGATAACAATGACATGGATTCCGTATATACAACATCCACATGCATAGTACATAAATGGTTTTTCAATAATTTATTGTGTCCTAAAATTATCAGATAATTATAGGATTTAGATGCATACAATGATTGCGTTAACTACTGCAGTTTTTTAGGCCTAGCATACACGCCTCAATATGAAGAAGACATAGACTTTGTCAAATCTCTCATGTCCTGCTATGACAAAAATGAGATAAGGTTTAATGTCACTATGAACATAAAGTTTATTTCATTCAGTACCTCTCCTTATAATATCCATTATTTGATAGTGCTTCTAAACCAAGATGCCAACCCAATGACTATGAAATCAATGTTAAGAAATAGTAATATAAATTCTTGGAGTTTCACTATAACTTGTATATCGATCAATTTGGGAATTTTAACACTATGATTCAAATTTCAAATTCAGAGTTTTGTAATTTTTCATGCCTTTCTACTAATGTATTAATTGCACATTTTTGGATTTCATTGTAGCTAATCAATCGAAAAGGGGCATATAAGTTCAGTGTGTACCAAATCCATTTCTATAAGCCATTGCTAAATTTTTCCAAGCCAAAACAATTTTACAAGGAAGATGATAAGACATTCCCTTCTATGTTATTGTTTACATTATTCATTCTCTTATGAGAGTAAAATATGACTAGTGTACATTTATATTTAATAACATTAGATCGGAGTTGAATTATTATCTTTGCAATGATAGTTCTATAATTTTGTGCACCCATTTTTTTATAACTTTTCACTATGAGGTTTTTTATGGCCTCTAAAAATAGGAAATTCCAACTATGATCCATCGAAAAATGAGAAAAATGTTTTTGTCTCTTGATGAGCAAGAAGTTAGTTTATTATTCAAATTAATCAGTTGATTATTTTAATTTGTAAGTTCTTACAAATTAACAATGTAATATTCTATTTTTTTTTTTGTTACAAATAAGATTTTGTGTATTTAGCACAAGGAGACAAGTTGCATCAAAAAGAAATCATGCCCCTGAGGGCTGTAAAGATTCTAACATGAGTATATTATCATCATTCCAATCGTTTATAATTTTCAAACATGCCAGTACTTATCTTGTGACAAATTAAGCAAAAACGTCTCCACTTGCAGGTTTTCTTGGTTCAAAATTTTAATGAGAAATGATACATTATGAAATTTTAAATTTTTATATTATTTTATTTATTTTTAAATTTTTTGTAGATAAATCTGAAGCCAATTTTTTTAAATCCACTCAATAAACCCTTCGATTTCACTTTCCATAGTATTATCAATAAAATTTTGAAGGTTTTTTTACTTTCTTAGTTTTAGTTTTTCAATGATTTTTCTTAAATTAGAGAATTTATTGACTAAATGATTGTTTGTATCTTTTGATGTTGAGGAAATACCCTTTATGATTCAAACACATTGAGTGGAAAATATAATTTCTACAACTCCACGTAATAACTGTTAAATTTCAAATTAACACAAAATTATGTTTTTAATTTACCATTTTAAATAAAAATTATTTTTTTAAGAAACCTTACATCTGCTAGAAAAAATATGCTACCAACACCACCACCCAAATTCAGAAAAAGATGACAAGTATATCATCTAGTGTACATGGGACTACATTTTTTATAGTAGATTGATCTTGATGATGAATGGTTTGATATTGAAAGTGTTTGGAAACCCAACTTCTTTTAATCCACATGATTTTATTCAAGTTATAAAAGTGACAACTTAGGAAGGACTTGATACATTCTCTTCACCACCTATCCCACCCACTACTCATGATAATTTGGAGTTATCTAATGATGATATTACTTTATTTCCATTATGTAATTTATTGTCAGATTTTTTATTAAAAAAAAAATTGATGTTATTTTTACTAAATTTTAATATTTTAAAAGTATGGGAGATTAGTACAAAAATTTTGATTAAGGAGATAAATACTTATTTTCAGAGCCACTCCTAGAGACTCAATTTGTATTCACTAGTAAAAAATGAGCACACAAAACTTGGCATTTTAATCAATCAAAATTAGTCTAGTACAATTTCAATTACTAATGATTGCATTGACACTATTTTGGATATTATGTTAAACTATAAGCTATATAATTTAAATGTATAAGCCCAATCTTACTTCAATAAATTGTCAAGAGATAAATACTTTTTCATAATTTTAAATGCAAATAAAGAAGAAACTTTGGTAAGTTATCATCATTTTTATAAAGTATATTCTAGCTATTGTAATTTTTATCTAATTATATCTCATTTATAAATTGTAGGTAAATTATGAAAATTTGAAAGAAACCTAGGTCCTAAATATTCATTTGAAAAATTGACACAAAAGTTTAAATACAAAAATTACATTGAAGGAAAATATTGTGATGTTAAATAAATATAAGAATACACTAAAAAAATAATTAAAGAGCACAATATAGATCCTAACATTTTATTAAATAAGAAAATAGATGCATATCCTAATATACTTTCAGTAGAAGGTGTAACTGATGAGGAAATGTAAAATCTTGTAAATATTAACTCTATAGTATAAGAACTTATTGCATCAAGAATTTAAAATGATATTATAGAGCAAGTAGAGGTAGGATCTATTCAAAATGAATGATATTTTATCATGTTTCAAATGACAATTATTATGTTACAAATACAATATTATTATGTTTCAAATGTTTAAATCACTTTATTATAAATATTTGAATCAAAGTGTTTTAACTTTTATAATGCCAATACTTCAAATGTTTTATTATGAAATATCTTATAAGATATGACTGTAGGTCTATGGTTTAATTTATATATTTCAAATGGAAATTTATTATGTTTCAATGAAAACTTATTATGTTTCAACTATTTATATCATAATGTTACAAATATTTCAATCACCATGTTTAAAATTTTATAATGTCAATGTTTTAATTTTTTATAATGGGATATCTTATTAGGATATGACTGCATGTCTATGGTTTGTTTTCTATGTTTTTATTCCATTTCATAAAAATATTATTTTCTATGGTTTTTAGGTCTATGATTGTAGGTCTATGGTTTATTTTCTATGTTTCAAATGGAAATTTATCATGTTTCAATGACAATGATACATTTTATGTTTCAAAGGACAATTTATTATGTTTTAATGATAATTTATTAGGTTTCAAATGTTTAAATCATAATGTAATAAACTTTTCAATCATAATGTTTTAAATTTTATAATGTCAATGTTTCAAATGTTTTATTATGGCATATCTTATTAGGAAATGGATGCAACTATATGGTTTATTTTATATGTTTTTACTCCATTCCATATAGATATTATTTTCTATTGTTCTTAGGTCTATGATAGTAGGTCTATGGTTTATTTTCTATGTTTTAAATAGAAATTTAATGTGTTTCAATGAATATGTTATTATGTTTTATGTTTCAAGGGACAATTTATTATGTTTCAAATGTTTAAATCATAATGTAATAAATATTTCAATCCAAAAATTGCAAATTTTATAATGTCAATGTTTCAAATTTTTTATTTTGGCATATCTTACTAGGATATGACTGTAGGTCTATGGTTTGTTTTCTATGTTTTTACACCATTGTTTAAAAATATTATTTTATATGATCTTTAGTTCTATGACTATAAGTCAATGTTTTATTTTTTATGTATCAAATGATAATTAATTATGTTTCAATGACATGTTATTATGTTTTATGTTTCAAAGGATAATATATTACATTACAATGACAATTTAATATGTTTCAAATGTTCAAATCACATTGTTTCAAATATTTTGATCACAATATCTAAAATTTTATAATTTTAATGTTTCACATATTTTTACAATAGAAAATAATGTTATTAAATTGAATTTTAAAAAATGACAATTGAAATAAATATCATACTAAAACAAAGGTAGCTGAAATAATCCTTGAAAAACTTGATATTCATAAGTGACATTTGAATCTACCATGTCAATGGCACATTCAGTCTCAATATTCACATCATCTCTATTGGTCACTATATTAGTGATGTCTCTTTTATCATTAAGAGAACTCATTGTCTCCAGAGCTCTTTTGTAAGGATAAATGTCCATAGGATAATGTGAAACATACAATCTCAAGCAAGTATTTAGATTTTTATCTAATCTATTTCAAAGCTTTGACTTAATGAAACATAAATCTATAAATAATATTTTATATTCCACTAAGCCCGAAATCATTATTTGACAAAGTTCATATAATTAAAAATATTCACTAAAATTTACATGCAAAATGCTACTAGGATAATGTTTTTTCCATAGCTCTATAATATCACTATTTTCTATTGGTTCACTTAGATACTAATATTGATCAATCAATGTAAGTCCAAAATGTGTTAAATGAGATATATTAAATACTTTCAAACAATTACTTTAATATTAATTCCATTGACATATAAAAATTAAATTAAGTGTTTAATAAGATAACCCATGTATTTTTGAAATGAATTGCTTATCAACTTTTAACTATTATCACTATTCCAAAAAAATGGGATTCACAACTCGCATGGAA
>JARHVA010001559.1:3080000-3160000 GCA_037957365.1 Torreya grandis | reverse complement strand
GATGATGAAGTACAATGAGAGAGTGAATATTAATGATGAAGGCCATTGAACTATTGATTAGGGATTATTTGTACTAATGATGGAGTGATGAAGAATGATCAAGGAAAATTATGGTCAATAGGGGTCAATGAGGAAGTGACCAGAGATGATGAAGACTGATGATAATGTGTCTAGGTAAAATGAGGATTGACAAGGGATGATGAGCAATAATGAGGGTTGATGAGGGAGTTCATATGGATTATTAAGGATGATTAGGGTCAATGAGGTATTGATTAGGTCTAATAAAGGATGATGAGGGAGTGATGGAATAAAATAAATGGTGTTTCAATTCCTTTTACTTTGATTGGTGTGTAATTGGGTGATTATCATTATTCATGTGTATAATATTAGGTAGAGCCATGATAGATTACTCTAGTGATATTTTCATATGATTTCCATGGTTTAAATATATGTATTATTGAGTCAATCATGTTATTTAAGTAATAAGCCTTGGAGTGTTAACTATGGAGTCACTCACTCATATCTATCTCTCTACCTCCTCTTCACTAATGAAAGAAGGTCTATAGGTCTACACTAGTTTTTTAGGGTGTAAAAGTGACCCAAAAGGTTAGTCCACAACCCAAATCTTCATTTACATTTACTTTAATAGATGATAGATGTTCCCAAATCTAGATATTTAATGGTGAAAATAAAAAAGTAAATGAAAATTTATCATACTTTTGTCAAGGGTTCGATGTATCAATCATTGTAGGTTGATGTATATATTCATGATCTATCCCATTTTATTACATATATGTTTCATCCGTGTTAGAATTTAACCTATCTCTATTATTCATCCTTATCATTATCTTAACTAATCCATTCATGATGCCCTATCTATATATGGATCCCTATCTTTATCTCAACTAGTGACATCCATACATGAGACTAGAGCTTCATAAATCAAATATTTAGTCAATTTCCAATCCTAAAATTCTAAAAATTGAGAATTGACCCGAATGCATTTTTTTTTAAAAAACTTCTTAATAGTAACTCCTACAACTCAAGAATATATTTTAGAAGATGCAAAGTGGCCCTAATTTTTTATATTTAGTAAAATAAGTGTAATGAGTTTACATTTAATTTATATTTCACTTTATATTCTTATAAAAAATATTACATTTAATTTGTATTACATTTTATATTCTTATACTTATGTATATTTTACCAAATATGTACAACACAAGAAATCAAAATACACCATAAAATATTTTTTAAATCAAAGGGTGTATGCCTTTTCTACTACATAGGCCGTACACCCGTTAACAAATGGTATACAAACTTTTATTTGAAATTTTAAACCTTTAAATACATCCCTCCACATAATACATTTCAAAGGCTGTAGGCCCTTTAGGCTTGGGAAAAATCTAATTTTTATTTATTATAGTTTTTTTAAAGGGTGTATTCCCTTTGTAAAATAAGTGTTGTGTATTCTAATTTGTCATGTTTTTTCTTCCCCAACTTTGTATATCGACCACATTATTTCTTAGTTGAAGCATATGTAGATCCATCTCCATGTGAATGTGAATTCTATAAGAAATATTTGAATCTCTCAAAACTCAGTATAAAATATAAATCTAAGGAATTTATTGATTGTCATTCATATCCATTATTAAAGTTAGCCTGACAATCATTATAGACAAATTCCTATTGAATTTCATCAGTTTTGTATGACACTATCATGAAAGACTATTCTTGAATATGATAAGATATTAAAACCAAGATATATGTATTCCTTCAAACAATTTATACAATTCTACATTCTACATGATGACATACATTATCCACCCTCATCTTCTATTATTGTAATCCCTATTTTTTTTAGTATTTCAAATAGTTTGATGTATAATCATATAAAATAAATAATCCCTTTCCCTATAATGTCTTTAACCTATAAAAAAATGGCATGAGTTCACAAAATGTAATAAAATACTTAGAATTTCACCTATTCTAGCATATTCTTACCCTGTGCCAAAATTCTTGAGAAATATAAACCTTCTTTTTCATAGTACAAATTATGAAAGTCTTGAATCTCTAATTCCTAATAAGTATATCAATCACTCACTTTACATAAAAAAAATACAATCAAATTGTCTTATTTGTATCCACAAAATGTTTAAAAAATTGTCTTAATATGTGGATGTAGGATCACACTAATATATTATAAGAATTTATTTTTATAACTTTGGTACATGTTAACATAAATACTAATATAACTACACTTTTGTCAAGATTTGCATCAAACTTATTATTGGGATCTATGTTAGAATTTTTATTTTGAATATTTTAAGGAAGTTATTAAATATACATGTCAAAAATATTTATATCAAATTTTATGTTACTTTTTACATGAGCCTTAATTTTTTTACATCTTTATGGTCAAAATTTTTATTAAATCCTCTTTTTCATTTTCTAAATAAAATTTGCAGTAGGAAAACTAGTTGACATAGATTTGTAATGGGGGATAATTTAATAACATATTGTTGATACAAATATTAACCCAATTTATGTCATCGAAAGGAAAATCCTCAAATCAATGTAATTTTATCTTACCAAATTTACTGCAATTTTATTTGATGTAATTTTTTTAGGAAAATTTGATGTTGTAAATTTTTCATCCATAATTATAAAAAAATGAGAATTTTGACAAAAAGCTTGAAAATATACTAGTATGTGTAAATGATATATTTACCCTTGTATAGATTAAGAAAATTTTATGATTGGTTTTGGTAAGAACAAGACCTCAAGACTATCCACATATGACATGATGGTCATTGATTTTCATCCATGTAGCTATTCTTATTTCATGTTAAACTACTTACTCTTCAAGATTAGGTATATGGTTATTCTCTTTTACAAACAACAATGGAAATGCTATTTTATTTTTATACATTTACAAAAGCATTTATTTTATGTTTTTCACATGGCTTATTGATTTAATAGATCTGTGTGTTGAGAATATGAAATAAGGGTGCAAACCGACAAATCCCTATGAAAGTTAAATGTTCTATCATACATAATTTTGTAGTATAGTTATTGAAATTAAAATCATGTTATTTTGAATATAAAAGTGAGATAGGCAAGCAAAATGTGAATTTAGCTAACTAGATAAAAATAGTAAAAAAAAATGCAAACTAAATAATGGATAGAATATTAAAATCTCATAAAAAACTATACAACCTTTGAGCCAAACATTTCTTCCATTCAAGAAAAAAAAATTGCATTAATTCATGCTAATTAATGTCCATATCAAGCATGAACCATTTTATTAACAAACACAGTTTCCATGTTTGGAAAGTATATAATGAGAAATGTTGAACTTAAAATTTATATAATATAAGACACAATGGATGATTAATTGAGATTGGTAATCATATTTTATCCCCTATGTCTTTCAAAAAAGTTATACCAAAAGATGGAGTCATCTATGGTTATTTTCTAAATTACATTTTTATTATTGAGTGTATTTGTTGCCCATGATTGTTTGTTTTATTTGATCTTAAATGATGGTGCTTCATGTTCACCATCACTACTAACTTTCCATGCATGTTCATGTTCACCAAGCCTTTGTTATTGGTGATTCTCAGATATAGGGTGGTTAGACAAATCATCACTAGTCATACTATCCTCTAAATCCCTTATTGGTATTTTTTATTAATTTTTCAATTTTTTTTCCTTTGCCCCACCTCACATTATAAAGAACTAAAATTATAAGAATTGAGCCTATCATGCTACATGCAAAGAAAAAACACATCTAGGTGAGTATGAAAATTTTCAAACAAATATTTGTAACATTGTATAACTCACATAAATGAGACAAATTTTCTTAAATGAGGCTTCTCATTAAGGATAATAGAGCTCATGTGGTGACAATTATCAATAACAAAGGATCAAACATAGTCAAAAATATAAGTCCCCTTCTACAATTGCAATGAATGAAATTAAAAACTTGTTTATTATGAAACTTTGGATTTTACAAATCTTTCTAACACACAAGAAAGTGGAGCAATGACCAGGGTGCTACCACATGCCTATAGAATGTAAAGTGAGACATTCCTTGATTGAATAAAACTTTTGAAATTAAATTCATTCCATAAAATCCAAGTTGAAGTGATATACTATCCAGAAAAAGTTTAGATTTTTCATATGGTGATGTTAAATCCCTATAGCAACTACTCTCAACTTGTTTCTATGTGTGCACTCTAAATTAAAGAAAACCATGTCAATCTTCTATGTTTCTATAAGTCTTGTAATGTAAATGATACATTACATAGTATAAAGACATCAAATTAAGGATTTCACTCCTACAAGAATCCAAGTAGGGCAATCCATAGAATATCCTCAAGTGACTTACTGAAATTAGCCTCCTAAAAAACTTCTTGTAGTATCAACTTATTGTGTTATATCTTGTAACATTTATGGTAGCCTATGCATAGAAACTAAAATTGAAGAGGAAAGGTCCAATTCCATGTAATGAAGGCCTCTTTTATAAAGAATCATGATAGAGAAAAAATACTTTATTGTGTTACAAAGGCCATTAGTTGATATATATTATGTAATCTTCAAAAATATAAATAGACTAAAAGCCACATTGAAGACTTAACATCACAGAGAAATTATTACTAATCCCCTTGCTATTTATGGCCCCAATAATGCTTTAATCAAAGTTAAAATATATTAAGCTGTATTTGGGGATAAAACCCCCATTGAAATAAATTATGGGCATAATATACAACATGTGAATGGCATCATCCATCATTCCTCATATTTTTATCCTGTTTCAAAATGCTACATATAATGACACAATACATTTTGAGGATTAATGTCCCAAAACATGTTAATTAAAAACCCTTGAATTACACACATCTAGAGGGCTCAATAATCTATATAAAAACACCATAACCATTTAATATTCATCCATATTATGATATATTATCAGTTTTGATGTAGGGTTTGAATAAATTTCAATCCACTGACCATAAATTTCCCCTAAGGAAACGGTCTTTTCAACATTCACCAAAAGCATAAAATTTATTTTTTAGAGAAATGAAATTAAAGAATTACAAATAAAAGCAAATTAAACTAGTGATTTATGTACCTTAAAAATAATGGAGGAAAAATAATTGACTCAAGGGCTACGAAGGTAATTTACAGAAATGAGGTTTGATGGATAGTTGAAAAGACTATTGAAGGGCCAAACCTTGACCATAGAAAGAAGGAGAAACTACATATTTCCCACCAGCTCTCCTCATCTCATCTCATCTCATCTCATTTGTGTGTGTGTGTGTAAAATAATGATAAAAAATGATATGACTGTAACATTATATTTATAGGGGTGTTTATCAAAGGACGTCGATGATGGTGTCGGGGTTAAATGACTAAGATCATGGATGGTAAGGCCCCATTTATTTCAATGTGTGGTGGTACTAATAGGGATGGGGATAGGCTAGGTTGTTAAATATAGAAAAAATTATTTGAGATTTTTTATATTTATAGACTTTTCAGCTGATATATCATTAGATACACACTATTCAACATAGTTTCTTTCTTCCATCCTTCACATACTTCTATGCCATGTAACTTATGTCATATTCAATGTGGATGTCAACAAAACGAAAAAAGTTATTAAGTATTTGGTTTTTGTATGTTGACAATCTCCATTACCTTATAAATATCCATAAATGCATATACACAATAAACCACCTATATTTTCATTATAAATAGGGGAAAACAACAAAAATAGTGATATACACCAATAAAAAGTTTATCCTTACAAATGAATAAAATTATAGCATGTAGATTACTTGTTGTAAGTTATAAGTAATTCTATTATGTGTCTCTTGTTAAGCTTAGCAACCTCAGAGTGAAGCTTGTAGATATGATCAATTTTCATAACTAGTAGATTTTTGGTAAGCTCAATACAAGGTTATGAATTATACTATGTATATTTATAAATGAAAACACACCATGCATGATGACACATGTTAATAGATTATTAAACAAAGTAGGGACAAATTAAATATGAGCTTTTAACAACTAGTAGACTAAATCAATTATGTATAATGATTATAACTATAGTGATTATGACTAACAGAATAAAAATCATGCCAGTGCCTCGATCTATTAGAAGGCATAAATAACATCCAATATTTTTAGCCAATCAAAGCACATAAAATAATATAATTTTATAAATGAATTAAACCCCTTACAACTTTGTTAAAATGTTTACATATTTCTAACACACTGATAAATGTATCTTAATTGGGTGGGGGAATAAAGATTAATTGTAGGCTAATATAAAATGAAAGCTAATAGATCCCTTTTAGGACTGATAACTTTGGTTGTAGATCTTAGAGTTGATGAATGTAGACCATTGACATATTTGAAACTTTAATTTAATAGGATTCTTTCTTTTAACCTTCACCTAATTAAAGGATAAGCATATTTAAAACTCAAAATATAATAAGGATCTTATATATTTAGATAATTGAATCTTAAGTATTGGATTATTCAAAATTATATGGACTATCAAAAGGCTTCTTCATAGCCTTGTTAATTCAAACAATGAGCATGTTGATAAAGTATGACATAACAAGGATTAATGATGTAAAATAACATTAATTTATGACCATTAATGCCACTGATAGATAAATTGATAAAAATCATTTATCGAAGCTTGTTATATTCAAAGTATTTTTAGGTTGAAAATGTTTAAAGCGATATAACTCATTGATTTTAGCCATCTTAGGTCTTTCACTTTTGAGAATGACATCTAGAAAGTAAGGTTGTCACATGGTAGATAGTGATAATTTTATTTATGTTTTGGGATCATCCATTCAAGGAAATCCAACAATAATTTGAGCTGACTCCATGACCATTATTGGCACTCACATAACTATTCATCCACAAAAAAATGTAGACTTGTTTTGCGCTATCACTCTTATCAAAACCATGATTGGTATTGATTTTTTGAGTGGTACAAGATCACATTGAATCACACATTCCACCAAAATTATCTCTTTTAATTTTGAGAAAGGGGATATAGGAAATAAGGATGCTATGTTTTAGATACTTACAATTTTTTTAGGGAGGAGTGTTATTGTTTAATGAAAATGGCCATTACTCTATAAAACACAGGAGATACCCTTCATCTAATTGAATAAATCCCAATATAATTCAAGGCCATCCCATTATCAGTTGATGATATCATATGATTACTTCAGTCCATCCCAAGTGATCATTTCAGCCCATCCCAAATCATGCAATCATGTTTTGTTTATTTAAGTAGTGAGCATGTTGACAACACACAATGTAAAGAGGGATGCTTATCAAATATCATTATGAATTATGACAATTGGTATTCTAGATATTAAATTGAATGAAAAAAATTATCAGATATTTTTTGATTCAAAGGATGTGTACATGTTAAAACCCGAAAAGAAATGAAAACCATTGATTTTATCAATCTTAGCTATTTTATTTACGATAATGGTATTTATAAAATGAATTCATCACATAGTTGATAGTGATATTTTTTTGTGATTTTTGTGTGATTGAGGATATACCACAATCATAAAAGGTGATAACATGATCGTTCACAATAATTCCATAATAATTCTTGATAATTTGATAATAATTGAGATAATAGAATGATCATTCGAGGTAAACCCACATCCATAATAGGATTATTTATCACTACTAAGGGCAAACAATAAGGGATGAGTGTACAAAAGAATCAACATTGATAATTTAATTGTTGATGATTTTTTGATAAAATTGTGTAGTATTTTTTAAATCAAAATTTTGAATCACACTCCATGGACCATCATTAGGATGAGAGATGAGAATGACTAGTTTATAGAGTGTGATTTGAATCATTATGTTCTCTTATCTTGATGATGGTTCATAAAGTGTGATCTAAAAGGTTGATTTTGAAAATTTAATACAATTTTATCCAGAAATAATTAACAATTTACTTCATAGGCTATGCAAATACTATCTCCTTGACGGAATATTGATTTATAAAGCTTACATCCACTTTCTCAAAGATTCGTACAACTTCAAAAAAATTAAGAAAAATTGAATTCATTCACATTGGCTATTATTTTTGAATCTTTAATTACATACGAAAGTCATTATAGCAATTCAATTTACATAATGTAAAATATTTTTTTTAATAAAATTAAAAAAAAAATACAACGACATAAAATCAATAAATATAATAGAAATATATATTTACTTGTTTTTAATATAACAAATATTTGTATTACCTAATAAATTAATCATATCATTATATTTTAATTAATAAAAAGTTACAAATTTTTTTTTTTTTTCAAAATACAATATATTTTCTAATAAATGCCTACGCAACAAAACAAAACAAATTTCCAATAAACCCTACGTTTTAAACCATATTCGATAAACACAAACTTTTTATAAGAATTAATATCAAAACCTTTTCATAAACCTTATTCTTAAAAGACCACTTTTTGATCCATTGATGTATAACACATTTATCGCTAGAGTTGTGCTTAGGAAAAAAAAGAATTTTTGGATGGGAAAAGAAGTTTGAGCAGCTATAATCATAATCATCATTATCACTCTCATCGTTATTATTAATTAAATTATTTTTTGAAATTAATGTTAAAAATGTGTTTTGAAAATTATTAATCAATAATTAATATTTTATAATATTTTGTAAATTATTTTTTCTCCTTTTTAATAAAATACCAATAAAAAACATTTCAAACGTTTAAATGATCCAATAGTCTATGGAAAATTTTCAATCACAATATAATTGTGATTTCATAAATAAAATTGTTCGACTGCTTTGTTTAAAAAAGAAAGAAAGAAACAAAAACAAACAAGAGATTCATTATAATTTTAAAGCTTATACTAGAATCAAAGTGAACTGCATGATTTACACCTCAAAGAGAGTGACGCTACCTGCGCAGATTTATCTTTGCATAGATTTATCTTAAGGGTTATGCGTGAAGTAAATCCTCAACCATTTTCATCATTAGAAAATCCAATCTAAAAATTCTAGCAATTAAAATAAAGAAAGCATTTGAAGAAACATGATATTGGTATAAAAATATTTTTTAAAAATAGCTTAATTTATATTGGGTTATAGTTAGTTGAATAAAAATGATAATATGTTATAATTATATTATTTATTAATTATAAATTTTCAAAATAAAAAACGATTAAATTAAAATCCAAAGCTAAGTACCTACAAACCTTAACAATGTATGTAAAGGTGAACCAATAAAAATATATATCTCCCCCAATTTAGTAAAAAATATGAAAAAACTACGCCACGGAAAATAGGTTAAACACCTTTTCAATATTAACTGCTTGAAATTCATTTTCTGCTTAATTGACAAAAATATGTATGATTATTTATAAATCTGATCATTGTAAGCTATAACATATTTTATCATTATACTGTGTAACATATTTAATTATAAGTAAAAAGGTTGATAACGCATAACAGATCTGATCATAAGTAATAGGGCTGAAAAAAACGTGGGATTCCCCATTGTGAGTCGAAGAAGACAATATTAGGATTCTGATGCATCTTTTTTAGGAGCTTCACGTAGCAATCTGTGGCTCCTTTTACCAAAACAACAAAAGGAGATATTATAAATCTAGGTAATCGAAATGCCCATCTCTTCCTTTTAATGTACAATCTGACTTTTGAATTCTTTCATCTTCGTTCCACGTTCCTTTCTTCTTTACCAATTCTCTGGTAAGCACACACTTTGGCAGAATGGGATCTCCCAACCAGCCTTGTCTTCTTTCTTGCAGCATTTCTGAAATCAAAGGAATTAGAGAACACGGTGAAACCTTCTCTACCTTGAAGCTCTGAAAAATCCTCTTCGATACCATAATACAATTTTAAGAATCTGTATCATACCTTTCTCTTTGCATTATTAGTGTATTAGTCACTATGGATGCATATATTTTGTAAGTCACCCCTTCAATATATTTGAATTATCCCACATGCATGGGAAGTATTAGTTGATAGAATAAAATTAGTATTTATGTAAGTAGCATATTTGAATTATCTCACATGCATGAGAAGTATTAGTTGCTAGAATAGAGTTAGTATTTAAGTAAGTATTGAGGCCCAATGAAGGCAATGATGAATATTATTGTATTTAGCTTCCTCAAACGAGGTTGGCCCCTCGAAGTGGCTTGGTTCTGAGTTAATTTTTGAATTTGTTTTTATTATTCAATTATTTTTTGTAGTTCGTAAATCTATGCATCCGGTTCATCACATCTGGTATCGAAGCATCAAAGCACTTTCTTCAGCTTGCATCTAGATTTTGGAGTTTTTTTTTCCTTACAACGTTGGCTTTCGAAGAACTCCACCATTTAAAAACTATTTTTCATTGTAGCTATTTTTACATCATCATTTATAGGTTTGGATAAGGGTAAAATACCCATTCGCATAACTGTGGTAAGTACTTGTTCATATATCGAAGCACTTTCTTCAACCTACAACTAGATTTTGGATATATTTTTTTCTTTACAATAATGGCTTTTCAGGAACTACAACATTTAAAAACTATTTTTCAATGTATCTATTTTTACATCTTCATTTCTAGGTTCGGATAAGTTTAAAATACCCTTCTGCATAAATGTGAGACGTACTTGATCATATAGCCCTAAAATTCATTGTAAAAAGTACCATAAGAACTTGAAAGTAGTTGGCCCATTGAGAGAACCTGCTAGATAAAAAGGAAATGATCTTATCCTAATTGACTAGTTCTCACCCATGAGCTAAACCAAAAGATATTATTTAAAGGTAAATATGTGGCTATAAATTTCTAAAGAGCAGTACTCGTTCGGACAACATTGTTGGCAAGAGAAATTTCATAAAATGTTTAGTCAGTCAAACAAACTTGTGGCCCATATCAAACATATCAGTTTCTATAGATTATTAGTAGACGTATCTACAATTGAGCATAGTGATAATTGTAAACCTAATAATAGAATTTTAACAGGAGTACTTAAGAAAAACTAGTTTCATAGTATCAGTAAAAGTAACTATAGTTTAGCACAGTGGTAACTACAAACCTGCTGACAAACTTTTGACAGGAATAACCAAGTAAAATGAGTAAAATAAAAATATTTTTTCCATATCTCTCCATTTTTGTCTTTGTTGATCCTTAAACTTTATCAGGACACCTTAAATTTCATTTCACACATTTTATTCCTTGAGGTCCCATCTCCCAATTCCACTTCCATTAGCCACAAACCTCTTTTTTTAGCTTTTGGTTTTTTCCATATCTTCATTTTTTGTCCTCTTGTTTCAAAAATAATTCATAGTGTTCCTTTCACTTTTGCTCTCCTTTTTTTCTAATTTCTTCTTTTAAATTTTAAAAGTTCCTTTACCCTCATCAATCATATCCAGACAACACAAAAAAACTATAAACACACCTTTACACCTTCTACTATAGTCTAAATTAAAAAAGTGCCTTACTGACTATGTCTTAAAACTTTTTTTCTGTCCCTTGTAAACGACCATAAATAAATAAACACACTAGCTATGGTATTCACCCTTATAGGCACAAAAATAATGGAGGAAGAACTTGTCATATTGAAATCCCTTGTCACTAAGTTAACCATAGGATACATGGATTGAATCAACATAATAGCCCTCCTTAAAAAGTTGCATAAGGAGTCTTCTTCATTGAATAGTTTCTCTTCTCACCAAACATCACATGGGCCTATGTTTGACTTTATAAAATTCAATGCTAGAGATCCTACTAGATGGATATATCAGGTAGAATAATTCTTTAACCTTCACAATACTTTTGCTATCAACAGAGTCCCAATTGCTCCTTTTCACTTGGAATAAAAAACACTTAAATGGTACCATTGGTATCTCAAGTTGAATGATGAACCAGATTAGAAAACCTTTGCAACCTTACTTCTTAGTAGGTTTTTTCCTTTGGCATTAGATGACATTACAAGAGCTCTCACCAAACTCTATTAGATAAGCATTGCTCATGATTATAATTTTCAATTTGAGAAACTGGGTAATCACACTGAAGGGTTATTAGATGACTTTTTCAAGAGTTATTTTATTAGTGGATTCAAAGGGCCAATCCACTTAAAGGTAAAAATATTTTATCCAATAAACTTGATGGCCACATTTAGTCTAATTAAGTTAGCATAAAATAAACTTTTAGTGTAGTGTCGACTCCCTACTTTTTCAACCATTAATAACACAACAAACCAATGACCATCCACAACCACACCACTCAAGTGCCTTAATGAGGTAGAGATGTGGGTTGATAAGGAGAGAGGATTATGTTATAATTATAATAAAAAATGGGTTAAGGATCACCAATGCATTACATAAAAACATTACTTGCTAGACCTGGAATCACTATAAAAGCAAGATAGTGAGCTTGATATCAAAGAATTCTAATATGCTTAAGCATATTAGAGCCCTTCAAATGAATCTATGGCTTAGAAACCCAACTTAAGATCTCTCTCCATGCACTTGTAGGTGTAACCACCACACAGACCACAAAGGTTAAAGGGTTATTTAAAAATATTTATCTCATAATCCCCATTGACTCTGATAGCATGCACAATTTCATCGATCCCCACATTACTAAGCATGTAAATTACTTTATACACCCTTGTTCTAGTTTTGAATTCATGATTGATAATGGGGAAAAAAATCCATATAAATGGAAGTGTCATGTAATATCCCCTCCAAATAGGAAATATAGCAACCCAAAAAATTCTGACAGAGATATAACTTATGTTGAATAAATTCAGAATGATAACAATAATATAGTTTCTCAATAGCAAATCACAGATCTTATCACTTGTCCTTCTAACCTATTACAATTACAGTCCTCTCTTATGCATATAAATATGAAATACAATCTTAAAAATCCTAGCTTTGCAAATCTGGAACTGGGTTTGAATCTAGAAATTTTGTGTTGGCCTGCTGTGTCGAACACACAGTCACCGGCGTCGATCGATATACTACCGACGTCGGTCACTGTAGGTCCTTCTCTGCCGACGTCGGTCTCCAGTCGGCCGATGTCGGTCACTAGGGATCTCTGTCTGCCGAGGTCGGTATCTGCGTGGATCTATACGGACCTATACGGACTTCGTACGGCCACCAATTAAGCACAACTTCCCTGTTTCAACCCCTGATCTAAAAATATATGTTTTTAGCACAGAAGGTCTCTAGCTATATAATTTATTGAATCAAAACATAAAGAAATAAATACCTAAAATATCTGTAATAACTTCTGTGTGAAGTTATCTCTCAACCCTGTAAATTCTGTGATAACTTCTAGATGAAGCTATCTCTCAATTTGGCAATAGATCAGCTGATATTCCACAGCCTCTTAATTGCACACACTGAAGAGGGAACGTTCTCCAATGCAAATGGAATCCTAGAACCCTAGGCTCAATCTTCACAGAAGAAATTCTTCAAAATCAATAATCAATAATCAATGCTAATCCATAATGGCCTCCATGAGAAACCCTTATACCCTCAAAAGATATGCTTGCCCTAATTAGGGTTTCTTAAATTAGAATTAGGGTTTCTAATTAAAAATAGGCTAAATAATTAATATTTGATTAAATCAATCAAATATTAATATCTCCCTCAATACATGTCCAAACGAGCCTAAACGAAAGCCAACTGGAAAACCTCTGCTAAACGAAGCCACCCCAATCTCCATCAAGACCCTCTAACCATCCTACCAGCCTACAAGGGTTCCATAATAGGCTAACCATGAACTCAGAACATGTCAACTGAAAAGGGGACATGACAATCTACCCCTCCTAGAATTTCTTGCCCTCAAGCAATCGCTGAATGACAAATCAATCAATCCACCTGGATCCCAAATGTAGTTATGATCTCCGCCACTATCAACTAACACAAACCCCATGCCATGTCCATCCCAAATCTCATGTAATGGCGTCACATCATCTCTAGTACTAAGATAAGCACCCCAACATCCAATCCATAAATGAAAATCAGTAAGCAAACTCCTTACCTGAACAATATCTAAACTTGGATTGTGAAGGCTAGAAATAGTCATATCATCATCAACCTGTGACCCGACTGTAACAAAAAGTTGAGTCCTCACCACATGTGACACTTCTTGAACTGAACTCACCTCAAGACCAAGCGCATCCTCATACCTCTCCTGTGTTGGTGCCAATGTGCTCTCGTCATCACCCTCTATCATATCATGTGGTATAGGTACCTCTATCCGATGAAAAAACATATATCTGAAGTTGCTGCCCCATATTGCCTTTAGAATGTGTGTTTTCCCATCAACATTAAAGAGAACCTCCATGTCCTTGAGACGAAGAGTAACTTCCTCAAATGAATGAAGCCACTTCATACCCAAGACTAAGTCTATATCCCCCATGTTCACCACATAATAGTTAGCCTTGAACTCTTAGTTGTTCAAGTGCAATGGGAGGTCTCTGATCATACGCTCACACTTAAGAGTGTGACCATCAGCTACCTTAACTCTGATGCCCTCAAAATCTACGGTAGTGAGTCCACGCTTTTTCACAAATCTAGCATCTATGAAATTATGTGTGGCTCCTGTATCAAGAAGGGTGATAACCTTCTGCCCCACCAAAACTCCACGGAGTCTGAATGACTCATCTGACTGAATACTGGATATGCGTGCCACCTGTATGTGAAGATCTAACTCTACCTCTGCCTTAGGCCCTGAAGCCTCTACCTCTGCCCCCTCAAAACTATTCTGCTATTCGAAATCCTTAGAATCTGAATCCTCATAATATGCCCACATCACACAATTTGCCTTGCCCTTAGGCCTCAAAAGACAATCGTGATGGATATCATATGGACCTTTGCAGTAGAAGCAAAGCTTCTTCCTGCGTAAATCATTAAGTGCCTCACGATCCAAAGGTGGTACTGTTGGATTGGCCTTTGAATCATTTTTAACCCTAGATTTATCTATGTTAAAATCTGGTCTCTTTGTATCTGTGTTGGAGCACTTATGGTCTCTAGATGAAGAAGTACCCTTGGAGTTAAATTTATGGGATGGGGCTGCCATCTCCATACTACGTGCCTTCTTCATCGCTATCTATAATAAAGGAGGATCAGAGGCTTTGATCCAACCTCTCAATGGCTCTGTCAATCCCTCTATGAAGAGAACTACCAATCTACGCTCTGAAATATTGGGCACCATGACTACCAATCTCTGAAACTCACCAATGAAGGACTCCAGGTTACCTATTTGTCTCAACTGTCCCAGATCTCAAAAGTAAACCTCAGGATCTTTCCTGTCAAACCGCTCAACCAATCTATCCACAAAGTCCTGGTACTCTGTTACCTAGTTATGCTAAAGTGTTACCATACCATGGTACCACCAATCATGTGCTACTCCATCCAAGTGCAAAGTGCCGTATTTGATGGCCTCTATCTCTGACAATGGTCTCAATCCCAAAAAGGTGTCAAGCTTATGAACCCAAGCTTGAGCTGTCATTTTGCCGCTGCCGTCAAAAGTAGTCAAAGAAAGCTTACTAGTAGCCTTCTTCAGCTCACTGAATTGAACTCTAGGCCTCCTGTCCTGTCTAACCAATCTGTAGTGCTCTCTCCTCAGATTAGCAAAATAGTCAAAGGACGTCCTCTCTTGAACATGAGGAGGTAATAAGTCCCACTCATCATTTGCGACCATGTAAACATCTGCAAATGGGGAATTCCCTGCCTCCTCCTCTGTTGGTGCCTCTGGTTCTTCTTGAACAAATGTAGGACGTGTAGGTCTATTAGCTATTTTGGAGTGAGTCTGCTGTGGTCTCCGATTAACCATAGCACTCTTGTCATCTCTTTGGTCCCTATTCTATCCATCAGGGGCATTCATCTCCCTTATCATAGTCATAAGTGCATGTAGTGTCTGATTCATCTACTGTTGGCTTGTCATCATAGCACGGTGAAAGTCTCTGGTGTCTTGATCAACATCATACCTATGGCCCCTGGGTGGGCTACCCTCACGTCTGTCACTCATGATAATCCGTTGTTGTTCTAACAACTGGGTACCTTCAAGTAAGGCTCTACTACGTGTGTTATACCTGTGTGGTCCCAACTCTTGTGGCTGCATAAGATCTATAGACCCTCAAGCTGGCAGGATTTAGCTCTGATACCACTGTAATATCCCCTCCAAATAGGAAATATAACAACCCAAAAAACTCTGACAGAGATATAACTTTTGTTGAATAAATTTAGAATGATAATAATAATATAGTTTCTCAATAGCAAATCACAGATCTTATCACTTGTCTTTCTGAACTATTACAATTACAATCCTCTCTTATGCATATAAATATGAAATACAATCTTAAAAACCCTAGCTTTGCAAATCTGGAATTGGGTTTGAATCTGGAAATTTTGTCTCGACCTACTGTGTCGAACACACAGTCGCCGACATCGATCGATATACTATCGACGTCGGTCACTGTAGGTCCTTCTCTACCGACGTCAGTCTCCAGTCGGTCGATGTCAGTCACTGGGCATCTCTGTCTGCCGAGGTCGGTATCTGCGTGGATCTGTACAGACTTTGTATAGCCGCCAATTAAGCACAACTTCCCTATTTCAACCCTTGATCTGAAAATATATGTTTCTAGCACAGAAGGTCTCTAGCTGTATAATTTATTGAATCAAAACATAAAGAAATAAATACCTGGAATATCCGTAATAACTTTTGTGTGAAGTTATCTCTCAACCCTGTAAATTCTATGATAACTTCTGGATGAAGCTATCTCTCAATTTGGCAATAGATCAGCTTATATTCCACATCCTCTTAATTGCACACACTAAAGAGGGAACGTTCTCCAATGCAAATGGAATCCTGGAACCCTAGGCTCAGTATTCACAGAAGAAATTCTTCAAAATCAATAATCAATAATCAATGCTAATCCATAATGGCCTCCATGAGAAACCCTTATACCCTCAAAAGATATGCTTGCCCTAATTAGGGTTTCTTAAATTAGAATTAGGGTTTCTAATTAAAAATAGGCTAAATAATTAATATTTGATTAAATCAATCAAATATTAATATCTCCCTCAATACATGTCCAAACGAGCCCAAACGAAAGCCAACTGGAAAACCTCTGCTAAATGAAGCCACCCCAATGTCCATCAAGACCCTCTAACCATCCTATCAACCTACGAGGGTCGTATAATAGGCTAACCATGAACTTAGAACATGTCAAATGAAAAGGGGACATGACATTTCATAATGTGTGTATTGTGATAGGTGATTACACTCTTCTCTTAAATATATTTTCCCTACCCTTAGGGTGATATGATGTGGTATTAAGGGTGTAGTGGATCTACAAATTGTGACCTATTCTATGGGACTCCTCTGAGCTTGGGATACAATTCACTGATAGTGGAAAAAATCACACCTAAAAAGGGTTATTGCCCATATATGCTAACATCATCATTTCCTATCGCATAGAAAAGCTTGTAAAGAAAGACTCACATGGGATCATTATCTATATGCACTCCACCCAACTCTAACTCCCCACTTTTACCAACTACCGTACTGATTTACAATCCATTATTGACAAGCATGAAACTATCTTTGTAGAGCTAGTGGGTTTTCCCCCTTCACATCTTAAAGATCATCATATCCCACTTCTTCAAGGAAGCATCCCACCCAACATCTAGCCATAACATTATACCCATCTACAAGAAATTGAGAGTAAATAGGTAGTATAGGAACTCTTCATTCTCACTATCATCAGATCCGTGTGTATGTTGATGATATTCTAAAGATAGATTTTTGCACTCATGAGGATCACTATGAATTCTTGGTCATGCCATTTGGATTTACAAATGCCCATTTAACATTTCAACCCTTAATGAATAAAATATTTCAATCTTTCATCTATCAATTTGCTTTGGTTTTCTTTGTATATATTTTGATCTACATCCATACATGCGATGAGGATCTACAACATATTTATAGGGCATTACAACTTCTATAACATAGTAAATTATGTGCAAATTAGTCCATTTGTTCCTTCGATCAAGAATAAGTTGAATATATAGTGCACATTATTTTCGCTGATTGGGTCTGCATGTATCTAGATAAAATTAGTACCATGCAACATTGGCCTTGGCCAATGACCCTCAAGAGCCTTTGTGGATTCCCTAGCCTTATAAGATACTACCAAAATTTTGTCAAGGATATGGCTAGATCGTAGCTCCCTTGACTTCCTTATTGAAGAAGGATGCATTCAATTGGGATATCATAGCTAACCAGGTATTCATGACACTCAGACAAAATATGTGTAAAACACCAATTATGGCCATGCAAGACTTCACCAAAACATTCCCCATCAAAATTGACGCATGTGGAAACATCCTCGATGTTGTTCTTATATAATAAGGTCATCCCATTACTTTCACTAACAAAGACCTTTCTGGATGAAATTTGCCTTTATCTACATATGAAAAATAAATTATGGCCATTTTGCATGTAGTAAAAAAAAGGTAGTCACACTTATGAATCATTTTTGCATTAAAATTGATCACCAAAGCTTTAAATACATCCTTGAATAATGGGTCTCATTTCCAACACAATAGAAATGGGTCAGTAAACTCATGGGCTATGATTATGAGATCACTTACAAGAAGGGTAAAGACAAGGTAGTGACAGATGCTCTCTCTCACACATTTGAAGACCAAACTTCTCTTTTTTCCATCTCGATGCCCATTAAAAATTGGTTGGAATTATACACCAAGGGTATGCACATGATCCCCCCTTATACTGTCTCATTCAATAATTGACCATTAACCCATGTGCATTACCACGTTATTCATGGGATGGTGATTATCTATGTTAAAAGGGTCGTTTGGTTCTTCCAAATAACACATATATTCATCAAAATATATTTTATGAAATCAACACTTCTCCATCAGTAGGGCACTCATTATTTCTCACAATATATGATTAGGCATGTCAATTTTATTTTGGAAGGGGATGAAAGGGTAAATTAAATAGATGGCTGTCAAATGTGATACTTTCCAATGCAACAAAAGTGAAACCACAATGATTCCTAGTTTACTCAAACCCTTTCCCATCCCTATTAGGATATGGACTAATATTTATATATATTTAATTGAGGAGATCCCTAAATTTGGAAATAAAATAGTGATCCTAGTCTTGGTCGACTGCCTCTCCAAATATAGTCATATTTATGCCGTCAGCGATCCTTATACAGCCTCCATAATCACACAAGTTTTCTTAGATCAGATTTTTCATCTTCATGGCATCTCTTATTCAATTGTCTCTGATCGTGATGCAACCTTCATTATCCATTTTTGTAAAGAGTTATTTTGATGCACAGGCACACAAATGAAGATGATCTCTAAGTATCATCCCAAAACTAATGGCTAGATATAAATCATCAATAAATGATCCATAAACTTAATAAATAATATGCTTATGTATTCTAAATTTTATTCACAATATTAATTTATGGAATAATTTAAAATTTTGACTTATAAATTATCAATTTAACAATAATAATTCAATAAATTCTCAAAACATGACACACAATTTGATAACGAAGTTAAGAATGAAGGCCTATGTCTCTAGGTCCTATATCGGCTGATGTATTAGGAAAACCATTTGAAAAATACTTACAAATGTCTCCAAAATGAAAAATGAACAACCTTAAATTTTTTCCTTGGAAAAAAATAATAGAAGTTCCTTTTTGCATTTTCTCCCAATTCTGCCTCTAGGACTCTCTGAAAGTTATCCAAACTCTCTATATTTATCCTTTACAATGGCTTCTTATCTTCTTCAAATTAATTCAATTACAAATTCCCAATGCTTTATATAGCATTCACACCCATAGGCCAAGTAGTTGGGCCTTATCTCTTCTATGTGAGAGGAGTGAGTTTGAATCCCACCCTCAATAGTTTTGGTGACCATTGTTTATCCATATATCCCACATTTTTAAGTGGGGGTAATATTGGGTAGTTGAAATACCACAAAACATATGGTGAATAATGTCAAGTGTTTGGCATAAACGTATATTTTGTGGGGATTGTGAAGGATTATGGGTTTCACATGGAGTATTTACTAGAATGTTGGGTTTCATGCCAAATATGAGGCATGTAACATGGAAACTAAGAGGTGAAACATAGGATTATGTGGACATTGGGAGGTATCACATGGAAACTCAGGCATGATATGTTATTATAATGTGACATGGAATTTAGGGTCACATGGTAGGTATGTGGTGAGGTGGATTTGTCACGTGGAAATTATAGTTTATATGGTTTGTTTGGAACATTCATGAAATAATATAAAATTGGACCATGGTAAAATAATTGATCACAAGCCACATGGTGGCTTGAAGACCCACCATGTGGTCCAATCTCTAATCACCACTTTTCATCCACTTGATAATTATTGACCACTCACCATTTTTTGTGCACTCGCCAATTACAGACATCCAACTAAATGTCTCGTTCAAACCCATTTTTTTTCATTACCCTATTTGATCTTCAATGCATGATATCTTGCACATATGAACTACATTTTTCAATATATGAGATGCACTAAAAATCTCTTGATAAGCTCCTTGTTGTGACAATGATCAACCTAAAATTTAATGTTTTCTTTTTTAGAATGAATATGGATCCTCCTAGATCAATAAATGCTTTAAAGCATTCCTTCATTGATTTACATCAGATAAACATCACCAGTGGGAAAAGTGGTTCTCCCTCGTAGAATGGTCGTATAATACCTCATACCAAACTTCTGCTAAAATGACTCCATATGAAGTAGTTTATGGTTAATCATTCCCAACACTACTCTCATATGCACCAATAGTTCCCAAGTTCAGGTAGCTGACACTGTTCTTTGCCATTGAGATCAAAATCTCAACATCTTATAAGATAATATCCATCTCACATAGAACTGAATGAAGTAGTAGGTAGATTTGTACCAATCCAAATGACCCTTTCAACCTGGTGATATGGTTTTTATTCATTGACATCTATACAAGCAATCATCCTTGAAATTAAAATGGCATCATAAACTTGTCCCAAAGTTTTATGTGTTATATAAGGTTCTCTAATAGATTATGTCTATTTCTTAAAAGTTGGAGCCTCCTCCTTACTCCTAGATTTACCTAGTCTCTCTTATCTCATTTTTGAATAAATTTCTTGGACCTACCATTAGAGTGTATATAGTTTTACAAGAAATTGATAATGAAGGCTCCATCCTTATTGAATTGGAAGTTTTCCTAGATAGGTTCACCCACCAACTTCACTCCCTCCCCACCATAGAAGTTTTAATCTAGTGACACAACATGCACCTAAATATGCTACATGAGAACCATTATTCTTAATTTAGCAACAATTCCCACATCTAAAGCTTTGAGGACAAAGATTTATCTAAGGGGAAGGTGATGTTAGGAACATGTATCCTAACTTTATATTTAAATTATTACTATATTAGTCACTATGGATGTATGTGATTTATAACTCATCCCTTTAGTATATTTCAATTATCCCACATGCATGGGAAGTATTAGTTGATAGAATAGAATTAGTATATAGGTAAGTAGAATATTTGAATTATCCCACATGTATGGGAAGTATTTGTTACTAGAATATAGTTAGTATTTAAGTAAGTATTGAGGCCCAATAAAGGCATTGATCAATATTATTGTATTGAGCTTGATCAAAGGAGGTTGCCCTCTTGATGTGGCTTGTGATCAATGTAACATATTTGAATTATTATGAGTAAAATTCTGAAGTTTTTTTTATTATTCCATTAATTATGTAGTTTGTAAATTTGTGCATTAGGTTCATCACATCTACAAGTAATGAACCATTACACCAAAATCTTAGACTTTTTGTGAACCACCCATCGATATCTTAACACCCCACCATGTTTCCAACAATCCCATCCTCAGTATGGGTTTGTACCTCCATGCACATGTAGTAATCTTGGGCAAACACTTCTAGGACATTGTTACCACTAAAGATGCAAGACTCTAACATGGGTGGGCAATATGATACCACAAGTAACTAATTATTACACCAAAATCTCTAAATATTAGTGAATTCACCCACTAGGATCCTAACATCCATTTTTGTCAATCCCCATTCTGTAATAAATTAATGCACCCCTCCATTATTTAGATTATGGAGTTTTGTGCAAACAATGTATTCTACAAAATGAGAGAGTCTAAAAATAAATCGAGGGTAGGTTTGATAGATAGGGATGACCCAAATATACATTAGGTAGGCTTGATGGATAGGAATGATCCAAATCATGTATTGAGTGGGGAAAATGTTGTAATGGAATATTATTTCCAAATTAAATTTATATTTAATGGCATTAATGACTTCTTTCATGCACACTCCGTATGTTCCATCATGTTCATATCTAATGTTGGTTATATGAAATAATAAAATTGATATGACACCCACCATGGTTAGTTCTAACTACATGTGTTAAATATACTTGAATTTTTTTAGGCAAAGCCCAAGATACATATGAAAAATAGATTTATGATAGAAAGTCATCTATCATATTCAAAAGGGCATTAAGTGTTAAGTTTTTTTGGGAGTTAAAATGATATTGAAGACAAGAACTGAATTTTTTATGTAAAAGTGTCATAAATGTGAATGCTGAAATTATAATAATAATTATGGTATTAATATATTTGGAATTAGTATGATTGATATGATTTTTCAACCAAGTCCTTACTGATTTAGTGATCTAAAGTAAGTTTATCTATGTGTGAAGATGCATTAAAGAGTGTAATTCATATTTTGTTACATTTTATATCTATAAAATTTGTGACTTAGGCCAAAATGATGGTGTCAAATTTGAATAACTTAACCACTATAACAGCTTCCATGAATTCAGAGAGTGTAGAGCCTCCATTTATTATAATTTTTTGGTATGAAAAGATAATGTTTGGGCTTGTAATTGTTAGAAGTACAATCACTGAGAGGGGGGTTGAATCATTGAAACTAACTATTTCAATTGCAAAACAAAACCTTTCAAACAATTAGACAATTAACATATATCAACTTGATCTAGCAACATTAACAAGGGAGTTCATTCAATCGATGCATACATAAGATAACACACACAACACATAATTCCTATGGGAAACCCTCATGGGGAATAAAACCCACTCTAAATCTTGTAACACATGGACTAATTGTCCTATAAGAGATAAAAAAAAGAGATTAGTCAAGTCCTTTAGACTAAAAACCTTAGTCAAGTCCTCCTAACCAAAGGCCTTTAGTAAAACACCTCTTTCACAAAGTGCAACTACTCCTAAGGAAGATCAAGTCCTTTAGACATTACATTGAAGTGAAAACCTCCACCTTAGAACTGATGTCTTCAAATCTGATGATGATTCTCTCATTAACTAACCCTTGTATAAACTCCCTTTATATCTCATACAAGCCTCTCACATAGGCATGCCACAATCTCTCCTTCACTCAAATTGACCTCATATACACTCTCAGACCTCTTTGCATATACTCAAACTAAAAATATATAAGAGAAATTTTATGTCATTAAGAATATGACCTATGAGTCATATGCTTAGTCAAAAAACTATTATATATATCAACTCATCCAACAGTCACACTACCTATCCTCTATTCTTCTCTTTGATGCATAATCCACATGTATAATCCTCTCTCAAACCTCAAGAACCATATCATTTTGTTTCACTATTTATAGAGCCTTCATGATTTATCAATTCCATAATCTTTCCTTATTTGATATAATACACGCTTTCACCCTTAAGGCAATGACACATGACCAATAGGTCCCCATTAAGTGTCAACAACCCTGAAATTACCCTTTTTTTAAGCATAATTTTTTCAAACAACATTCTATATAGCAACCATTATGAGCGTACACATATTTTTTAAACCTTTTTTCAAACTAGATATGATTGTTCAAAACGTCATAATGCACACATAATATCCTCATGGTTTCTAAAATATGATAAAATAACTAAGTCATCATGAAACATCAAAATGACAATAACACAAGCTCAATTATCCTTCTCAGGTCACTTACAAAGCATATACAAATACATAATCAACTTTGAACCTTCATAACCTTGATTTTCCAAAATTTCAAATCTTTAAACTAGGTTCAATAGATTCACCATGGAGTCTTATTTGAATTTTATTTTTATATAACCTTTGAATTCATCCTAGATCAAAATTTATGGATAAAATACAAAGCATTATTTTTTTTCATTGCAAAATTCAAATATTCAAATGCCAATGGTCACAATTAAACATCGACCACTTTTATCACATCTTGTGTGCTTGTATATTCAAATTAAATACACATAATTGATATTATTTTAACTTTAATTCATAGTGCATCATTTCCCATACAATAAACTTTGAACAATTAACCTCATCTTGTGCAATCTTACAATATTGACTCAACACACATCATTGATCTTTATAGATCAACCAAGTATTTATTATGTAGTGTGCACCATTTGATCAATATATAAAAACACCCACTAAATATTATATCATTATCCTTTACCTATGCTTAGAATTAAAGATTTAACACTTATCCTCATTTCATTTCTTCTTGACACCTTGGAATGAACATGCTTCATTGATCCTTTTGTAAGGAGTTTATTCTTTACTCAATTTAAGCATCAAACACTTTAAACCATTTGAATTACTACATACCATAGATATAATTGTATAGAATCCCATGAACCATTGGATCTCCATTTGGTCCTAGTCTTTAACATCATGCAAAAATTATTAAGTATGGGGACCATTGCTAATCTACCTGGAAGGCCAACTTTGGAGCTCAATAACTTTCACTACAGTTAGATGCATGATCTAAAATTTGGACCATATAATCTTCTTCCGTAGGATAATAAAATAATATATCAATATTATATTGTATATTTTATGTGTGCAAGATATAACACTATTAATCTTCTTACTCATACTTTTTCTACTATAGAGCCAACTATGTCTAGAACTGCCTGGAAAGACAACTTTGCACTGGCATATCTTTCGATGTGCTTCATCGCATGACCTGAAATTTAGCATAAATAAATTAGGAAAATAATAAATAAACATAATTTTATCCATACATATTCACACATTTAAAATATAACACCATCAAAATTAATACTCAACTTTGCTTGCCACATTGTAAATTTGGCTAAGTATGGGAAAACACTATAAAATTGTCTGGGAGCCCAACATTGCACTTGTATATCTTATGTTTAAATTCATTACATAACATGAAATTTATTTCATGATAAATAGGAAACAATTATATCAAAAAAATATGACCAACTCCCCCTGAATCATCCATACATGGCAATGGTGATGTCAACAAACTGCCTACTCAAATTTTTTGCCACTAGACCCAAAATGTCTAGATGAAAACAATGATAAATTAGATGGAATACAGTGATGCACACAATCAATAAAATCATATAAAACCTCTTATAGGATCACTTTAACATGATAAATACTCCATACCCATCCCTAAACATCTCTATCCATGCCAAAATTTAAGATCAACCAAGGCTCTTTCAAATATATTGGGACAAGCACATTGCACACTTTGTCATTACCAATTAGACTATCAAGGCACTTCATCCAATCACCTAGACACCTTAATGATATCAACATGAAATCATTTATAATTATCTAAAAATTTACCCCTTTTTCAATGATGTTAACACCCATCAAATTGATTTTAAAACCTGTCAGATTGATGTTAACACCCATCATGCAACTGACCTTCCTTCTCTCTCTTCTAGCACACTCAAAAAAAGAACTTTCTCCCCCTTTGACATAATGTAAAAGTGGATACCAACTGATCCTAAGGACATACAAATACCATAAATAGGATAATATCATCTTATAAAGAGAGAACAAATTCCCACTTACCTTGAAACTACCTCTTCTTGCATTGACAACTTCCTCTTGCTTTACACCAACACTCTCCTCAACCAAACACTAAAACCAATGAAGAAATAACACAAAAAATACTAAAATCTTATGAAACTAACCAAGAAACATCTAAGAGGGACTCTACCTAAGATATTTTATCCATTGCACCTCTTGATCATCTTCATATCTCCATACAGCATGAAGAACCACCACACAGGCTTACAAGCCTTCTATCTCCAATTATCACAAGGAATACCAATGGAACTTAATACCACTAAAAAAATAGGGAAAATTCTCTAAGTTATCTTGATAAATCACATTTAAATACTCATCCTTTTCTATTTTGGAGGAGCTGAGCATAAATCACTCTTCTTCTTACTAGGCATGTCTAGTCTCCTTGTAACCCTACCTAAAACTTACAGATCCCACAAATTTCATTAGACACACATTAAATTATGTAAACTTCATATATTTTTAAATATCATATTCCTCTTTAATGACACCAATTTTCATCATCTATATCATCTTCTATAAGATAGTTCCTTCACAAATTGTCTTGCCAATTAGGCCTCCATCTTGACAAAAGCATGAATAATTTGAAAAAAAAACAAATCTCTGTGAAACATGATTTTTTAACCCATTTGTCCCATTAAACCTATTAATAATATTGAGACTTCAATTCACAAGGGAAACCACTTTTGTAGTAGAGCCCAAAAACCTAGAATCTTAAAAATAAATAAGGTCAATAAACCCCATTCTGGTCAAATCCCACTTCTAAAACTTCTTACACACTTGCAGATAACCATCACACACTTTTGTAACAATATTTAAGACTTCAAAATTTTGGGAACCCATACATTCTTTAACCCAATTTTAGGCTTGCTTGCCCTTAGGACAAATCTAAGAAAACCGAGAGCACTCAAAAATATCCATTTTGACATTAACATACCTTTACACCACAAAAAAACATGGAGTATGTTTTAATAAATAAAAAAAAACCTTCTTATGTAAAATATCATTTTGATAACTCACAAATATTCCTTTGCTACTTGGAAACCTTCAATCTGACCCTGCAAACTGAGCATACATAATTATCAACATGTCAAAATGGACAAAAGCATACCATGACATCATTATGAGACCATCAAAACACTTTTCCCATCTTGACACACAAGTTCCAACTATTTATATGCATGTCTCACCTTCTAGGACCTTCTAAAGAATGCCATAAAACACTTCTCCAACAAAAGGAGTCTCTTAAGAAGCATAGAGAGAGACCTCCTCTATACCACAATGTTATAAACCAAAGTGAAGCCATGAGTGGCTCGCATCTCCTCAGTAACCATTGGAATCCTTCTATATCTATAATACTCCTTACTATTCTTCTTCTTAGTCTAAACTATGCCAACTTACTCGTTTTCTACATTATTCACTTTCTTTTCTATGATAGGATATAAAACATTTCAAACAAGTATGGAATATGTACATACCTTGATCACTATAGTAAGGTCTTTGCATTGCATAACATCACCTTCAGATATTTTCAACATAAGAACCATTCTTGAATCTTGCTCACACATATTAGGTTTCTCATTAGCTTCCAAACACACCTTAGAACTAGTCTCTACTAGAACCTTGGTCTTATCCTTGAGATTGGTCTCTTCATTCTCAACATGAGCAGACAATGAGACCCCTTGGAACTCTTCAACTTTTTTAGCATTTTCCACCATTGTAAATAGATTACTTAGATTTACAGACTCATCATGACTCACACTTGTTTCCTTTGGATTCCATGAGTTAACTTTCCTTCTATCTTGCACTCTTGGATCCTGATTAAACTTAATTTGACTTAATGGTCTTTACATGTAGAACCTATCAATGTGACCAATCTTCTCACATTTATAGAAAATAATACACCTTGATGAAAGCTCGAATTGTCTTACCTTTTTTAGCCAAAAACTATCAATATGACCAATCTCATGATAACTGAAACAAACTACTCTTTTTAAAGAAGATTTACCTTGCCTTTCCTTATTTGGAAAATGCTTAGCAAAGTGTTCTTCATTAAGATAGCTAAAGCACTTAACTTTATTCACATCTTTTGACTGATGACCTCCATCATAACTCCATAGAAACTCATTTATAACATGTCTCTTGTATTATCTAGCTCTATGCCCAAACTGATTGCATGTGTATTAGTAACCATTGAAATTTTCATACCTCATAACATTTGGTTGTCGGATCTGATTTATCTTCATTATGTTAGCAACTTCATTCCTTATCTAATGATTTTTCTTCAGAGTCATATTATTCTTGTTCATATTAGTATTCATCTTGTATTTATTTGTATTTTTTGGTTCTTCTTTGTGTCCAACACCAGTTCTATCACTTGCATGATTTTGATCATTTAGAATATTGTCTAGATCACTTGAGATATTTTCAAATCTCACAAATGACTTCACCTTACTAGATGTCTTCTCTAAATTATATTTTAAAGACTCATTTTCAAAAACATACCTTGAACATTCATCTTCTTTATCTTTTAAGATTTTAGATAGGATTTTTATATAAAACTAAGATGCTTGACCATATCTTCATGTTTATTGGCATCTTCATTCATTCTTGCCTCAAATACACTAAATTGAGCCTCATAGTCTTTGAGTTGAGACTTCATCTTCTTGTTAATATTCTTCTCAATCTTTTGTTCTTCAAGAGAATTTATTAATGCAGTCTCATAGTTCACCTCATCTTCATCACCATTTGAATCACTCAGTGTAGACTACTTTTGATGTGAGCAACTACCTTCCTCAACCATGAAGAGGGATTCATCTTTAGCAGGACCATCATCTTCATGATCATACTCTGAGTCACTAACTTCACTCTCATCTAATGAACTAAAATATTATTTGGTGTAGAGACTTTTCTTGTCCTTGAAATGTTACTTGTTGTTATCAAACCTTTTGAATCCCTTTTTGATTTTATAAGATATGAATTATCTCTTGCCATCATCATGAATTTGATTATTCTCTTCATCATCATCCTTCTTATACTTATGAGGTCACTTATTATCAAAGTGTCATATCTCTCCACTATTGAAGCATTTGAGAGGTAGTTTACCCTTATACTTCCCTGAACCTATTTTCAATTTCATTGAAAACATTGCAATTAGTTAATCCTCATTTATATCAAAAATGTCATCCTCCTTAGGTTTCTTACCTTAGAACTTCTTATCTGTCTTGATTTTATTCTTGAATTTTTTCCCTTATTTGGCAATATATCATCATTTACTCTCATCTCATAGGTATTAAGGGTGTCATATAATTGATCCATCTTCAACTAAGTAATATCACGATTTTTTCTATGTTAGATACTTTTGGATCATACTTGATGGATAGAGACCTCAAGACTCTTTAAACTAGAGTAGCCTCTTCAAGGTTCTCTCCAAGACCCCTGATGATGTTCACAATATCATAAACTCTCTAAAGAAAGGATGCCGTAGAATCTTCTTCCTTCATCTTGATAATTTCAAATTGACTCTTGTGGGTTTTTAACTTAGAAAACATGGCCTTTGAATCTATTCATACATGATATGCATTTCATCCCATATATCTTTAGTATATTTACAATAGATTACCTTGGTGAACTAAGTATTAGTAAGACCACAAGTGATGATATTCATTTCCTTAGAATTATTCTCAAATATCTTCTCGATAACACTAGATGGAGGAGTAGTAGAAAGAACATAACCATCCAGAATAGATTGACATACATCAAACCCTAGGGACATAATGTATGTCCTCATCCTTGCACTCCAAAAAGAATAATTGTATCAATTGAACATTGGTGTTTTATTAGTAGATAAACCTCCTTGATGACTACCCATATTGTACCTTGGATCACCTTCAAGTTGTCAAACATTTATCAAATAACTTACTCTGATACTAATTGTTAGAGGTAGAATCACTAAGGGGGATGAATCAATGAGCCTAGATATTTCAATTTCAAAACCAAACCTTTCAAACTCTTAGGCAATAAACATATATGAAGTTGATCAAGAAACATTAACAAGGGATCTCATCTATTCAATGCATCTGCAAGATAACACACACAACACATAGTTCTTGTGAGAAAATCTCATGAGGAATAAAACCCACTCTCAAACATTCAACACATCAACTAAGTGTCCTATAATATGTTACAAAAATGACACTTCTCAAGTCCTTTAGTCCAAAAACCTTAGTCAAGTCCTCCTAACCAAAGGCCTTTACGAAAACACTTATTTCACAAAGAGAAACTACCCCTAAGGAATATAAAGTCCTTTAGACCCTCCTTTAAAGTGAACACCTCCACCTTAGAACTAATGTCTTTAACACCTAATGGTGGATATAGTATTATCTAATCCCTACACAAACTCCCTTTCTATCTCATATAGGTCTCTCACATAGGCATGCCACAATCTTTCCTTCTTCACTTATACTAACCTCATATACACTTTTAGACCTCTTTACATATCCTCATACATTAAATCTGCAAGAGAACTTTTCCATCATAAAAAATATGACCTTTTAGTCATACACTTAGTCGAAAACTAATATTCACATCAACTCATCCAGCAGCACACTACCTATCCTCTATTATTTTCTTTAATGCATACTCCAAATATATAAGCCTCACTTAAACCCCTAGAAACCATCTCATTTTGTTTCACTATTTATAGATCATTCATTATTTATCAAGTCCACAAACTTTTCTTGTCAGCCATAATACATTCCTTCACCCTTAAGGCATCTAACATGGGTGACACTTAAGCAAAAATCTCTTTCAAATAATCGTAAGTCACCTGCTTAGGTCCTATGATGACCCACTCACGATTTTGACACTTATTCAAGAAAATTAAGAACATAAGAACACTTTCAAAATCATGAACCCATGCCACATGATCCATAGGTTCCACTTAAGTGCAAATAACCATCATAATACCACTTTACTTAAGAACAATTTTCTCAAGCAACATTTTGTATAAAAATAATTATGATTGAACACACAGTCAGTTTCTAAACCTTCATTCAAACTGAATATGATTGTTTAAACTTTCATAGTGCACATAGAACATCTTCACAGAGTCTACAATATGATAAAACAAGCTAATTCATCATGAGACATCAAAATAACATCAACACAAGATCAATTATCCTTCTCAAGTCACTTACAGAGCATATAAAAACACAGTCAAATTTGAACCTTGATAACTTTGACTATACAAATTTTTAGATCTTTAAATTAGGATCAATATGTGTCAATAAAGAACACTGGTTAGTTTTCTTTGTAAATTCCAAATATTTAATTGCCAAGAATCATAGTTAAACATCAACCACTTTGCTCACAGCTCATCTCCTCACATATTCAAAATAAATGCGTATCATCAATATTCTTCAAACTTTAACTCATAATGTGTCACTTCCCAAAAATTAAACATTGAATAGTTGACCTTATCTTGTGAAATCTTATAATATTGACTTGATGTGCACTATTGATCTCTACAAATCAACTAGGTATTTATCATGTAGTGCATACCATTTGATAAATTTGTATCAAAACCCACTCACTTTTAGATCTTTATCCTTTACCTTTTATCCAAAACTTGAACACTCATCCTCATCTCACTGCTTCCTGACACCTTGATATGAACATGCTCCATTGATCCTTTTGTAAGGAGCTCAATTTTTACTCAATTTAAACACCAAACACTTCGACACATTTGACTTATTGTGCACCATAGATCTAGATGTATGAACTCATATGAACCATTAGAACTCCATCTGGTCCTAATCTTCAACATCATGTAAAAATGACTAAGTATGGGGACCATTGCTTATCTACTCGGAAGGCCAACTTTGGACCTCAATAAATTTTATTGCACTTAGACACATGATCTAAAATTTAAACCATATGATTTCCTCACATAGGAGAATCCAACCATATATAAACATGCTCCTATAATCTTCACATTTTTAATATATAATTCTATCAATATGCTTACTCAAATTTTTTCTTCCATAGAGCCAACTCTATTTAAAACTACCTAGAAAGCTAACTTTGCACATGTATATCTTTTTATGCAATTCATTGCATGACCTAAAATGTAGAAAAAATCAACTAGGAACAAAATTAAACAAACCCATATGATCATTTTTTGCTAACACCTTCACATGTACAAAATATAACACCATCAAAATGCCTACTCAACTTTTCTTGCCACATTGTAAATTTGGCTAAGTATGGGAAAACATTGTCAAACTACCTGTGAGACCAACTTTGCACTTGAATATCTTATGTTACGCTCCATCACATGACCTAAAATTTAGTGCATATAAACTAGGAACAAATTTTATCACAACCATTTGACCAACTCCCCCTGACTCATTTATACATGGTAATAATGATGTCAGCAAATTGCCTACTTAGATTTTCTATCACTTGACCTAAAATGTCTAGATGAAAACAATGATCAACTAGATGAAATACACTCATGCACATAGGCACATAAAGCACATAAAACATATTATATGACACCTTTCAAATTATCAATACTACATAATCATCCTTGGACATCTCTAGCCATGCCAGAACTGAAGATCAACCAAGCCTTCTTCAAGCATACTAGAACAAGCACATTGCACACTTTGTTAGTGTCATGTAGACTATCAAGGAACTTCATCCACTCACCTAAACACCTTAATGACATCACCATGACATCATTTATAATTTTCCAATAATGATGTGGTTCATGATATATCCATGTACCAAATAATTTTCATTTGAATGAGTAACATAAGTGCAATTTATAATAAATGGTATCAAGTTTAAGAACATGATTATATTGTGCCATTTTATTAATTTTATGAAGGGGTCCTTTATTCAATAATCACCATTAATGTGTTCATCATTTTCATGGTGTTGACAATTGGTTCTTCTATGACTAAAAAAAATAGAAATATTTTTTTTTAGAAAAATATGTGTATTATATACCTTGCATGTTTCGTACGAATTAGAGAACTCAAAAGATTCATATTTTTCAATTATCATTTTGGTATTAGTCACATTATTCAAATGATTACATTTTGCATTAAGAAATTAGTTAACCATGTATTAATACTTGTTGAGTGATTTATAGTGATTTATCACACAAACTTCTAATAAAATTCACTGAAATTTATTACTTCCCCTCATAAAAGTAGGTATCCATAAAAAAATATATTTGTTAAAAATATTTTCTTTAAGGTTTAATGTAAATATGTATTTTTAAAAATTCAAAATATGAAAATATTCATTAAATGATAAAATTTTGAATAATATAATGAATATACTTCAGGAGTAATTATATTTCATTTATGGGACACAAATCAGAGACATGATTCAAGATGCATGAATGTACTTGTGCATTACTAATTTGTTAATGGTTTTTTATTTCCTTATCCTTGCCCTGGAGTTTCAAATTTATTATGGCTTTGGGTTCAAAAAATGTTGACAGTCAATGTATTTAACTATTTTATGTTACTTATTTTTTTTTCTATTTACCAATAACTAGAAAAAATATAAAACAACTTGTAAAAACTTAAAATCTAATTCAAAGAGGTTGATGAATTTACAAAATTTCATAAGAAAGAGATCATAAAGATTTTTAGGGTTTGTTTTATTTGGTATATGGTCTAAAAATGTTTGATCCATTCCAATATGCATATGTGAATATCAGTGTAGTATATTCAATGACAAATACTAGTAAACCTAAGATTTAATAAAATCTTCCATATGCAAGATGACTCAATGGTGTTGTTCAAATCCATAAAGGTCATGTTGATTCAATAGATATCCCTAATTCATGAAAGTTGCACTGGATTAAACATGTTTCTCCTAAGATGTATAGAAAATAAAATATTGTGCTAAGGGTAGAAGCAAATGAAAATCATGACCTTCCAAGATCTCTATCTAAGAGATTAAATATCAATTCTCCTAGACCCAGTGTCTCAAGAAATTTTGAAAATCTTATCAAAAATCAAAGAAGAGGGAACCTCATAATAGAACTTGAAGGAGAAAAACTAAATGATGGCCCAGATCCTTTTCCTCATATGACTGTGTCTGCCTTACCTATGGAAGGAACTATTGGATATCACAAAGAGAATAATATTATTCTCAATAAGGGTGGAATATGGCCACCACATAAAGTTCATTACAAACAAGTTGAAGGGTAAATATCTTATATCTTGCATATCAGCCTACCTCCTTAGTAAAAAATTAACCTTCTTCATATTTCAAAAAAAGGAATTACATTACTATGTACAATTCCCATTATCAAGATAACTTTGATGATTTGTGCAGAGATGTCAAAATAATTAGACAATCTTTAAATCAGGTCATTGTTCTGGGATCTTATATCCATGAGATCAAGAAGTCTACTAATTTCATCTTCCTAATGAATGGAAACATTCAATATATCAGGAAAGTCAATGATAGTATAAATATTATTGCATGTTAGTATTTAAATAATTTCCATAGTATAGGAGATCAGTTGATAAATGTTGATGATAAATTGTAAAAGTTAAAGAATAGTCTTGATTGGATTGAAAATGTAGAAAAAGAACACATTTACAAAATCTCTTCAGGTTCTAGTCAATCAACTATCTCGTTATACTTTGGTCCAAACCTAATACCTGATACATTAGAAAAGGAGAACCAATATAAAAAAAAGGGTTACCTACTTTAACTCTTATAATCAAATCTTATATCCCAATAAATCCATGATTATTGAATATTGATGATTAGATGAATCCATTAAATGAGATAATTAAGTGGTGCAATACTATGCAAACTCTTAAGATTGATCAAATTTGGATTATCACAACAATGCAATATTTGCCACAAAATGTGTCTAGGGAATAATATCAAAATGGTGGAATAACTGATAATGATATTATGTTTTATGTTTAGAAGGATAATTTATTATATTTTAATGAAAATTTATTATGTTTCAATGAAAAGTTATTATGTTTCAACTATTTAAATCATAGTGTTACAAATATTTCAATCACAATGTTTCAAATTTTATAATGTCAATGTTTCAGTTTTTTTTAATGGCATATCTTATTAGGATATGACTCCAAGTTGATGTTTTATTTTCTTTGTTTTTACTCCATTTCATATAAATATTATTTTCTATGGTTTTGAGATTTATGACCATAGGTCTATGGTTTATTTTCTATGTTTTAAAAGGAAATTTATCATGTTTCAATGACAATGTTATTATGTTTTATGTTTTAAAGTACAATTTATTATGTTTGAATGACAATTTATTATGTCTCAAATGTTTAAATCACAATGTAATAAATATTTCAATCATAATGTTTCAAATTTTATAATGTCAATTTTTAAAATAAATTTCTTATCAACTTTTAACTGTTATGATTGTTCCACAAAATGGGATTCACAACTTGTATGGCATCTATCAAATCATCCATTTTAAAATAATATTTTATCTCATCAGACAAGCTTTACAAAATTATATTTAATTTAATTGTACTTAAGATATAACAATATCATATAAGAAGATGAGTTATAGGAACTTCTTTAGTTTTAGCTCCCACAAAAACAATACTTATAAAGAAAGTGTGCATTGGTATCTCCTTGGCATTAATGATGATGCAAAGATGACCATTGATATTGAATTTCAAATAGATTTTAGGTTTTTTAATTGTTATTAAAATTTATCAAATCCTAAAAACAATTCTCAGAAAGTTATCAGTCGACATGCATAATATATATAGAGATTGACATACTCATTTTCTCAACCATATAAAGTAAACTATATATATATATATGTATGTATGTATGTATGTATGTATGTATGTATGTATGTACATACATACATACATACATACATACATACATACATACATACATACATACATACATACATACATATATATATATATATATATATATATATATATAATGTTTCATTAAATAATTGATTTCCTTCAACATTTGGAGAATACCACAGAATGTTAGTAATATTTTCAAATCTATTAAATGGTATAACAAATATTTTGCATTATCAACATTCATATGTTATTTATTCATAAAACTTGCTAATCATGGATGTTATTGAAAAACATTACATGCATGATCATACATGGAAATCCACCTTGTATCAACATCTTCTGATGATTTTTACCATTAATCACTCTAATTGAAATTTTTTGAAACTCTAAAAAAAAATTGACTGCTTGACATAAAATTCATAAGTCATAAATGGTCCTTAATGGCCCTTATTATCCCTTATCACACCCTTATTTACCCACTCATATATATTCATCCCCAATAACTGCTTCATTATAACTAGTTTCCACTTATTATCCCTTATTTTCCCTAATCACACCCTCACTAGCCCTCATCATCCCTCATTGTCACTCATTATTCCTAATCAGTCCGTCATCAACACTCATAATTATTTATCTTTCCTATTCACTCCCTCATCATACCTCATCATTTCTCATCAACCTTCATCATACTTAATCACTCCCTCATCGACCCTCAATATCCCTAAACACTCCCTCATCATCCCTCATCATATTTAGTCATTCCATTATCATCTTTCATCATCCTTAATAATTCTAAGTCACTCCCTCAATCACCATCTTCTTCCTAATCACACCCTGATTGACCTGCATCATCCCTAATCATTCATAATCACACTCATATCAACTCTCATCATAAATATTCACTCCCTCATCATCCCTTGTAATCTTTATTCACTCCCTCATCAACCCTCATTATCTCTCATTATCCCTAATTACTCCTTGATCACTCCTAATCATCCCTCATCATCCCTAATCACTCCCTCATCAACCATCATTATCGCTTATCATCCTTAGTCTCACCCTCATCATCTCTCATTGTTCCTAATGATACTTAATCATTCCTTCATCATCCATCATTCTCGATAATCAGTCCCTCATTGACCCTCATCATCCATCATCATGCTTAATTACTCCATCTTTGACCCTCATCAACCCCCTCATCCCTAGTCACACACTCATCAGCTCTCATTATCCCTCATCATTCCAAATCTCTCCCTCATTTCTCAACATCATCCTAAATATCTACCAAAATCTCTTTCATGATCAATAAGATAGGGAATTATTCCTTAATGAAAAATTTGATGTGTGATCTAGGGGTTGGTGTATATAGGTTGACCCTTAAGGGCTAAGTTGATTTACATGGCCCCTTCTAGACACCTAATTGGATTTTATTTGAGTATCATAAAAATATGTAAATAAGGAATATATGAATGTAGAATGAACTCTCAATTTGATAGGAAATTGATGTCATAGTCATATGAACCAAAAATTTTACTATTTATCAAAATGGTTATGTTGTTAATCAAGGCATTGATCATGATCAAGCATAAAAGTTGTAAATAGTATTTTGTAATCAATTTATCTTCAATCTCTAGTTAAATACTTATGTTTTATGGCCCACTTTAAAGGTATTCTTCTAGGAATATATCAATCTAATCTCAAAAAAATATATAGGAAAATGATTCAATCACCCAATCTGATTGTTGAGCCAATTTTATATGTATCCATAAATGGAAACTATTGGGATGTTAGATTTCCATCCACACCTCGTGTGTGTGTGTGTGTGTGTGTGTGTGTGTGTGTGTGTGTGTGTGTCTGTGTGTGTGTGGATGGGGGATTTAATTAGATACCCCAATCAACTATTAGTATCCCACACACACACACACACACACCCACACAATATATATATATATATATATATATATATATATATATATATATATATATATATATATATATATATGATTGAATCCTAAACTTGAGTGTCTGGTCGAGTACCAATCTACAATTGGTCATTTACAAATCCCATAGTTTGGTTCTCTTCTCCATCTATCATGAGAAGATTAAATCTTTAATCCTATTCCTCAAGCTACTCTTTCTCACTAAAAATTAAAAGGCAATACCTATATATGTCTTCCTTACATCAGAAGGAATGTCTTGATCCCTTCCCCCCATATATATATAGTCTATTAAACAATTGAATCCCATACCCCAATAAGATAGTTTAGTTTTCAAAAGAGATATTAATTGACCTTCTAGTGGGATTGAAAGATCTATATGGTGATCCATTTTCAGACTAGGGAGAATTTATGTACCCAGATCCTTAGGCAAAAATAAATAGTCACAAAAGCAAGTAAAGGGTAGGATGAGATTTAAATATTTGCATATATAGATTTGGGATTTGGGCATCTATAAATCATAATACAAGACTTGAGAATCCTAATTTATATCTAAATAGATAGGGGTGACTGAATATTAGATGATAATAGTAACCCTATAGTTGAGTAATCATCTTCTCTATATGTCATTAATACTCGATCCATAATAGAGTGAATCACCATATAGATATAAACTTTGTCACTAATTTGGTAGAGCATGTATCCTAACCCAACTCGATCTATATTCAACCTAATTTATACCAAACTTGATATATAAAGGGAAATAATGGCATATGCCTTAATCTAGTGTATCAAGGAGGGGTTACTTAGATATTGGGTACAAATGGTCAGCCCTAATATAAAATTGAGGCCCTGATGTACTTTAAATATGCTCCAATCCCAAATACATTAAATCAATGGATATCATAGGAATGGGTCCCCCACCTTAGATATATGGGGGGGGCGGGGGGGGGCACCATTCTAAATTCCCTATTCATATCTCAAACTTTCCATAATAGATAATGTAGGAGAACATTTCCCTACGCAATTCATATATGTGAAAAATTAAGGAAAGGGAAGATTACCTTCCTGATATCTAGTTTTTCATCACCTAATATCATATTAAGGGAATGATAGAATTATTATGGATGATAAGGGATAAAGAAGGACAATAAGGGAGTGACTATGGATGATGATGGATGATGATGATTAATGGGTGAGTGATTAAAAATGATAAGGGATGTTGAAGGAGTGACTAGGGATAATGAGAAATAATGAGGGTTGATGAGGTAGTGATTAAGAATGATGAGGTCCAATGAGGGAGTGGTTAGGGATGATGATAGATGACAAAGTATAATGAGGGAGTGATTGGGGATGATGAGGAATGATGATAACGTGATTATAGATGATGAAGGATGATGAGGGAGTGATTATGGATAATGAGTTATATTGAGCACTGAATAAGAATTATTTAAGGATGATAATGGACATTAAGGGTTGATGATAGGTGACTAGAGACTATGATGGATGATGAAGTCTAATGAGGGAGTGATTAGGGATGATGAGAGATTATTAGGGTCAATTAGGGAATGGTTATGGATGATGAGGGGTGACGAGGGATAATAAGGAATTATTTTATGATGATAAGTGATGGTGACGGTTGATGATGGTGTATTTATGGAAAATAAGGGATGATGAGGGAGTCATTAAGGACAATAAGATATGATGAGGGAAGATGAGGTATAATAAGATGGTGACTATGAATGATGAGGTTTGATGGAGTGATTAGGGATGATGTGTATTGATTATTTAGTGATTAATAATAATGAAGGAAAATTAGGGCCAATGCGGGTCAAAGAAGAAGTGACCATGAATGATGAAGATTGATAATGGTGTGATTAGGTATAACAAGGAATGATAAGGGATGATGAGTAATAATGAGGGTTGAAGAGGGAGTTCTTATGGATGATGAGGGAAGATGAGTGCTAATGAGGGAGTGATTAGGACCAATGAGGGATGATGAGTAAGTGATAGAACAAAAGGAATGGTTTTTTAATTCCTTTTGTTTTGATTGGTGTGTAATAAGGTGATTATCCTCATTCATGTCTAAAATATTAGGTAGGGCCATGATGGATTACTCTAGGGAGATTTTCATATAAATTTCATGGTTTAAATAAGATATTATCAAGACAATCATGTTATTTAAGTAATAAGCCTCGGAGTGTTAACTATGGAGTGACTCACTTATATCTTTCTCTCTACCACCTCCTCACTAGTGAAATAAGGTCTATGAGTCTATACTGGTTTATTAGGGTGTAAAATTTATCATTATACAAACCAAATCTCCTTTACATTACTTTAATAGATGATAGACGTCCCCAAATTTAGATAGTTAATGGTGGAAATAAAAACATAAATGAAAATTTGTCATACTTTTATCAAGGGTTTGATGTATTAATCAAGGAAATTTGATGTATATGTGCATGCTCCATCCCATATTATTACGTAGATGTTACATCCATGTTAGCATTTAACCTATCTCTATCATTCATCCTTGTCATTATCTTGACTAATCCGTGCATGAGCCCGTATCTATATATGGATCCCTATCTCTATCTCAACCAATGTCATCCATACATGAGCTTAGAGCTTCATAAGTCAAATATTTAGTTAGTTTGCAATCCTAAAATTCTAAAAACTAAGAATTGAGCTAAATACATTTTGAAAAAATAACTTTTGCATTGTAACTCCTACAACTCTAGAATTGATTTTACAAGATGCAAAGTGGCCCTAATTTTTTATATTTGCTTAAATAAATGTAATGAGTTGACATTTAATTTATATTTCACTTTATATTCTTATAAAAAAATTTACAAAAAAATTATATTAAATTTTATATTCTTATACTTACATATATTTTTACTAAATATCTACAACACAAACAATCAAAATACATCATAAAAGTTTTTTTAAAATCAAAGGGTGTATGCCTTTTCTACTAACTAGTGAATACTCTTGTTAACAAATAAAGTACACCCTATTATTTGAAATTTTAAACCTTTAACTACTTCCCTCCAAGAAATACCTTTCAAAGTGCATTAACCCTTTAATCTTGGGAATAAGCCAATCTAAATTTATTATAGTTTTATTTAAAGGTTGTATGCCCTTTGAAAAATTATTTTTTTGTATTGAAATTTATCATGTTTTTTCCCCCATATTTGTGCACCTCCATCATTATTTCCTAATGGAATAATCTATAGATCAATCTCCATGTGAATATGAATTATATTAAAAATATTTGAATCTCTCAAAAGATAGTATAAAATATAAATCTAAGCGATTTCTTGATTGTCATTAAGAGGACCCTTTACTAATAAATTAATGGCAATGCATGAAATATAAAATTTATATAATTAACAAAATCAACAAAATGAATATATTGATCATAGACCACTTCAATGGGGTAACCTCCTTTGAGCAAGCTCAATACAATAAATTTGTGGATGCCTTTAATTATCTTAACACCTACTTATATACTATGTGTAATCTAAGAAACTACTACTTTCCATAAATGTGGGATAAAACAAAATGCTCACAAGAAGACTTACAAAGAATATGCATCCATAGAAACTAATATACTAATAAAGTAAAGAAAAGAGGTTGTACAGGTTCTTAGCATCCCCTCCCTCTTCAAAAAATATTTGTCCTAAAAGCTTTAGATGTGGGAATTAGTGTTGAATCTGAAAGAGTGGTTTTTATATTGCATCCTCTGGTTGCAGTATGTGCCACTAAATTAATACCTCTGTGATAGAGTGGGAGTGAAGATGGTATGTTCACCTATCCAAGATTACTTCTAACTCAAGAAACATGGATCCTTTATTATCAAGTTCTGGTAAAATAGTATGCACTCTGATGTTTATGCTAAGAACTTTCTTCAAACAAGATACATGAAATACTAGATGAACTCGAGAAGAAGGTAGGAGTTCAACTTATAAGAAACTGAACCAATATTTTGGAGAACCTTATATGGCCCATAAAACATGGGATCCTTCTTATGATGCCCTTTGAGTTATAGTGAGGATTGTGTTAATTGTTGTAGGCAAAGAAAAACCATGTCACCTACTTTAAAGGTGCACTTAGAATGGTATTGATCAACCTATTGTTTCATTATATTTTTATTTCATATGAATATTATCTGATAGGGTGCTAAGGATCTGATCTAAGGTTAAGATAATCATGTTAAATATTTGAACTAGTGAACTACTATGGGTGTATAGAAGGAACACTAGTGGTGCTTGACCATAGATTGCTTCATATAGAGTCATTTTAGTTGAAGTGTGGTGGGAAGTATTGTCCCACATTTTGGTGAGAGGAATTCACTTTGCCCAATGTTGTTATTTTTTTGAGATGAATCAACGAAGGAAAGTTTCCAAGCATTTTTTGATAATTTTAGTCTAGCCATCCATTTGTGGATGATACCTAGAAATCATCTTCAGTTGGGTGTCTATGCATTGAAATAGTTCTATATAAAAATGGCTAGTGAAGGTTATATCATGATTTAAGACAAGGGAAGAAGGAATTCCATGAAGATGGAAAATCTAGTCCAAGAAAATTTATGTGATTGTGGAGGTGGTATAAAGATGGCTGAGGGAACAAAAATGACTATATTTGAGGAGGCGATCAACCAAAACCAAGATCACTATTTTCCCTTCAAATTTAGGGAGTCCTTCAATGAAATCCATTAAAATATCTATCCAAATCCTATTAGGGATGGGCAAGGATTCAATCAAAATAGAAATGAGTGTTATTTCACCCTTGTTGCATTGGTAGGTATCACATTCAATTTCTATCTATTGAATTTATTTTTTAACTCCCTTCCAAAAGAAGAAGTTGCATGCTTACTCGTATGTTTTGAAAAACCTTTATTTTCATCTAGATGGATAAGCATAGATTTCTTAGAATATAGTCTTCTAAAGATCTATACTCTAAGGAAGCACTAGATGACTTGTATATGATAGAGAAGTACCATCACAAGCATAATGTCATACTATAGAGGGGATAGTGGCCAACTATTGAATGATTTGAGATAATGAAGAGTCATTGGCTACCCTTGTTTTATAGCATCTAACCAACTCAAAATAGACATAAAAATAGCTAAAATGGAAGCTTCGTCTATAAATATGAGAGATATAGCAACAACCACAATATTATCCTTACCCTTCTTATAATTGATCTAAAAATCATAACCTATGAGTTTTCTGACCCACTTTTGTTGTGATGGGGCAAAGACCCATTGTTCCAAGAAATGTTTCAAACTCTAATGATCAATTTTGATGAAAAAATGATTTTCTAATAGGTATGGCCACCAATTTTCTATTACATGTAAAATGGCCATCATTTCCTTCTCATATGTATAGAGTAATAAATTCTTACCAAAAATGTATTTTCCAATGAATGCAATGGGGCATCCTTCTTGGAGGATAACAACACCAAGTCCACTACTGAAAGGATCACTCTCGATAGTGAATAACTTGTCAAAATCTAGCAAAACTAGAACAATGTTAGTATACATAACTTGTTTTAATTCTTCAAATGCACACTCAATAGCTTGTGCCTATGTAAAATCATCCTTTTTCAACATAGTTGTCAATGGAGATACAATATTCTCATAATCCTTGACAAACTTATGATAGTATCTAGTCACACCCAGAAAACTATGAAAGCTCTTAAGTGTCTGAGGATGAGGCTAATTTGTCATGGCAGCTATTTTTTAGGATCTATGTGAACCCCTTGGGATGAAATAATATGCCAAAGATACTTCACTTCATCCTAGACAAAATCACATTTGGACTAGTTTTCATAGAGATGATGATCAAAAAGAAGTTTTAGTATGAGCTCCAGATGTTAGAGATGCTTAGACCATGTTTTACTAGAGATGAGGATATCATCAAAGAAGACTACAATGAATTTCTATAGGTAGGGCAAGAATATTTTATTCATCAATGCTTAGAATATTGAAGGAGCATTAGTGAGGTGAAAGGGCATACCTTGAAACTCATAGTAACTATCATGTGTGTGAAAATATATCTTAGGGATATCATCTTCATGAAGTTAGATCTGGTGATATCCAAAGTAGAGATCCAACTTGGAGAAAAAATAAGCACCATGAATCTCATAAATAAGAAATATAGGGAACTTATCCTTGATTATGATGTGATTAAATGTATGGAAGTCAATGTAGAGGTGGCATGACCCATCTTTTTTCTGAAGAAGGATAATTTGGGAAGAATATGGGTTGGTATTAGGATGAATAATGTCTTGATTTAGTAATTCTGGAATGAGCATCTTGATTTTGTTCTTTTGCTAAAATGGGTGGTGATAAGGTGTGATGTTAGAGGAAAATTTCCATGAAGGAGATGAATATGGTGGTCATCTAACCATGAAGGTAGCAATCCCATTGGTTTGTTAAAGACACTTGCATACCTCTAAGAATGTTTTTTAAATTAAGATTTGGGGAGACCGTTGAAGGTTGTATTTTAATGGAATGGAGCTAGGCAATGACATCATGTGAATTTTTTTTAAGAAGATTTTATTTGTGATATGAAATTATGATGCTAAGGGACATTGATTATAAGCCTTTTTATGTGTTTTTTGGCCCATTATCTGAAAACTACATCCAAAGATCATTAAAATCCCATAAGATGAGTCCAAGTGTGTGTAACCATTGGGCTCTTAAAACAACATTGTATCTACTTAAGGGAAAGGTAAACATGTCATACAACATGTTATAATCTCCAATAGAGACACACATATTATGACACCTCCATTTATAAGGTAATGTGTCCCCATTGGTAATCATGACTTCAAAGTTGGAGTAAGGATGGATAAAATAATTAGTCTATTTAGCGATCTAAGATTCAATGAAGTAATGGGTGCTACATAAATAAATGAGTATTACGAGAGGGAAATTATTGAAGTAACCCCTACCCTACATGATTTGTGGGGTGGTGACTCCTACTAAGGCATGGAGATAGATCTATGGTTGATCTTCCTAACAAGTAGCTTCCACAATTGGTTGAGCTTCTTCTAGATTGTCTACTATTTCTTGAGCATCTTTGAAAACTTTAGTTTCAAAAAGAGAATCCACATCTAGTAGGTAGAGATTTTGATCTACACATCGATGTCCCATAGTGAAATTATGATCACAATTATAACTTTTTTTTCTCTATGAGCTCACATCTCTTCTTCAAGAAAATGCTTGATAGGAGTTATTCTAAGGACTGACATTATTTGAGATCATTATGGAGTTGTATTTCTAAATAGAATAAAATTTTATTTGAATTGTTATTGAGTTATGATCTTATCCTCTACCAACTTAGCCAACCCTAGGTATTTCATCATTTTATAGGGCCAGAACATTTTGACCTCTAATCAAATCACATCCTTTAGTCCACTGACAAAACAACTCTTGGAGAATTCATTAGATAATCCCTCTGTGTGATTAATCAGTTTTTCAAATTATGTTTGATATCTCATATGGTTCTTATTTGGAAAATTTTAGTCAGTGCTCCCGTGAAGTCATCAAAAGCACTAGGGTCAAATCATTGCAAAAAAAGGATACAAAAATTAGTCTTTATGGGCTCATCATGAGCCTTGGTATACCAATAATACCATCAAAGGGATTCATGTTCCAAATGAATGGATGCAAGTGAGACCTTGTTGGAATCAAAAGTATTATGTATACTAAAATATTGTTCTACTTGATAGATCCAACTAGCCAGATTTGCACCATTGAATTGAGAAAAATTAAGCTTCAACCCACAAAAATTGCTATAAAAATAAAACCCGATGTCTGAAGAGAATTATGGATGCTATCTATTTTTCATGGTTGTATGTTGAAAGATGAAGCTAAGAATTTTTTCATCAAGATATTTGATATAGGTCTTGAGGGCAATAATTTCATCCTCCATGCTTTTTTCTCCTATTTGAGTTACTACCATGAACAAAATAAGAGATTTTTTATCTTTTTTTTTGGTTTTTGGTTACTGTCTTGTAAGATAAGTCTATTGGGAATATGCTAAAACTGATATGAAAAGTTTGTAGATCTAATATGGTAGTTTTCTAATACTCTAGTGTTAATATGCTAAAATTGGTATGGTGAGTCTATTGATACTCTACTGAAGATATGATATGGCAGTTTTCTAATACTCTACTAGTAATATGTGAAGATGTGATATGGAATGTTTTTTAATAGTCCATAGGTAATATTTTAAAACTGATAAAAATGGGTCCCGTGTTTCAATGGTTGCTTAAGGGTTTAAATATATCACTCTAGCTACCAATGTCTTATAAGTGAGTACCACTCTCTAGAAAAAATTTGACAAAGGATTTACCTCTCACTAACAACTCTTATTTTTCCTCGTGGATGGGAGCTACTCAATCAAGGAAGGGTAATTGCCCATTTCAATATTAGGTCTTCTCAATGCCCCCCCTACTTTAGGGTTCTTTTGGTACTCCTCATAATGAGTTTTACAACTTTCACCAAAGCACTTCCCATAGTTATGCAGTCAAATTTTTACCCTGATTCGAAATAGATTATTTTGATACATAAAATTATATAAATGAATTATGCAATATAATGGACTTTAGACTTTCTAAACAATTAGTTAAATGAATTATAAAATAGAACAAAGTTAAAAAATTTTGAAGAAAAAAAACTTTTGGCCCTAGAAACTACTCTGATACTAGATGAGAGGATCCTCCTACAATAAATTAATGAAAATGCATGAAATAACATATTTATATAATTAATAAAAGCACTGAAATAGTTATATTCATTACAATCCACTTCAAAGGGGAAACCTCCTTTGAGAAAGTTCAATACAATAAATTTGTAGATTCCTTTATTGGTCTCAACAACTACATATATACTATGTCTAATCTAAGAAACTACTACATCCCATGAATGTGGGATAAAATAAAATGCTCATGTGATATTTTACAAGACATATATGTCTATAATAGCTAATATACTAACAAAGTAAAGGAAAGGGGTCACACAGGTTCCTAACAGTCATTCATATCCATTATTACAGTTAGCCTCACAATCATTGTAGACAAATTTTTATTTAATTTCATCATTTTCGTATGACACTATCATCAAAGACTATTCTTGAATATGATAAGATATTAAAACAAAGCTATATGTATTCCTTCAAGCATTCTATATAGTTCCACATTCTGCATGATGACATACATTATCCACCACCCTCCTCTATTCTTTCTATTCTTGTTTTTGTTAGTATTTCAAACAGTTTGAGGTATAATAATATAAAATAAATAATCCCTTTCCCTACAATGTGTTTAACCTATAAACAAATGGCATGAATTCACAAAATGCAATAAAATACTAAGAATTTCACCATTTTAGCATATTCTTAACTCGTGCCAAAATTCTTAGAGCAATATAAACCTTCTTTATCATATTACAAGTTGTGAAAGTCTTCAGCCTCTAATTCCTAATAAGTATATAAATCATTAACTTTACATAAAAAATACAATCAAATTGTCTGATTTGTATCGAGAGAATGTTTAAAATTTTATCTTAATATGTACATGTAGGATCACACTAATAGATTATAAGATTTTATTTTTATAACTTTCGTACATGATGACACAAATACTAATTTAACTACACTTTTCTCAAGATTTGCATCAAACTTATTGTCAGGGTCTGTGTTAAAATTTTTAATTTTATGTTACTTTTTAATTGAAGCTTAAGTTTTTTACGTTTTTATGGTCAACAATTTGATTAAATCCTCTTTTTCATTTTCTGACATAAAATTTGCAGTAGGAAAATTAGATGACATAATTTTGTAATGGGGGATAATTTAATTATATATTGTTAACAAAAAACATTAACTGAATTTATGTTACCGAAAGGAAAATCCCCAAATCCAGGAAAATTTTATGGTCTGAATTTTGCATCCATAATTGAAAAAAAATGAAAATTTTGACACAAAAAGAAATACAAATTCTTGAAAAGTTACTGGTATGTGGAACCGATAGATTTTCCCTTGTATAGATTAACGAAACTTTATGATTGGTCTTGGTAAGAACAGGACCTCAAGACTATTCACATATGACATGATGGTCATCGATTTTCATCCATGTAGCTTTTTCTCATTCATGTTAAACTACCAGCTCTGCAAGATTAGGTCTATGACTTATGAATATGACATCTTGAAAATTGGGTCTCTTAGTTGCATAAACAATCATGGTTATTTTTTGTGGGAATTATTCTCTTATGTAAATTCGTATTTATCCATCAAAAAGGGAGGATATCCGAATGAGACCATGATCGTCAATAGTCATTTGTGTAGCTTCTCGTATATCACGTCGAATTGATCGCCCCGTAAGGATGGTTGTTTTAATTCTGAGAACGGAATATGGAAAATGAGGATGCCATATGGTAGACATTGATTTGCTAATTTTTGTGGAAGTTATTCTACGATGCCGATAGATATTCCTCCATAGAAAATTGAAGATAACCTTCTTCTGATCAAGTCAATCCAATGATTATTCTATAAAATGACAAGATCAATTGTCATCCATGCAATCCCTCACAATTTTGCTAAAGTTCTTAATTTACAAACTTAGTTATTTACTTAAGAGAACGACATATAGAAAAAAATTAGATTCTCGTGTGCCAGACAGTGATGCGTTTATTTAGGGTAGAGTTAATTCTCTTTTGCAGACAGGAACGAAAATGATAATTTTGACGTTTACAAAAGCATTTATTTTATGTTTTTCATATGGTGGTTTATATTTATTTAAAAGCTTTTTTTGTTAGAAAATATTAAACAAGGACGCTAAGCAACAAGTCCTTACGAAAAGTAATTGTTCATCATTTATAATTTTGCAGTATAGTTACTGAAATTAAAATCACCTTAATTTGGATACAAATGTGAGATAGGCAAGCAAAATGTGAAGTCAACTAACTAAACACTAATGGTCCAAAAAAAGCAATGCAAACCAAGCAAGGGATAAAATATTAAAATCTCATAAAAAACTGTATAACCTTCGAGCCAAACATTTCTTCCATTCAAGAAAAGAAGTATGAGGTAATTCATGTTTGTCGATGTCCATGCTAAGCATGAACCATTTTGTAAACAAACGTACTTTCCAAGTTTTGGAAAGTATATAATGAGTAATGTTGAAAAAAAAAAATTATATAATAGAAGACGCAATGGATGATTAATTGAGATTAGTAATGATATTTTATCCCCCATGTCTTCCAAAATAGTTATGTCAAAAGTTGGAGTCATCCATGGTTATTTTCTGAATTGCATTGTTATTATTGAATGTATCTATTCCAAATGATTATCTGGATTGTTTGAGCTTAAATGATGGTGCTTCATGCTCACCATCACTACTAACTTGCCATGCATGTTAATGTTCACCAAGTCTTTGTTGTTGGTGATTTTAGACATAGGGTGGTTAGACAAATCATGACCATTCATATTGTCCTCTAAATCCCTTTTTGTGATTTCTATTTATTTTCCTTTGCCCCACATCATAGCATAAAGATCTAAAATTATAAGAATTGAACTGATCACGGTACATGCAAATAAAAAACATATCTAGGTGAGTATGAAACTTTGCAAAAAAAAATATTTGTAACATTGTATAACTCACATAAATGAGACAAATCTACTGTAAGTAAAGCTTCTCATTAAGGATAATATAGCTCATGATGGCGATAATTATCAATAATAATGGACCAAACATAATCACAAACACAAGTCCCCTTCTACAAATGCATAATGATATGATAGAAAATAATATCCCTGATGCCACAAATCCTTACATAATTTAACATAACTTATTACAAATAGTTGAATGTAGTATCAAAGATACATACAAATAAGAAGTAAACCCTAATAAAACCCAATATGTCTTCTATTGCCAACATCTGATCTGTTTAGATATAGTTTTGCAAGAGGTTTTTTTAATATTAACTAATTAATTAGGGACCTTCCAATCCTATTTTTACCAATTAACAAAATATAAATACTTAACTTATATCTCCAATATCACTACAAAATAATACTTTACAAAAAAATCAATATCATTTTTTTTTAAAAGCCAATGTTTCCAAAAGCCTCACTAAATGTATTAGGGACTTTGAATGCATAAAATAAATAAAAAATAGTCTAATTTATAGTTGATATACTAAGTAGACTCTAGTTATAAGCCTGATATTCCACCCTAAATCCCACACTGAAGGACACTTTCATTCAAAAATTAAGGTAAGAACCCAAGATTGTATAGTCACAAGAAAACACATTACGGTTTTGCTAGAGCACTAAGCTTGATACATCTTGCTAATTTTTTCCTAAAATCAATTATTTAGTGCTATCATCTATTCTAATATTTCAAAAATAAAAATAAATCGTAATCATATATTAATTATCTATGATATAGGCTAGAAAAATGAAAGGGGTTATGACCTGCTTAATAAACCATGTTGACTAGCTGATAGAACTGTCGATTATCAACGAGGAGACTTTTATGTAATTTTTAAGTATATAAGCATTAGCATGCCTTTCCTTCACAATAATATGATATTTCCACAACTGTATATTCTTTTCTTGGTAAATTATCATTATTATGGCTCCACCTACACACATTACCATTCCAACAACCTTTTCTCTACCATCCAATCTTATAATGTCGACTCTTTCCAACCTATAGTAAGTCACAAAATACTCATTTTCATTACATGTGTTAAGCCCTATGCATAATAAAAACCAATTTTCATTGCATCATAACACCCATTTAAAAATATCAATGAAGTTTTAAATCAATATACAAGAGAAAAAGTTCCCATAGATCATTACATTTGAAAGAGGATAACATTATTTTATTGCAAAATAATAAGTGTGTAAAACTACCTTAAATAAATAACCACAATAAATGTTTGATCAAGTACTACATTTCCTACTTCACATGCAAATGTTATTGAGGTATAACTTAATCTTCTATAGTACAAATTCTAGTTTAACGTAACCCTACTCATAAATAATATTTTACATTGAAAACCAAGATTGTGAAAAGAGCTAAACAACATTTTAAAATAATGGATAGTAAAATAATCACCCAATAAAATTATAGAGAAAAATGTGAATTTTTTTTCTAAATGTGAGCTTTGGCCTTGTCTTCCTATATAAGCAAACATAAAACAAAACAAAAAATTCATGTATTTGTGTGTGGGGGTGAGTGGGTGTGTGGGGGAGTGTGTGTGTGTGGGGATGTGTGGGTGTGTAATGAATGAAATTAAAAACTTACTTATTATGTAACTTTGGATTTTGTAGACCTTTCTATCACACAAGAAAGTGGAGCAATGACAAGGGTGTTACCACATACCTATAGAATGTAAAGTGAGACATTCCTTGTTTTACTAAAACTTTTGAAATTATATTCATTTGGAAATCTAAATTGAAGTGATATCATAGCCAAAATTAGTTTAAATTTTTCATATAGTGGTGTTAAATCCTGATAACAACTTCTCTCAACTTCTTCCATGTGTGCACTCTAAATTAAAGAAAAAAATGTCAATCTTCTATGTTTCTCTAAGTCCTATAAAGTAAAAAATACATTACATAATATAAAGGCATAAAATTATGGAGTCCACTCCCACAAGAATCCAAGTAGGACAAGCCATAGAATAGCCTCAAGGGACTTCGTTAAATTAGCCTCCTAAAAAATTTCTTGTAGTGTCAACTTATTATGCTATATCTTGTAACATTTATGTTAGCCTATGCATAGGAACCAAACTCCAAGAGGAAAGGTCTAATTCCATGTAATGCAGGCCTCTTTTAGAAGGAAGCATGCTATAACACAAAAGGCATTATTGTGTTACGAAGGCCATTGTCTGATACATATTATTTAATCTTCAAACAATCAAATAGACCAAAAGCCACATTGAAGATTTACATCATAGAGAAAAATTACTAATACCCTTGCTATCTATGGCCCCAAAAATGCTTTAGTCAAAGATAAAAGATTTTGAGCTTTAGTTAGGGATAAAACCCCCATTGAAATAAATGGTGGGCCTAATCTACAACATGTACTTGGCATCAACCATCAATCCTCATATTCTTAGCAAGTTGAAAGTGTTACATATAATGGCACACTAAATTTTGAGGAGTAAAGCCAAAAAATATGATAGTTAAAAACATCTGAATGCCACACATCCATAGGATTCAATAATATATATAAAAACACCACAACCTTTTAATGTTCATCTATATTAAGATACATTATAGGGTTTGGTTTCATTAAATTTCAATCCACCAAGCACAGTTTTTCCCCTAAAGAAAGGGTCTTTTAAAAATTCATTAAAAACATAAAATTTGTTGTTTTGAGATATGAAATTGAAGAATTTCAAATATAAAAATGATTAAACTATTGATTTACTTACCTTAAAAAGGGATGGAGGAAAAAAATTGACTCAAGGGTTATGAATTCAATTTACAAAAATGAGGTCTGATGGATAACTAGAAACACTATTGAAGGGTGAAACCTTAAACATAGAAAAAAAAGAAAAACTACATATTTCCCACCACCTCTCCTCATATCCTCTCATCTATGTGTGTGCAAACTAATGATAAAAATGATAGGAGGCTAACATTATAAATATAAGGGTGTTTATCAAAGGATGTCGATGATGATGTTATGTTTAAATGACGAATATTTTGGATGGTAAGGCCCCACTTATTTCAATGTGTGGTGGTACTAGTAGGGAAGGGGCAAGGCTAGGTTGTTAAACATATCAAAAAGTATTTGAGAATTTTTAGAGTTATATATTTTCCAATTGATATATCATTAGATCTATATTGTTAGACATAGTTTCTTTCTTCCATCCTTAGCATGCTTCCATGCCATGGAAATCTCGAGTCATATTCAACCTAGATGTCAACAAAATAAAAAATATTATTAAGTATTTAGTTTTTATATGTTATAAATCTCTACTACCTTATAAATAACAATAAATGCATATACACAATAAACCACATATATTTTCACTCTAAATAGGGGAGAACAAAAAAATAGTGATAGAAAAAAACAAAAAGTTTAGACTTACAAATGAATAAAATTCTACCAATTAGATTACTTGTTGTATGTTATAAGTGAACTATTATGTGTCTCTGGTTAAGCTTGGCAGCCTCAGAGTGAAGCTTATAGATCTAATCAATTTTCATAACTAGGGGATTTTTTGGAAAGCTCAATACAAGGTTAAGAATTATACCTTTTATATTTATAATTGACATCCCACCATGCATGATGACACATATTAATAGAATATGAAATAGAGTAGATAATAAACTAAATTTGAGCATTTAACAAATAGTAGACTAAATCAATTATGTACAGTGATTATAACTATAGTGATTTTGATTGGTAGACCAAAAATCATGCTAGTGCCTCAATCTATTATAAGGAAGAAATAACATCCAATATTTTTATCCAATCAGAGCACATAAGATAATATTATTTTATAAATTAATTAAACCCCTTGCAACTTAATTTGTTAAAATGTTTACATATTTCTAACACACTAATCAATGTATCTTTATTGGGTGGGGGAATAAATATTAATTGTAAGTTAATGCAAAATGAAAGATAATAGATCCCCTTCAGGAGTAATAACATTGATTTTAGATCTTAGAGTTTATTAATCTAGACCATTCACATATTTGGAACATTAATTCAATAGGATTCCTTCTTTGGGAATTTATCTAGTTAAAGAACAAACATATTTACAACTCAAAATACAACAAGGACCTTATATATTTAGAGCAATGAATCTTAAGCATTGGATTATTTAGAATTATATGCACCAATCAAAATGCTTTTTCATAGACTTGTTAATTCGAACAATGAGCATGGTGATAAACTATGACATAATAGGGATTATTCATGTAAAATAAAATTAATTTATGACCATTAATCTCACTTATAGATAAATTGATAAAAATCATTTATCAAAGCTTTTTATATTCAAATTATTTTCATGTTGAAAATATATAAAGTGATATAACTCATTGAATTTAGCAATCTTAGCTCTTTCGCTTTGGAGAATGATATCTAGAAAGTAAGGTTGTCACGTGGTAGATAGTGATAATTTTATTTATTTTTTTAGATAATCCATTTGAGGATATCCAACAATAATTTGACGTGACTCCATGACCATTCTTGGCACACGCATAACTATTCATCCACAAAAAAATGTAGACTTGATTTACATTATCACTCTTATCAAAACCATGATTGGTAGTGATCTTTTGAGTGGTACAAGATCACATTGAAGCAAACACTCCACCAAAATTATATATATATATATATATATATTACTTATGAGATAGGGGATATAGGAAATAAGGATGTTAGAGAGATTTCATAAAACCTACTATCGAAAAGGGTAATAACTCCATCCTAATTGACTAGTTCTCACCTATGAGGTAAACCAAGAGTTATTATTTAGGGGTAAATACGCGGCCAAAAAAATTTGGAGAGCAATTATAATTCAAACAATATTGTTGGAAAGAGATATTTCATAAAACCTTTAGGTAGTTGAACAAACATAGGGTCTATATAAAACATATCAGTTTCTATAGATTATTAGTATAAGTAACCAAAACGAAGCAAAGCGGTAATTACAACCCTAAAAATAGACTTTGATAGGAGTACCTAGGAAAATATAGTTTCATATTATCAACATAAATAACTATAGTTGAGCACAGTGGTAATTGCAAACCTACCGACATGATTTTGATAGGAGTAAACAACCAAAACAAGTTTTTAAAAAAAACATTTTTTACCATATCTCTTCATTTTCATCTATGTTGATCCTCAATATTTACTAGGACACCTCAAATTTTATTTCACACATTTTATTCCTTGAGGTCCCATCTCTCAATTCCACTTCCATCAACCACAAATCTAAATTTTTTAATTTTTTTGGTTTTTACCATAACTTCTTCATTTTTTATCCTCTTGCTTCAAAATTTCTTCACAGTGTTGCTTTCACTTTTATTCTCCTTTTTTATTTTTGGATAAAGTTTCTAATTTTTCCATTTTATTTCTAAAATTTCTATTGACCTCATCAATCATGCCCAAACAATGTAAAAAAATTCATAAATGTACCTTTACCCCTTCTGCTTTAATCTAAATTAAAAAAGTGTCTTTCTGACTATCTTAAAACTTGTTTTTGTATCCCTTGTAAAAAAACACAAACAAACAAACACATTGGTTATGGTAGTCACCCATATAGGCATAAAAATCATGGAATAAAAACTCGCCACATTGAAATCCTAGGGCACTGAGTTAATCAATAGGATGCATGGACTGAATCAGTAGAGTAGCCATCTCCTCAAAAAGTTGCATAATGAGTCTTCTCCATAGAATAGGTTTTCTTCTCACCACACATCACATGGGCCTAACTTGGAATTTACATGGTTTAATGGTATAGATCCTACTAGATGGATATATCAATTAGAATAATTCTTTAACCCTCACAATACTTATTCTATCAACAAAGTCCTAATTGCTTCCCTTCGCTTCAAACAAGAAGCACTTCAATGGTACCATTGGTATCTCAAGTTGAATGTTGACCTAGATTGGAAAACCTTTGCATCATTTCTTCTAGATAGGTTTTTCCTTTGACATTTGAGGACTTTAAAGTAGTTCTCACCAAACTCTGTTATATAAGCACCGTTCATGATTATTATATTTTGTTTGAGAAACTGGCTAATCACACTAAAGGGTTATCAAATGACTTTCTCAATAGTTGTTTTATTAGTGGCCTCAAAGAGCTGATCTTCTCAAAGGTGAAAATATTTTAGCCCACCATTTGGTGGCCACCTTGGGTCTGTCTAAGTTAGAAAAAGATAAACTTTTATCATAGCATCAACTTCCCACTTTTCCACCCATAATGAGCACAACAAACCAGTGACCAGCCACAACCACATCGGTCAAGTGCCTTACTGAGATAGAGATGTGGGATCATAAGGAGAAAGGATTATGTTATAATTATGATGAAAAATGGTTTAAGGGTCATTAGTTCATCAGATAAAATCTTTACTTATTATATGTAGAATCACTACCAAAGGAAGATAGTGAGCCTGATATTTAAGAATTCTAAGATGTTCAAGAAGAACAAAGCCCCTCAAATAGATCTATGGCTCAGGAAACCCAAATTGATATATCTCTTGATGCACTCATAGGTGTGACATGCCTCAGACCATGAAGGTCAAGGGGTTATTTAAAATTATTTCTCTAACAATCCTCATTGAATATAGTAGCATGCATAATTTCATTGATCCCCACATTGCTAAGCATGTAGATTAATTTATACACCATTTGTCTAACTTTGAATCCATTATTATTAATTAGGGAAAATTACCTTATAAATGAAAGTTTCATAATATGTGTATTGTGATAAGTGATTACACTCTTCTCTCAACTAGGTTTTCCCTACCTTTAGGGGGATGTGATGTGGTCTTAAGAGCGTAGTGGCTTTGCACATTGGGACCTATTCTATCGGACTTATTTGATATTTGGATGCAATTAATCAATAGTGTCCAAAATCACACTTAAAAAGGGTTATTTCCTAGATATGATAATATCATCAGTTCTCATTGCATGGAAAAGCTTCTCAAGAAAGGCTCACATGGGGTAATTGCATAGATGCACTCCATCCAACTCTAACTCCCAACTTCTACTAACTACTCTACTAATTTAAAATCCATTCTTGATAATCATGATATTATATTTTTAGATCCAATGGTTTTCCCCCTTCACATCTTAAATGTCATTGTATCCCACTCCTTCTAGGAAGCATCCCACCCAACATCCGCTCGTACCACTATCCTCATCTATAAAAAACTAAGATTGAATAGTTAGTATGGGAGCTATTCAAGTCCAAATTTATTCACCCAAGCACCATCCCATACTCCTCCCTAGTGTTTCTTGTCCACAAAAAAGATTGTTCATGGAGCCTTTGAATTAATTTTTGTGCCTTTAACCAACTCACTATCAAGGATAAGTTTCCAATTTTGATCATTGATAAGATTCTTGATGATCTCCATGAGGCAATTATTTTTCCAAATTGGATCTTCATTCTGACTATGATCAGATCGATGTGCATTTTGATGACATTCCAAAGATATATTTATATACTCATGAGGATGATTATGAATTTTTGGTCATGCCATTTGGACTCAAAAATGCCCCTTCAACATTGTAGGCCTTAATGAATAGAATCTTTCAATCTTTCCTCTGTCAATTTTATTTGGTTTTATTTGATGATATTTTGATCTACATCCATACATAGGATGAAAATCTCTAACATATTGATTGTGCATTACAACTTTTAAAAGATAATAAATTATGTGACATGCAGTCCATATGTTCCTTCGATCAAGAAGAAGTTGAATATCTAGGGCACATTATTTTAGCCAATAGGGTCTGCATGGATCTAGATAAAATTAATGCCATTCAACATTGGCCTTGGCCAATGAACCTCAAGAGTATTCATGGATTCCTTACCCTTAAAGGATATTACTTCAAGTTTATCAAAGATATGACAAGATCATATATCCTTTGACTTCCTTATTGAACAAGTATGCATTGACATGGGATGCCACAACTAACCATGCATTATTGGCACTCAAACAAGATATGTATAGGATAACAATTTTGGCAATGCCAGACTTTACCAAAAATTTCACCATCGAAAGTGATGCATGTGGCAATAGCCTTAGTGTTATTCTTATCCAAGAAGGTCATCCCATTGATTTCACTAATAAATCCCTTTCTAAATGAAATTTGGCTTTATCTTAATATAAAAAATAAATGATGGACATTCTGTATGAAGTAAAAAAATGGCAGCCATACTTACTTGGGAATTGTTTTTACATTAAAATTAATCACCAGAGCTTGAAATACATCTTAGAATAATGGGACTCATCCCCGACACAACATAAATGGGTGAACAAACTCATGGGATATGATTATGAGATCACTTATAAAAAGGGTAAAGACAATGTAGTGGTAGATGCTCTCTCCCTCACATTCGAGGACCAAACTTCTCTTTTTTCCATCTTGATGCCCATTCCAAACTAGTTGGCATCTGTACACCAAGGGTATACACATGATCCTTCCTTACACTAAATCATTCAATAATTGACAATTAACCCCTCTATATTACCACATTATTCATGGGATGGTTATTCTCTAAATTACAAGGGTCATTTGGTGCTTCCCAATGGCACATACATTCATCAAGGTATATTTTATGAAATTGATACTTCTCCATCAGCAGGGCACTCGGGACTTCTCAAAACATATGAGCAGGCATTTAAAAAAAAATTATGGAAGGGGATGAAAGGGTAAATTAAATAGATGGTGGTCAAATGTGATACCTTCCAATGAAACAAAAGTGAAACCATAATTATTCCTAGTCTGCTTGAACCCTTGCCCATCCCCACTAGGATCTAGACTAATATTTCTATCGATTTAATTAAGGGGCTCCCTAAATCTTAAAAAAAAATAATGAACCTGGTCATGGTTGACTGTCTCTCCAACTATAGTCATTTTTGTTCCCTCAACCATCCTTATAGAACTTCCATGATCATGATTTATTAATACTTATCAAGTGATTTATAGCGATTTATGACACAAACTTCTAATAAAATCCACTAAAATTGATTTTTTCCCCTCATAAAAGTAGGTATCTGTAAAAATGAATTTATTTAAAATATTTACTCAAAGTTTTAATGTAAATAGGCATGTTTTAAAAATTAAAATTACAAAAATATTCATTAAAAGATAAAATTTTAGATAATATAATGAATGGACTTCAAGAGTAATTAATTGCATGTATGGGACACATCATAGACATAATTTAAGACTCATAAATGTACTTTCACATTACATATTTATTAATGGTTTTTTATTTCCTCATCCTAGCCTTGTATTTTCAAATCTATTATGCCTTTAGGTTCAAAAAATGTTGATAGTTAATGCATTTAATTGTTTTATGTTAATTATGTTTGTTTTTGTCTACCCATAACTAAAAAATATATAAAACAACTTGTGAAAACATAAAAGCTAATTCAAAGAGGTCAATGAATTTATAAAATTATATAAAAAATAAATTATATGGATTGTTGGGGTTTGTTTTCTTTAGTATATGGTCTAAAAACATTTGGTCCATTCTAGTATGCATCTATAAATATCATTGTACTATACTCAATGATAAATACTAGTAAGCCTAAGATGTTATAAAATCTTCCATATGCAAGATGACTCAATGATACTATTCAACTCCAGAAAGGTCATGTAGATTCAATAGAGATCTCTAATTCATGGAATTTGGATTGGCTTAAACATGTTGCTCCTAAGATGCATTGAAAAGAAAATATTTTGCAAAAGGTAGAAGGTAATGAAATTCATGTTCTGCCAAGATCTCTATCTGAGAAATTAAATATCAGTTCTCCTACACCCACTATCTCAAGAAATTGTGAAAAACTTAGCAGAACTCAAAGAAGAGGGAACCTCATAGTATAACTTGAAGAAGAAAAAGTAAATGATGACCTAGATCCTTTTCCTCCTATGAACATATCTAACTTACCTTGGGAAGGAAATATTGAATATTACAAAGAGAATAATATTATTCTCTATAAATGTGGAATATGGCCACCACATAAAAGTCATTACAATCAAGTTAAAGGAGAAATATCTTACTTTTGTACTGCATATCAAACTAACTCCTCAGTAGAAAAATAACCTTCTTCAAATTTAAAATAAAGGAATTACATTGCTAGGTACAATGCCCATTATGAAAAGAACTTTGATAATTTATGTAAATATTTCCAAATAATTAGACAATATTTAAATCAGGGCATTGTTTTGGGATCTTATATCCTTGTGATCAAGAAGTCTATTAATTTCATCTTCCCAATGAATGAAACCATTTATCATATAATGAAATTCAATGATAATATAAATAATTTTGTAAGTCATTATTTAAATAATATCCATAGTATAGGAGATCAGTTGACAAATGTTGATGATAAATTATGATAGTTAAATAACAGTCTTGAATGGCTTTAAAATGTAGAAAAAAAAATCCAATAAATCTCTTCATATTCTAGTCAATCAACTATCTCATTAGACTTTGGTCCCACCCTAATTCCTGATATATCAGAAAAAGAGAGCTAGTATAAAAATAAAGGGTTACACACTTTAACTCTTATGATCAAATCCCATATCATAATAAATTCATGATTCTTGAATATTGATGATTTGATAAATCCATTAAATGAGATAACTACATGGTGAAATATCACGAAAACTCTTTAGGATTGTTACAAATTTGGATGCTCATAGTAATGCAATATTTTTAAGGAATAGTATCAAAATAGTGGAATAAATTGGGGAAAACTCTAAAAGAAAAAATAATATTTTCTTAGACATGACCTATGAAAAGCCTCTTTTAGATCCTCATTAATGAGTTTTTTCCACCACAAGGGAATAAATAAATTGAAAGTCATAAATGGTTATAAGAAATGAAGTTATATGATTTATCTCAATTTGAAGAATATGATATCCTGTATAGAAAATTAGCATATGAGGCCAAGGCTTAGAGTATTAATCTTATGAAAATGAATTTTTTGAATTCTCTTCCATGAAATTTGGTTGAGAAAGTCATTTCCTATATTGATTTAAAAGGTTTAAATTTATCTAATATGATACTCACTGATATCCTAGATTTTTCTCAGCAATAAATTATGCACTTTGTAGCTCAATCCAAAGCCACCCAAAAATTTTATAAGTAAAAGAATTTTAAAGTCATTTCCAAATTCCCTAAGATATATCCATTTAGATGTAAGACATTTTTGAATAACCCCAAGTGTCAACACCATCGCCTTGATTATAAATGTCAAATTTTCCAATAACATTTCATTCCTGCCCCATGTCATAAATTCCTCTAACACTATAAATTCCCAAGGCCTTAGTCAAAAAATATCCATTGATATATGTTCCATCAGCCTGGTCATATTGCTCCATAGTGTTCCTATTAAAACAATGCCATCAAAGTTGTTTATTCCACTAACATAGTAGTGTGGTGGGATTGGGTAGAAGAAAACGAAGACTTATTTTAGTAAGAAGGCATTTTTGAATCAATGCTTAAAGAATTTGATATAGATGATATAGATGACAAGGATGACTAAGACCAATTGGTCACTGATCTTGAAGAAGAGCCTACTATTATGATGCAAAATCCATAGAAATAAAAAGGAGAAACTAGCTCCAGAAGAGGAAGATATTCGTTCAAAAGAAGAGACAACAAGTATCCAAGTATGGGAAAACAACCACATTTTAACTATGTTCCCCATACTATGCATAGCCTTGAACCTAAACCACTATAATTTGTTCATACATTCAATGATATTGATAATTAGATGAAGAATAAGTTTAGCCACTTGTTGCAATATGAATAGCCAAGTAGTTCTCCTAAAATTAATACATTATAACATATTTCTCCAAACTTCAAAGCTAAATAAATCAAAAAGACTTATTTTTTGATACTGATGAAATCGAAAATCTTTCTGATTGTTTTGAGGATTGTCAATTGACTCCAAAAGATAGATTACAAGATTGGAATAAAAGGCTTGGTACTCCCAATACTGAACTGTGGGAAGAACCATTGAAAGAATAAGAAGAAGATGATGATTCTAAAAAGGTACAAGTTAAAGTTTCAAAATAAAATCACCTCTATTACATACTGTTATATACTTTTGTTCCTCAAGAAGATGAAGAAAACCAATTATATATTACTCAATTGATTAGTGGGAGATTTGCATAACTTATATCTATTGAAATAAACGGTAGAAGATATGATGCCCAAGTAGACATTGGAGCATATCATTCCTTTGTAAAATCTCCAATCATTAGGATCACTAAATTATGGCAATAACTTCTATGTTGATATTGTCAATGATAGAATAATTCTTCAAGAATTATTTAAAAAGAATAAAAAAAATTCCTAAACTAAAGAACATTCCAAAGTTGTCCATAAAATTAGATAAAAGGTAACAAAACTTCCTATCTTGCATGTTCCATAGTCAAAAAAAATATAATTTATATATAGATGCTTCTAACACAACTTCGGGAGGAATTCTCTATTGCATTGAAAAAGGAAAGGAGTATGTTTGTGAATATGATAGCAGATTTTTTTCTTTGATGAATTCAAATAATTTTTTAGATAAATAAATATACGCTATGAAAAATTATCTTGAAAAATTTGCTCTTAAGGTTATCCATGTAAAATATTTTGTTATGAGAACTAATTGTTCTCAGTTTTTAACATTTAAGGAAAAGGATCATGGAAAGAAAGATGGTAGAGGCAAGTATGTTGGGTGTAAGGTATACTTGAACCAATTTAATTTTATTGTAGAACATATTGAGGGTAAAAATATCATGTGGTAGATTGGTTGAGTAGAAATCCTACAACTACACTAATGTTTCAACCTTATCCTAATTTCAATTTAACCAAAACTTTTAATCAAAAAATTTCTAATCTTAATATTTTATCCAAGAACAAATCTTAAGAGAATTCCTTCATCTTAGGTAGTTTCAATTCTCCCATAATGACTCTATATATTTAAAAATGTCAAGAGTCACCCATGTATCATCAGATAGATAATGAAATGAAGTAATAATCACTATTTACTACATAAATAGTAAATTGTTAATGAGACAATTTTATGATTTAATCAGAAGAAAAAACTGGACATGGTGGATTTAAATCCAAATAGGGCATCACAATTATCTTTATAAATGGATTGCACATTTTGGCCCACATCTAATCCATGAATAGGATCAACACAGTTATCCACACAATCATACACTAAAAGCTAGTATGTGAATCTTATTTTTATATTATCCCAAAACATGAATATAATGATGGAGGTACTAAAACACATGTCATGTATTCCAAATAATATGCTTATTCCATCCCATCAGTGAATATGACCTCTTGACCAAAGTGGAAGAATTGTTGGACCCTACACCTTTAACATCTACATCATCATCAAATGAATCCAAAAACATTATCTTTAATCATGATTTGTACATAAAGTAAGAATATCGTGTGCTATAAAGTAGAAAATAGTACACACTACCAAGTAAAATATTCTTGGAGGACCCTATCTTCTACTAAAAATAAAGAATCTTATAACGCATTAGGCATTTCAATTTCTAGATTCATTTGAGTCTTGATTCTTGAGTTGTAGGAAATCCTTTGAGTCTATAAGAAAGACGTATGTTATCCTCTAGTGCTTAAAAAAATATCAAGGATCAAAACTCTTCTTCTTAAAATCTTATTGTAAAATTTCATGGACTTAATTAATATTTAGAAGCCATATTTAGACAAGGGTAAAATTTAGATCTTAGGATTGTTGGGGTTATTTTCTTCAATATATCATCTAAAAATGTTCGGTCCATTCCAGTACGCTTTTGTGAATATCATTATACTATATTTGATGAAAAATACCAGTAACTCTAAGATTTTATAAAATCTTCCATATGCAAGATGACTCAATGGTATTATTCAACTCAAGATAGGTCATGTTGATTCAATAAAGATCCCTAATTTATGGAAGTTGGATTGGATTAAACATGTTGCTCCTAAGATTCATAGAAAATAATATATCATGCAAAGTGTATAAATAAATTAAATTCATGTCTTTCCAATATCTCTATCTAAGAGATTAAATATCAGTTCTCCTATACCCAGTGTCTCAAGAAATTCTAAAAATCTTAGTATAACTCAAAGAATAAGGAACCTCATAGTAGAACTTGAATAAGGTTTCTTAGATACAAGATATAGTAAATTCAAAGCAAAACTATACTTCATTACTTATAGTTCACAAAAGTATGGATATAATACCAAATATGGCCTAGGGTTTTAAATGAAAATAGTGGTGGAGGCTGGCAGTCGAATGGATACAGCTTCTGAATATTAATTAAGTTTGGGAAATTTTATAATAAGATTTTAAGAAGAAGATTTTTGATCCTTAGTATAGCTCGAAGCACTAGAGGAGAGCATACATATTTCTTCTATATTTAAATGATTTCCTATATATCAAGACTCAAATGATTCTAGAACTTGAAATACTTATTGCCTTCCAAGTTTTTTGATTTACAACAAAACATGGGGTCCTACTAAGAATCTTTTGATTGGTGGTGTCTACTATTTTTTACTTTATAGCACATGATATTCTTACTTTAAATGTAAATAAGGATTAGAGATAGATGTTGTTGGATCCATTTGATGATGATGTGGATGTTAAAGGTGTAGGGTTAGACAATGCTTCCACTTCAATTAGGAGGTCATCTTTGCTGATGGGATGGAATAAGAATATTATTTGGAATACATGATGCATATTCCATCACCTCCATTCATCATTATCTTCATGTTTTGGGACAATATAAAAATAATATTCCCATTCTAGCTTTCATCGTATGATTGTGTGGACAACTGTGTCTTGACTATGTTGCTCCTATTTATGGATTAGATGTGGGCCAAAATGTGCAATCCATCTATAAAGATAATCATGATGTCATGTTTGGATTTCAATCCACCATGTCCAATTTGATCTTTTAATTAAATTAAAAAATTATCTCATTAATAATTCACTATTTAGGATGTAAATAGTGATTATTGCCTCATTTCATCATCTATTTGTTGATACATCGGCACCTCCTGACATTTTTAAATCTATAGAGACACTATGGGAGAATCAAAGATACCTAATATTAAGGCCTTCTCTTAATATTTATTTCTAGATCAAAATATTAAGATTAGAAATTTTTTGGTTAAATTGAAACCAGGATAAGATTGAAACATTAATGTAGTTGCAAGAATTTTGCTCAACAAATTTGCGACATGATTTTTCTTGGCTTCAATATGTTCTTTAGTATAACTAAACTTGTTAAGGTATGCCTACCATCTAACGTACTTGCCTCGACCATCTTTTTTACCATGATCCTTTTCCTTAAAGGTTAACAACCGAGAATAGTTAGTTCTTACAACAAAATGTTTTAGATGCATAAGCTTAACATTAAAATTTTAAAGATATTTTTTCATAGCATATATCTCTTTATCTAAAGAGATCCATTTTTTTAATTCAATAGAAAAAACTCCGCTAGCATATTCACAAACATACTCCTTTCCTTCTTCAATGCAATAGAAAATTCCTCCCCAAGCTATGTCAGATGCATATGTATATGGAATATGTAAGAAAATAAGTTTTGTTACCTTTTATTTAATATTTTAGATAGATTTAGACTTTTCTTCAATCTACAAATTTTTTTATTATTTTCTAAAAATTCTTAAAGAATTATTCTATCATTGTGAATATCATCATAGAAGCTATTAACATAATTTAGTAATCCTAAGAAAGCTAGAAGCTGCTTTTTATCAAGAACATCAGGGAATTGAAGAATGTTTTCAATGATATGAGATTGTGCTTATAACTATCCACTTTTAACAACAAAGCGAAAAAAATTTCAACTATCTTGGCATAACTAAATTTTTGCATTTGATAATACAATCCCTGCATGCTTTGTAATTTTATAAAACTAAGTTAAATGATCCAAATGTTCTTCAAGCCTTTGGGTAAAAATTAGTATATCATAAATATATCCACACAAAAACTTAAATGTAACTTTGAATATTTCATCCTTGTGTGCCTAGAAATATGTTGGTGCATTCATCAAACCAAGTGGCATAACATTCTAGTGATAATATGAAATTTTATACCTATCTTCTAGTTTCACCTGAATCCTATAAAATCTTGATTTATAGTCAAATTATGAAAAATATTTACATTGAGCAACCTTCTGTAGAAAATAAGATTTATCATGATTGGGGCAAGGATATGGTTCTATAATTGAATTCAGAGGCTTATAATTTATCACCATTCTCTTTTTGTCTCTTTTCTATTATGAGTGTTTATTCACCATGAAAGCATAACAACAAAATGGTGAAGTGGATGTTTCAATAAATTTGGCATTCCTCAATTCCCGAATAGTCTTTTCCATGTTTGGATAATTTGAGGCTAGAATAGAGATTTTTTTTCCCAAATTTTATTATTTTTCTATCTTTGATCAGTATTTCCATTTCAAGCATCGTTTCAACCTAGAATAATTGTGGATTCTCATAACATATCTCATCTTGTATTGATTTTCCTATTTTCTATAAATCCTGATAGACTAGATTTACAAACTGCTAGTTCATTATAGTAGGAAACTAGTTAGTAACATAAGTACAACATGGAGCTCTTATTATTTCACCATGAAGGGTGAAAATTACACTCTAAGGAGTGGATCCATAAGGAGAATATTTATATATGAAGGATCCACCATGGAGGATATCTACAAGGATATTATTATACTGGAAGAACTCAGAATGGAAATTATGTCCTTGGATAATTATAGGCTCATGATGTTTATAATAGGAACCAGTAAAAGAGTTTCCTTTGATGTTTATTGATTTGTGAACACAATTAGGTGCAAGTTGTTCCCAATTTTTAATGATTAGAGATTTTGCAAAAGAATGAGATGCTCCAGTGTCTATTTAGGCATCATATCTTCTACTATTGATTTCAACATATATAAATTATACAAATCTCTCATTAATCAATTTAGTAATATATACTAGTTTTTCTTCATCTTCTTGAGGAATAAAAGTACATACCAGCCATAGAGTGGATTTTATTTTAGAACTTCTACTTGTACCTTTTTCTTCTTCTTCCAACAGATCAATACTGGGAGTACCAAGCCTTTTATACCAATCTTGTAATCTATCTTTTGGATTCAATTGGAAATGTTCAAAACAGTCAGAAAGATCCTCAATTTCATCAGTATAAAAAAAGAAGTCATTTTGATTTATTTTAGCTCTAATGTTTGGAGCAATAGGTTCTAATGTAGCAACAAGTAGCTAAACATATTCTTCATCCAATTATCAATAGGCTTGAATGTATAATCAAATTATAGTGATTGGGGTTCAGGCCTATGCATATTAAGGGGGAATATAACATAGTTAAAATGTGGTTATTTTCCCCTACTTGGATACCTATTGGCTCTTCCTCTGTATGAAGATCTTCCTCTTCTGGAAATATTTTCTCCTTGATCTTTCCATGTCCTTTGCATTATAGTTGTAGACTCTTCATCAAGATCAATGGCCAATTGGTTTAAGTCATCCTCGTCATCTGCATAATCTGTGTCAATTTCTTTAAGCACTAGTTCAAAAATGTCTTCTTGCTAAAACAACTCTTCATTTTATTCTACCAAATCCTATCTCAAAAAACAATGTTAAAACTTACATAACCTTATCTTTGAAAATCGAACTACTAAATGGTTAAAATATTTAACCTTTTATAAATATTAATATACACAACAATGAATTTTTAGAGAAATTTACATAGATATATAAACCTGTTTCGGATCTCATTGGAGGTCTGTCATTCAAACCTTGTGATGTGTTTTAAATGAAGCTCCTAACAAGATATAGTTTTAATCCATACACATTTTTCTCCAAAGAAAAAAATAAATAAAATATTCTTGCTCAATCAAAAAGATAGAACAGGATACCAATGTGGGTGTGTATATATAAATAAATATAAATATTATAACACATACACAATGGCTGCCTTAATATGCTTAATTATGTAGAAAAGAAAACTATGACTGAATTAGGCACCTTAATATGCTTAATTATGTAGAAAAGAAAACTATGACTGAATTAGGCAGTAAAGTTCTCAACTTCATTGAAACCTAAAAAGAAGGAGGACTTGTATTTAACATACTATGAGATGAAACTTCATTGAAACCCAAAAAGAAAAAGGACTTGTATTTAACATAGTACGAGATGAACTGGATAAATTTATTTTCAACTTTAGTTTTTAATAATTTATGTTTTAAATTTATATTTATTAAAAAAAGCATAACGCTTCAGAGTACCTCTATTCAGATAGGGTGTTTTTAACAATCAAACGCCCCATGATAACAATTGGGAAATATGCAGAGTAGCGCCTCTCACCACCTTTAAATAAACAAAATATGACATGGTCAGATGTGCACATTCTCTCACTCTACCCCCTTTGCTTGGCAATGACATCAACCTAGTGTATCTGGTAACAAAACCGTTAGCACTAGGGTTGAACCAATTCCCTTCACATGCATAATAAGTGCTGAGCATATATTCAACACGATTATCTTCTCCTCTTGTACTTACTTTCTCTACAATAGTGAACAAAGCATCTGAAGTTCAATAAATGTTTTTAGAAACAACAATATCCACTTATACCGATTGAAATACAGTCTTGCTCCTTACCTACAGGGTGCTTGCCCTAAAATGTATGAGTTATACTTGTTTGTATTCCACACCTGATTAAAGTCTTGATAACTCTGCATTTGATCTATGACGACACCCTTGATGAAATTATTTGTCGTTAACTTTTCCAGCGGCAACGCTAGTCTCTGTAGCACCAAAAATCGAGGTATACATATCATCCACACTATAAAGAAACTCAAATTTTGTGTAATTATGAAAAATATATGAGACGAGGCAATAGAACCTATCTGGTGAAGGAATTAATACACTCCAATTTCACAACATTCTTCGGATGCTTCAAAACGAGATTACACTGATCATCTATTGTGAGGCACCAGGCCGTGAGTTACAAACAAAATGTCGTCACCTTCCTCTTCCGACTCATGTTGTTCTTCTTATTTTTTGCGCAACAAATTCCGTGAGATTAGGACGATAATCCAAGTAAAATAAAAGAAAGGACGGAAGTAGTAAGTTTAACCTAATGAGAAAAGGAAGGCACTATTTTGGTCTCTGTAATTTGGTCAATTACATAACTCTTTCTGAATACATAATGTGAAGATTTGGGATCACCCACTGTAATATTTATATCCCCTTATTTTCCCTTAATATTTGTGCAACGATTTCACGAGGATAGAGAATCCATTGGGTTTCATCTTTCCACCAAACAACTTTTTTTGTTCGATCAAATATTTTTCACATCTATCTTATCCTTGGTCTGAAAGGAGATACTTACAGTTCTTCCGTTATAGAAACCATATGACACTATGAGCGAAAATGCGACTTAGACAGGTGGAAGAGTGAGAGCTCCGAAAATTTAGAGGATGGCAGTCGCGAGTCCTAAGAATGATTGAAGTGTCTTCCCAATACTTTAATGTTGGTAGTATGCAGCTTATCTTTCAAAATAGGTTACGAATCTCCATGCAAGCTACCTATGTTGTACTGTACCATATGGAATTAATAATGTCATAAATATTAGAATTTGTATAATGCACACATCTTATTTTTTATTTTAATTTGTTTTTTATTACTTCAATTTACATGGAGGAAAGAAAAACATATAAAATTTTAAGCTAAAAATGTTGAAAAAATGACTTTATTTATATATTTTACAAAATAAAATAAAACTTTTTAAAATCGAACATTATAAATTTGAATGAATTAAAATAATTTTTTATTTAAATAAATTAATAGTAATTAATCACAATTTAAAGTTTACTAAAAACCATAAAGATCCTTCAAGATTGATAAGCAAAATAAAATAAAATTACATGGGAAGGTTTAATGTAAAAACATGACATGTAGATATATGATTCCCATTGTTTAATAACAAATAAAAAAATCAGTATCAACATATATTTAATAAAAACATGATATGTAGATATTTGAATCTCATTAAACAATAGCAACAAAAATAATTATCGACATAATATTAACAAAATATATTTATATATATTAAAATAAAGTCAAGTTTGAACAAGAACTACATGAAAATAAGGTGGATTATCTCATATTTAGAACAAGTCTCAAAAAAATGGATCCACTAATTTGGGATTAGTAGACTCCAAATGATCATGTATGTCAATACCCAGAGGAACCAAAACCTCCAATTTATGCAGAGGAAGAGTCAAGGTAGAAATCCCTGCTACTATGTTAGATATATAGAAGTAAAGTTAAATTTTAGATCTTTCTGTGGTGCAGTTTATATCCCACTTCTCGACATAGGGAGTGTAGCTGAGCAACGATCTCTCACTATTGTTGTAAGGGGGTCTAGGGGACAATGAAAAATCAAGAAGTCAAATCCCTATTTCTAAAAAGATGAATTCTACCAGATTTTATTTTTAAAAAGAAAGTTCTAATGTCAGTTTTACACTCTATTTTTAAGAGGAGGAATCCTAACAGTGTTTTTCAAATTAGGATTATTTATCTTTGTAGAGTTCATTTGTAAACTACACAGTGAGTTCACATGTATTCTGTTCATATTGGAATTAATAAAGTTTGATATCTTTCACCTTGGATGTTTCTTTAGATTTACTAAGATTTTACCATGTAAATCATGTGCTTTGTCTCATGCTTGTTAGATATTTTGTCTATTTAATTATTTTTTAATGTATTTGATTATTCTTATGTTGTTGTAGAATGTATAGTTTCCTAACACATTATCACAACTAAAAAAGCCCGCCGATAAAAGACAACTAAAATATAGACATATTATTAAGAAAATAAATGAAAATACATAAGAAATTAAAATATATATTCCTTGATAAGAGTGGGAGGTTAGGAAAAAAAAAAGGTTGGTTGTGACAATAGTGCCATCATCGTTGAGGAACTAAAGTACGAGATCCTTCTAATGGGATGTTGGGAGAATCCTGGGTTAAAATGCATACTTGCTTCCCAAGTGGTTGAGTAGGTTATGTAGATTTTCGAATTCAAGGATGTCCTTTTCTGCTTAAACATGGATCTAAAAATACACAAACATGAACACTCGAAAGTTTTAATTAAGATAAAATAAATAGAATAAGATTTCATTGCTAAAAATTGAAGAATTTGTAAATTCAAAATCTTTAAAAAAATTGAATATCTAAATACTATCAAATGAAAATAATATAATTTATCCATTGTGATGATCCCTAATAAGATTAATTTCCTAGAAGACATGCTCAAGGTGAAAGGGAGGGAAAAAATTGGGAATCTCCTTACAAACACATTTGGTGTGGGAGAAAGCATTCAAATGATGCTTGACTGTCTTTGGCCTATCACTGATAGGACATTTAAGTAAGCATATCCCAGATGGTGCATTCATTTTCCCAAAAACAAGTAATGATAAATAAAACCTTGGCCTTCCAAACGTATTTCAAAGTGAAAAAACTGACCCGGATTAATAATTAAAACTCCATTGCCTACTAAGCTTGTTTCAAATTAGTGATAAGAAAATTATGGCATTCTATAATTTGTTTTCACTAATTCTCATATCACTGAAAGTGGGTTGTACCACACTCGCGCGATTGTTTTCTTGGACAATTTGGTTCTTACACGTTGTCAATAGTATATTTTCCTGGTTTGGCATAAAGATTTGCATGTAAATTGACCTAATTTTTTGCCTCTATTTTTTTCAACATGACATAAAAGTTTTCCTTACATAACTTACGTAAACCAAATCGATGTAACTTGTATTTTTTAATTAGATTGCTTAATAAATATTAAGCAGATATTTAATTGATGAAACAAATATTATTCAAATTTATTTCAGGGGTTTTTACATTAAAATTATTGAATTTTTCAAAATTTTATTTATATTTATTTTGAATATATGGAAGGATTTTTTTTGGGGCAATTCAGAAATTTTTCAGCCAACTTAATTTGCATCAAATCTAGCTACCACAATTTTTATAAAATCTAAAAATAATTTAAAATGAAAAATATTTTGTAGAAGCTAGGATCTGGTTGGTTTAGAAGTAATTTTAGGAATATATTTGATATTATGGAGGTGATTAGAAACAAATAATAGTATGACAATAATTTTTAAAAAAAAATCAAGGTATTAAAAAGGAAATGAAAGTGATACAGGAAAATTAGATATCTTAGACTACAACATAATATTATCTTCAGCAGAGCTTATGAATCATTATTTTTTAACTGAAGAATCTATAGAACCATCTTTAAGTGATTGTGAAGTATATGCACAATACCTAAATTTCTTGATGTTCAAAATAAATTGAAAATCTAAAGAATTTCTCGATTGTCCTTTAGATCTTTTGTTGAAACAAACCTTCCAATTATTGAAGATAAATGTTTTATCAATTTCACTAGTCATATGTGGCAGTATAAAGCAAGCCTATTCTTGAATATAATAAGATATAAAAACTAATATATATGTATTTCTCCAATCGATCTATACAACTACACAATCTATAAGATCACATACATTATCCACCATTCTCCTTTGTTCTCTGTATCGATGCCATCATAGTTACACATGATAATGGTTGTTTGTTAGTAGTGTAAAGTGTTTGAGGCATAAATATAGAAACCAAATAACCCATTTCCCTTCAATGTCTTCAATCTGCAACCAAATGACATGAGTTCACAAATTGTAATAAAATTTTGAGCATTTCACTTTTCTAGCATATCCTTAGCCTATGCCAAAAAATTTGAGCAATATATGTCTTTTTTCTTATATTATAAATTGTGAAAGTCTTAAATCTTTAATTTATTTTTAATATTTCAATCACCCACTTTTAAAAAAAAAAATACATTCAAATAATATAATTTGTATAGATAAATGGTTTAAAAAAAAGTTGTATTAATTTATGAACATACGATCACATTGATAAATGATAAGAATTATTTTTTCTCACATTTAATACATGTTGACACAAATCTTGATGCATTTTCATGAAGCCTATTTTACAATTTTGAATTTTAATCTTTGAAGGGACTCAGTATTTAAAAATGTGGGTAATGTTTATATAAAAAATTGTCTCACGTTTTGTACTATGCTTAATTTTTTTACAATGGTATGGTGAACGTCTCAGTTAAAGCATTTTCTCACTTTCTGAAATAAAATTTGTAATAAAAAAATTGGATAATCTAAATTTGTGTTGGGGGATAATGTAGTTGCATGCTGCTGAAGTAAATGTCGATGCAATTCTGTCAACGAAAGAAAAATATTCAAATCGGAATAATTTTATCTTTCCGTAGTGTAGTTGTAAATGACGTTATTTTTATCAAGAAAAATCACTGATATAAATTTTACATCAACAATCATGTGGTAAATTCTGGAAATTATATTAGTGTGTGGAACCGAGATTTCTCTAGAATAGTGTATCCAAATATTATCATCGGTCGATGTAACCACATGTCCTAAAGAGTATCCATAGACGACAGCATGGTCATCGATTTTCATCCACGTAGCTTCTTCTAATTCATGTTATTCCCCTAGCTCTGCAAGATTACCACTATGACTTATAATTCAAATGACATCTTAAAAATTGGGTTACCCGGTGGCATTAACTGTCATGTTTTGGGGTTATTCACTTATGCAGAATAAAATTTATCCATCAAAAACGGAGGAAACACCGATATGTTTATTTAGGGTAGAGTTTATTCTTTTATGCAGACAGGAATGGAAATGACCATTTATTTTAAAACAAATTTTATTGGGACCATTGATTATTTACAAAATCATTTCTGTAGGTTCTTCGCTGGTGGATCTAAACTGTTAATGAATCTAAACTGTTTATGTAATATTGATCATAGATCTTAAAGCTAATGAATCTAAACTGTTAGAAATATTTGGAAATTTAACTTTATTGGATTTCTTCCTGGACCTTTACCTAGTTAAAGGACACGCATATTTACAACTCAAAATTCAACAACGACTTAGTTAAAGGACATGCATATTTACAACTCAAAATATAACAAGGACTTCGTTAAAGGACATGCTATTTATAACTCAAAATATAACAACGACTTAGTTAAAGGAAATGCATATTTATAACTCCAAATATATTTAAAAGTTCTTTAAAACTTTTGGATTATTTTAAATTATATATATTTAATAAAAGGTTTTTTTATAGCTTTATTAATTTAAACATTGAGCATGTTGACAATTTATGATATAACAATAATTATTGATTTAAAATCGTATCAAATTATGATCGATTATTAAACTTGCTAGTAAATAAATGGATGAAAATCATTTATCATAAAATTTTATATTTAAAATATTTATATGTTGAAAACTTACGAAATGATAAAACTTGTTGAATTTAGTAATCTTAACTTTTTTACTTATGAGAATAAATGAAGTTGCCCCATGATAAATAGTGATAAGTTTATTTAGTTGTTGGGATCGTCCATTTGAGTATATCCAACAATAATTTGAGGTGGTCCCATGATAATTCGTGGCACTCCCATAACTATTCATCCACAACAAAAATATAATTATTTTCCACTACCACCTCTAATCAAAACCATGATTGTTAGCAATTATTTGAGTTTTATAATATCTTGTTGAATCACTCACTTCACAAAATTAAATCTTTTACTTATGAGATTAGGAACATCTAAGAAATAAAGTTACCACATGATAGACATAAGTTTATTTTGTAAGGCAATTATTTTATAATGTGAACAGATATGCCTTTAGAACTAGAAGGATATACCCTTCATCTCATTGAAGAAATCCCAAATATTATTCAAATCCATCCCATGATCATTTGATGACATTACATGATTATTTGAGCCATCCCACAATCATGCAATCCTGATTTTATTTCTTCAAGTAGTGAACATGTTGTCAACCCATAATATAACATGGATTCATAACATATTATGACCATTGATCTTTTAGATATAAAATTGAATGAAAATCATTTATCAAATATTTTTTTATTTAAAGGATTTTAATGCTAAAAACTATTGATTTTATCAATTTTAGATCTTTTATTTATGAGAATGACATTTTGAAAATGAAATAATCACAAATATGATAGTGATATGTTTATCTTGTTGTGATATGTCTGATTGAGGATATACCAAAATCATAAAAGGTGGTAACATGATTGTTCACACCAGTTCTACAATCATTCATAATAATACTGTGATCACTTGAGATTATAGAATGATCATTCGAGGTAACCCCACAACCAAAATAGGAGTACTTATTGCTACTAATGCCAAACAAAAGGTGATAAATGTGTATCTGAATCAATATGGATTATTGACGTGTAAAGATTGCAGTGATTTTGTCAAAACTTTTACTGACTTTGGAAATGGTAAGAATAATTAACTGCATTCACAATGACCAATATTTTTTTAATCTTTGATTACATATGGCAATCACTATGATAATTTAATGTTTATGACCTATTATTTTAATTTTTTATTTTAATAAAATAAAAGAAGACTGAAACAAAAAACTAACAAATTTAATAGAAATATTTTTCCCCTACTTTTTAATACAATAAACATATAAATTCTATCATAAATTAATCTTATCATTTAATTCTAATTATATATATTAAAAAATAAAATTCAAATTTTAAAACTTTAAAAAATATTTAATTTAATTTTTTTCTAATACAAATTAATAAAAATAATTATTACAATAAATACTTATAAAATTGATCTTAGCACATCCTAAATATATTCCTTAATAAATTGTATGTAACATAAAAACAATATTTTTATAAAAATTAACATACAAAATATTTTCATAAAATTTATATGAAAAAAAAGACAAACATTTTTATTTTAATAATATAAAACACATTTATCACCATATAAATTGGTGCTTAAGACATCGTTAATCTTTTTAAACTTTAGAATAATTTGAAAAATCACAAATTCTTTTTGGATCCTTTAATGGATATATTCCTTCATAAACCTTCTGTAACATAAAAACAAAAAATTTATAAGAGCTAACTTACCAAACATTTTCATAAACCTTATGTAGAAAAAAGACAAACATTTTTATTTTAGTGATGTACAACACATTTATCACCATAGAGAGTGGTGCTTAGAATATTATTAGTCTTTTTGAAGTTTGGAAGAATTTGAAAAATGACAGAATTTTTAGATTGGAAAAGGGAGTTTGAACAGCCACTAAATTTTTTATTGGAAAATGATAAAAAAGTTTTAGATTAGAAAAGATAATTTATAGTCATTAATTCTTTTACATATAAACTTAACAATAAATAGCGTCTTATTGAGTCAATTTTATAAATTGATGTGAAAAATATGTTACGAATATTTTGTAATATTTTTTAAGTGGTTTTTTTTATCTTCTTTCATTTTTAATAAGTTTAGTAGTTGAAAATATTTTATGAATATTTTGTAATAATTTTTAAGTATTTTTTGTTTCTTTCCTTTTTAATAAGTTTATTATCATAAAAAATAGTAATTAAGACACCTTTAGTTATTTTTAACCTTTCAAAAAATTCAAAAATGACAAAGAAATTTTACACTAAAAAAGGGAGTTTGAGCAGCGACTAAATTTTTTAATAGAAAATAACAAATACAATTTTTGGATTAGAAAAGGGAGTTTCAATAGTCACTAACTTTTTTATTTTATATAAATATAAACTTAACAACAAATAGTATGTTTTATTGAATCATTTGCACAAAATGAAATATTTTGTATGTTTTTTCCTCCCCTTTGTAATAAGTTTATTAGTTTATAGGAGGTTAGATCTAGTATTCTGGGTGGTGTTTTGGCTCAATAATTGACAATGGTGGAGGATGGGCATGCTAGTTTGGATAGTGAGATAGTAAGTTTAATATGGGTTGGCAAGTCACTTGTGTTGCTAGACTAAATGGTAGTGGGGATTTTGGTTCGCTTGGTATTTTTTTTAGTTGGTACTACTGGAGGTATTATCACTAGTAATAGTAGTTTTTAGAATTTATTGTATAAAATCTTTAGATCTTAATTAATATAATAAATATAATTAAAATTTTGTTATTGTTTTTAAGATTTGATATTTTGGTATTATGTTTTAATGTAATTATTATGTCAAGCCAAGCCATCAATCTTTTCTATCTAATATTTTTAAGACAAGGATCCCACCATCCTTGAATTCTATCTTTAAAAAAAAAATCTACTAACTAAAAACAACATAAAATTTTAATTATTTTAGCAACTTAAAACAAATATTCACGTAATCCTAAAGAATAAACAATCAAAATATATTTATAATTTTATAAATAAAATTGTTTTATTTAACTCCTTTATATGATATACAAAACAAAAATGATATTCATTATATTTTTAAAATTTATACTAAAATCAAATGGTTATTTTTCTTTGGTCTTACATACAATTCAACTATTCTCTTAATTAGAAAATCCAATTAAAAATAAATTCAACAACTCAAATGAAAATAAACCATTATAAAAATTTGATATTGGTATAAAAATAAAAAGGAATGTTATTTTAATTTATATTAAATTATAAATCAGATCAATGAAGATAATAATATGTCATAATTATTATATTATTTCTTAATTATAATTTTTCAAATAATAAAACTAAACTCCAATCCTTTGGATTTAACTAAATAAATATGCTACAAACCTTAACAATAGGTATAAAAAACTGAACCAATAAATATATTTATTTATCCTAGAATTTAGTTAAATGACACATGAAAAAACTAAATAAATACCCTACAAACCTTAACAATATGTATAAAAAAGTGAACCAATAAATATATTTATTTATCCTTCCATTTAGTTACAAAAACACATGAATAAACTATACAAAATAGCTTAAACACTTTTCAATATCATTATTTTCCAAGAATTTCATTTTCTACGTAATTGACAAAAACATGTATGATTATTTACAGATCTGATCATTGTAAGCCATATCAGGTCTTATCATTATAATTTTTTACATATCTGATCATAAATAATAAGGCTAATAGACTAATAAAGTATAACAAATTTGTCGCTGTAATCCTTAACACATCTAATCATAAGTAATGAGGCATAACTGATCTGATCATTCCGATCCATAACAGCTCTCATCATAAGTAATAAGCCTGATAAAAACTTGGGATTCCCCATTGCGAGTCGAAGAAAACAATATCAGGATTCGGATGCATCTTTTTTAGAAGCTTCATGTAGTAATTTGTGGCTCTTTTTAGCAAGACAACAAGAGGAGATATTCTGACTCGAGGTAAACGAAATGGCCATCTCTTCCTTTTAATGAACAACCTAAATTTTGAATTCTTTCTTCTCCGTTCCACATTGCTTTTTTCTTTACCAATTCTCTGATTAGCAAACCCTTTGGCAGACTGAGGTGTCCCAACAAACCTTAGCTTCTTTCTTCCAGGATTTTTAAAGCCAAAGGAATTAGAGAACACGGTGAAAGCTTCTCTACCATGAAGCTTTCAAAAATTATTTTCAATACCATAATCCGTTTTCTCTCGATCCCCATTCTGTAATAAATCAATGCATCCCTCCATTAATTAGACTATGGAGTTCTGTGCAAACAATATGTTCTGCGGAATGAGAGTATCCAAAGATAAAGCGAGGCTAGGAGAGATGGAAAGGAATTTCCCAAATCACGCATTGAGCGAGACAAATGCTGTAACGGAGTATTATTTCCCCGTTAAATTTATATTTAATGGCGTTAATGACTTTCTTCACGTACACTTCAAATTTTTCATATAAAACCAGTGTACTGATATGACACCCACATGATTAGGCAGTTCCAACTCCATTTTTGAGTTGAAGATACTTGAATTTTTTAAGCCAAAGCCCAAGATCCATTTAAATTTTTTTTTCTTTTTCTTTCTTTTTTTTTTTTCAATTATATATATTAGAAAGCCATCATCATATTCAATAAGCTTTTTTTTGTTTTTTTTTAAATGAAAGTACATGTGATTGTTTAATGTTAAAAGATGGTCGATGTATTTGCTTCCCGTGAAATAATAGTAACAAAAATAAGTGTTATGCTACGACTTTATTATCTATTTTTAAAATATTAAAATATAAATATACGAAACAGTATATCTGAATATAAATTGTTCAATTTATAAACGAAGTGTTGTAGAAGCTCCAAATTCAAACATTCACGTAAGTGACCCTGGTGCCCAGAATGGGCCACATAAAAACAATGCAATGTGGTTATAGTTAGTGTTCAAACAAACTAGCCATTGTGGCATTGAACATTTTAATGGTCCCTGCATATTATTGATCGCTTTCTCTTCTTCCACATTAAGTTAAATTAAGGAATATGTTGTTTCTCTAGGCTTTGTAATGGGCAAGAAAATCTGGCAGAAAATGCACACATCAAACACTCATCCTTGTCTATAGATCCATCATTAAAGTTAAGCTCATAACTAAAATGATCATACTAAAACTAATTAGATTTACTTTGATTGTTGTTGTGAATGCCCACATTACTAGTCTTTTTCAGCATCTTCAATATTTTTAACCATGAAAGGTGGTTACCTCATCTATGTAGGAATTAGACCATTCTCCTGCTTGCCACATGGATATATTTAGCTTATCACTACATGATAGAAATTTAATATCGACGTTATAATAGAGAACTATTCTGATCAAATGTTTGTCAGAAAAGATAGAACCTTGACTGTCAAGGATGACCACGATGAGGAGATCATATCACCCTGAGATTCGATGACCTAGTTATGTCATCCACTCGGTTCGCTTGGTGTTGGATCTCTGAGTTGTAGGCAGTTGTGGTTATGTTGAGTCCCTTATAGATTTAGTCCACACTCAATCCATGTAGAAGCCCTTTAGGAGCCCTGCAATGTAGGCCAAAGGGATAAGGTGACCAAAAGCGCTGACAAAGCCATTTACATAAGACAAATGGAAAAGATAATAAAATAATGGAATAACAATGCAAAAATTAATATTAATGGAGGCTAATTTTTTTATGGATAAGACATTTAATTTTTTCTGTTTTTAATGATAAATGTTTGATGTTTTCTAGGAAAATTTTCTTGCCATTGTCCTCTAACCAATAAAAAACTACAAAATATGCTTTTTAAAATTTCCATTTTTTAAAAGTACAATGTATTAGAAAGCTAATGTTAAAAATTTATAAAGTTTAAAAATATTTCCATTGCACAATTTTTAATACATATTAATTTGGAGAGGTGATTTTAATAGATACCTACCCTACAAGTACCAATAAGTATCAAGTAATATTACCAAAAAAATATTAGAGCAAAGTCAAA
>JARHVA010001559.1:2970000-3072500 GCA_037957365.1 Torreya grandis | reverse complement strand
TAAAAAAGGTTTTCACATTGCATGCAAATATTTCATGAAAAAAACATGGAAATAGTCAAATAACAAAAAATATAAAAAAAATTCATTAAAAGTGTTAAAATATTTTTACATATCGATGGCTTGTATTTCTTACTTGGATTGTACTTCATTGTTTGCTACTTAGACTCTTCCTTAGCCTCTTTTTATAATTTTTGTTCAGTCCATAATTCCCATTACATGTAGATATTTTATTTATTACATGTATTGTACTTCACTTTTTTCTATTTAGACTCCTCCTTGGCATACTCTTGAAACTATCACTCACTTAACAATTTCCATGACCACAAAACATTAAAACTTTAACAAAAATGAAGTTATATGAATTTAGGTTTTAGGATTTCTTATTTATAAGATTTTAAGAAATTTGAATAACTTATGTAGATTTATTTTATAATCGATCATTTTTGTTAATTAAAAACTAATTGATGAAGAGGTTAGAGGATGAGAAGTCTAATGTTGAGATCTTGTTTACAATTCCTTCTTTTTAATGATTAAATTTGTCATTTTTAAAGATTAAATTTATCCTTTTTAAGTGTTAAATTTAATGGCCATATTAAAAAGTATAAATTGAGTATATAATTTTATAAGTCTCTAAAAAGACTAACCATATAATATAGTAAATTGAGTATAGAAATAATTGTAACAAACAATAAAGGTATAGAGTATAAACCAACTATGGGGCCATAGGGAAAGGCAACTATGAAAATCAAGGATGATATAACTGAAAAAATATTCTAAAATTTTTCATAGTTTTAAAATTATAAACTATATAATAAGGTCTACCAAAATGTCTTAATCACATCCATATTGGCCTTTCAAATATTTTTTATTTTAATTAACAAATCATGCCAACTAAAATATAAGTATTACCATAAACATTTAAAAATAAAAAAGTATGATCATGATACGTTTTTTATTTATTAAATTCAATACTTGTGTATTTTTTTTAAAAAGTATCTTGCATGTCATTGTTTTTCTAAATAAATAAATTTCTTGTTTGTTTATAATAAGTACATGGTAAGCACCAACCAGATAATATAATAAATTGAGTATAGAAAAAATAGTGAAAAAAATTTAGAGTATAGAGTATAAACCAACTATGGGTCCATAAGGAAAGATAACTACAAAAAATGAGGATGAAATTACTAAAAAAATACTCAAAACATTTTCATAGTTTTAAAATTATAAAGTAAATAATAAGGTCAGGCAAAATGTTTTAACCACATCCATATTGACCTTTCAAATGTATTTTTATTTCAATTAACAAAACATGTCAATCAAAAAATAATTTTTACCTTCAATATTTAAAAATAAAATACAACATGATCATGAGGCTATGTTACATTTATTTATTTTGTTCTTTGTACATTATTTCAAATAAGTATCATGCACATCATTATTTGTCAAAGAAAATCAATTTTTTTAAAAAAAATAAGTATGTGCTAAAGACCAACTATATAATATAATAAATTGAGTATAAAAAAAATCATAGTATAGAGTATAAACTAACTATGGAGCCATATGGCAAGATAACTATGAAAAATGAGGATGACATAACTGAAAATATTTTCAAAATATTTTCATTGTTTTAAAATTATAAGCTATACAATAAGATCTACCAAAATGTCTTAACCATCTACATATTGGAATTTCAAATATTTTTTTATTTCAATTAACAGTCCATACCAACCAGAATATAATTAAATTACCTTAAACACTTAAAAATAAAATACAATATGATCATAAGGATCTGTTGTGTTTATTAATTTTATTCTTTGTCCTTTATAAAAAGAATTATATTGCATGTCATTATTTATCAGAAGAAATCAATTTATTATTTATTTAAAATAAATGTGTGGTAAAGACCAACCAGATAATATAATAAGATAAGTATAACCAAAATTGTGACAAAAAATCATAGTATAGAGTATAAACCAACTATGAAGCCATAGAGAAATACAACTATGAAAAGTGAGGATGATAAGTAAATATCTTTAAAGAAATACTTTTCATGAAACTTACCATTATATTTCTTCATTGCACTAATTTTTACTTATTACATGTTGATATGTTCTCAATTTTTGTGAAATGGGTATTTTTGGATTACTCAAAAATATGGTTGGAATAATCTGAGGCTTTGTTATATTTATTTATTTTGTTCCTTGTGCATTGTTTAAAATAAGTGTCTTACATGTTATTGTTTCTTAGAGGAATTTAGTAGTAAAGACCAACCAAATAATATAATAAACTTAGTATTACCAAAATTATGATAAAAAATTAGAGTATAGATTATAAATAATAAACTGACTATGGGGCCATAAGGTAAGATAACTATGAAAAGCAAGTGTGGAAAGAAAATATCTTTAAATAAATATTTTTCAAGACACATCATTATATTTATTCATTTCAGTATAGATGACTGTGGATACAAATAACTAGTCTCACTCATCTGCGTGATCAAGATAATGTGTCTATAACAATTGTAAACTCTATTATAAAGATGCATATGTATTCGATCATAAGTAATTTCCTTGAATACATATGTGATAGTTTCCTTATTTTTCTATTTATTGATGCAAGATATTGGTGGAAGCGAAGTTCTAGAGGTTAAAATATTATGATGAATGCTTGGAAATGAAGGTGCAGACAATTTCTCAAGTTGGTTTTCTTTTGATTTCAAGGTATATATTTGTGTATCTTTTTATTTGAAAACTAAGAGCAATTACATTCATTCATAGTCATCTATCTTAAAATAAATAAATATAATGATGATTTTCCTAAAAAGCATTTATATAAATATATTTTATCAAAACAATATCTTTAAAATGTATTAACCATATCCATAATCAATAATGATAAGGTCTACCAAGAAATCTTAACCATATACATAATCAATAATGGCCTTACAAAAATTTAATTAAGAAACTATGCCAAAAAATATATAATTATTACCTTAAATGTATCATGTCCTAAGTCACAATTGGTATTTAACACATTTATAAAAATGAAATTAAAAAACATGTTCTTCCTTTTATATGGTTTTAATGATTAAAAAACATAATAATAAATAACTAAAACTATAATTATAAACTTGTATGTTGAAATGTTAAAAGAGGTTAATGACATAAATAAATTCACATCCCAAATTCTCAAACTTGATGTATATTTTATTTATAGCATTGAATGTGATGTAGGTGGAATGAAATCTATGAGGATCGAGGTTGAGATCTTTTCCCATCTTTAGTGAATTGGTGCTAGAATATTGAAGGTCTAAGGCATATTGAAAGGGCAATGTAAAAAACTACTCTCATTATTCATAATAAAAGAAACACAAATCCATACCTCGTAGTTGTAATCATAAGGAAAATAGTTTAGAAATTATTTCCATCTTGTTTGAATCTTTTGATAGCCTTATTTTTATTTCTTCTAATAGCTTGCACCAGTGACTATAAATATCAAGCAAATGTCAGCAAATATCTTTAAGGAAATACTTTCAAGGAACCTATCATTATATTTATTCATTTCATTTGTGCATAAAAACAACTGCTCTTAGTCTTTATAAAAAATAATAGACACAAATTTATACCTTGTAGTTGAAATCACAAGGAAACTAACATAGAAAACCTTCATTTAAAACCTCTCATTCAAATATTTCAAATACATAGCTTAAATTCTACCAACAACTTTCATCAATAACTATAAAATTTGAGAAACCATCACATATGTATTCAAGCAACTTACATTAATCATGTGGGTGATGTGTTGGACCAACATTAAATTTTGTCTTGGGCCCCTCAATATGCTAGTGCCAATTCCTTAAAAATGGGGCAATATCTAAACCTCAATCCTCATAGCTTTAATTCCACCTGAACCTCATTCAATACTAGAAATAAAATGAAAATTAGGTTTGAAAATTATTTATTATTAATTTTTTTACTTGTTGAAACTAAATATAAAGAAGAGATGTTTATTTTACTCAATTTTATAAATGGCGGTAAAAATATTTAAAACATTTTCATAGTTTTAAAATTATAAACTATATAATAAGGTCTGATAAAATGTCTTCAGCATATCCATAATTGGCCTTTCAATTATTTTATTATTTCAATTAACAAACCATGTCAAATAAAATATAATTATTACCTTAATCTTATTATGTCGTAGTTGGTTATTATTATATATATACACACACATACATGTATACATACATACATAGATACATATTGAGAGAGAAAGACACACACACACACACACACACACACACACACACACACACACACACACACACACACATAATACACACACACACACACACAGATATGTGTGTGTGTGTGTGTGTGTGTATTGTGTGTGTGTGTGTGTGTGTGTGTGTGTGTAGCAATTATAGACTAACCTATATATGTCTCATATAATTTTTTGGTAAATCAAAACCATACATGCATGGAAACTATGGCGAACATGTGTCCCAAAATAGAACTGAGTACAATATATAAGGTGATTTAAAACACATGTATAATAAATTATATAAAATTGAGGCTATTTTACCTATGTATATTTTCATAAAATTAGCAATTTTCAAAACTTAAAAAACCTACTTATAGCCTTTTATCTATAAATTGCCTCCAAAATTTTCCTTGCCTATTTCAAGGAATATGAATTCCATGAATATCTAATTTTAGAAAGGAAAGTCCTAATGTATTTATTACACTATATTTTAAGGAGGATAAATTCTAACTGTACATTGAAAATTAGGTGTATCTATCTTTATGGAGAGCCAAAGTGGTTGATTACAAATTTACATGTAGTCTATCATATTGAGTTAGTAAGATCCTAATATCTTGCATCATGGATGTTTCCTTAGTAATACTAAGGTTTTACCATTTAAATATGGTGTTTTATCTCATGCCTATTTAATATTCTATCTTATTAAAAAAAAATTAATTGCAAACTTGTATTCTATTATTGAAATCACTGGTTTTTTGATGTTGCGAAGTGTCTAGTTTCCTAGCAAGTGGTATCAGATCAAGTTTATTTTTATTTTATAAAAACTATGATATATATTTGGTATTGTTTTCTATAGCATCAAGTGGAAAATTTTCAAATGCAAAGATTGAGGTAGATAAGTTTAACATCCAAAACAACTTTGAGTTACAAAAAGTCAAAGCATATGATGTTCTAGTGTAATAGGAGATGCATATAACCCTAAGAGGAAATGAAAATAAACCTTTGATGATGAATGATGATGATGACTAGGAAGAGATAGATACATAAATTCGTAGTGCAATATGATTATGTTACTAAAATGAGGTTTTTTTAACATGGTTAGATGAAAGACTATGACAAGAGTATGGTCCAAATTAGAAATCCTATACATGATTGAATATGTAATAAATCATATTTACTTGTAGAGGCAATTGTATAAATTATGAATGAAATAATGTATAATTTTTTTTGATCATTTGAATATTCTCAATACTATGTTATGCTAGTTGACTAGTATTGGTGTGAAAGTGGATGATGAAGACAACATACTCACTTTTTTATACTTTGCCTTATTTTTTGGATCATACAATAACTTCCATTATATTCAATATTATTTATTTTCTTGACTAAAATTATATTGTGGGAGAATTGTTGGTTGAGGAGATGAGGATAAAATATATTTTAAATACCTCTATGGTTGAAACTATGGATGCTAGGGGAAGATATAAAGAGATACAGAAAATCTCCAGAGGAACATCTATATTTATGTCACAATCCTGCAAGAGTAAGGAAAGGTGTTGGAACTAAGGTAATGTAGGCCATTTTAAGAAAAATTGTTGGAAGAGGAAATAAGCTAAACATATGGCATATTTCATGAAAGAAGCAAATCAAGTAGAAACAAGTGAAGGTATAACTAATGAATTTATATCTATATTTAATGTTTCCTCTGATCATCATGATTTTTTATTACATTAAAGTGCTACGCATCACATGTGTCTACATAGGAGTTGTTTTTCTTCTTACCAAATCCATAACAAAAGTTATATTCTTATGGGTAATAATGTTTCATGTAAGACTGAATGGATTGGTAACATAAAGATAAAAATGTTTGATGGTATGCTGAGGACTCTCACTGAAGTAAGATATTTACCATAAATTAAATGAATTTTTATTTCCTTTAGTTAATTATATTCTTACAGTTATAAAAGTAAGGTGTCTAAGGATGCCTTAGTTTTAATTAAAAATTTAAAAGTTGATAACTTTTACATATTGCAAGGGAGTGTAGATATTAGTCAAGAAGTTATGGCATATAAAAAATAAGAAGATATTAATCATCTATGGAAAATATATTTACACCACATGAGAGATAAAGGGTTAATGGTACTGAAAAATCATAATTTACTTCTTAGTTTAAAATCTCCATATTTGAATTTCTAGAAGCACTATGTTTTTGAGAAGAAAATTAGATGGAGGTTTAAAGCAAGAAGTCATGTAAGTAAAGGTACTATTGACTATATTAATTCTGATCTTTAGGGCCCAGCCCCTATAATTTCATATGAAAGAACCTTGTATTTTTTTACATTTATAGATGGTTTTTCCAACAAAGTATGGGTTTAGTGTCTTAAAATAAAATATGATGATTTTAGTGTATTTAATAAATTTAGAGGTTTGGATGAGAAAAAAACTAACAATCAAATCAAATTTTTAAGAATAGACAATGGAGGAAAGTTTATGTCCTTGGATTTTTAGAACTATCACATGAAATTTGGGATTGAAAGGAATAAAACCATTAGCTATACACCTCCAAAAAATATTGTTGTTGATTGTATGAATAGGACTTTTCTAGAGAGAGCAAGGAACATGCTCAGAAATGTAAATTTGGATAAACCTTTATGGGTAAAATTAGTTTGTGTACTCTATTATTTGATAAATTATTCACCATTAGTTGTAATAGGATGTGAGATTATTAAATAGGTGTGGATAGGCCATCCATGTGATTATTTAGATTTTAATTTTTTGTATGTAATGCTTATGCTCTTATTAATATGAATTAATGTTCAAAGTTAGACCCAAGATCCACAAATTGCATATTTATTAGGTATGGTGGATGAGATAGTGTTAAGGGATACAATGTTTGGGATCTTATTGTCAAAAAAATCATCACTAGAAGAGATGTAGAGTTTGATGGATCTCCTTTCCTTAAATCATATGCCAAAATGAAACATTAATATGAATCTAAACATCAACATGTCAAAGTTTAAATTGATCCATATTCAAATTCTTAAAAGGAGGAAATTTGGCCTATTTTTGATGTTGAAGATGTTGAATATTCACACCAACTTGAGGAAATGCCTCAGTAATCATTATGGAGGTCAAAATAAGAGGAAACACCCTCACATCTATTATAGAGATCTACACAAGTTAGGCATCCTCATAGTAAGTATGGTCCCAATATTTTAATTGCTCTAGTTTGTAATGATGACGAACCAAGCTATTATCATGAAGAATTGGAAGATTTGGGTAGTTCAAAAATGAAAAATTAAATGTAGGAGGAAATGGATCCCTTATATAAAAACAATTCGTGCGACCTAGTGGAACTTTTAGAAGGCCGAAAACCTATTGGCTATAAATAATTTTATAAATTAAAAATAGGTGTTGATGAAAAGTTGAAAGGTACATGTCTAGATTGGTGTCAAAAGGATTTTCATAAAAATAAGGTATAAGTTATCATAAAATATTTTCACTAGTTGTTAAACTTCTTTCAATTTAAGTTGTCTTAGCATTAATGAATTTACTTGATTTAGAGTCATAGGAAATAGATGTTAAAATATCATTCTTGCATGGAGATCTATAAGAGGATATATATTTGGAACAACATGAGGGTTTTTTATATGATTAAAAAAATGATTTTTCTTGAAATCTTAAGAAATCATTGTATGACCTAAAATAGTTACCCAAGAATTGTTATATTAATTTTCATTCCTTCATGATGAGCCAAAATTTTTTTAAGTGCAAGCAGGACCATTGTGTCAAGGTTTTTCTTAAGGACCCACAAGAAAAATACGTATGTTAAATTTTAAAAAATCAATTTATGAATGGTTTAAAATTAGTTTATAAGGTGAATAATTGTGCACACAAATTAGGAATAGCCAAATGAAGAATGTATGTGAATGGAACAAGACTTGCTTATGTAGTGTGTAGGATATTGTCTAAACATGTATGTATAAAATCATCTACATATGTAGATGAGTGTTTACATACATGTGCATATTATAATCTATATATGCAGATAGTCATCATTTATATATGCAATCAGTCATCTTCATATTTAGGTGATCGTTTGTATATTTAGGTGGCCACCTAAATATACAAGTAATCATCTATGTTACATGGATCCTACCAAATTCCTATGAAATGGACCCTTGAATATAATTTTTAACTTTAAAAATTAAAAGCTACATTTTTCTATTGTTCCATCCTTCTATCAAAAACTCCTACCCTTCTGAGTCTAAGGCTACCTAGGTGTACTTCCAACTTCTAAATAGAAATCTAACTAGAAACAACACTAAAAAGAAGTCTTCCCACTCCAAAAAATAATCTATAGTGGTATATAGAGACTCTAAAACTCAATAAAAAAATATCATGTACACGTAGATCATAAAAACTCTTGACCAAGAAGATACATATAAAGATTGGGTCAAAAAGTGTAATTTTTAAGGGATTATTTACATGCCCCAATATGATACAGATCCTCGCTTCCTAAAATTTATGTTTGAAATATCTTAAAATGCCTCATAATTATTTTAATTCAACATTAACTCATGTTGTTTTATGTTTGGGATCATTCCTGAGGACATACATAGACTTATAGGGATATCACACAAGCACATGAACTTGATCTCTATGAATGTCTCGCTCTCAAACAATGACAAAGTATATTTGGAATTCCATTATGTCCTTTAATAAGATGGTATGTTATTTTGGTTTTTTATGTTATAGTTTATCAATTTCATATATTATTTTTACCATATTACTTAGTTACTAATTCCCTATTAATTTTTTTATTTAAATTTTATAACCACCTAAAGCTGTAACAAAAGGGGGCTTAAATTTGAATAGGTTAAAAATCATTTTATCATTGGAAAGATTGAAAATTTTTAATCCATATTAGTTTTGTATGGAGTATCATTATATATTCCATTCTAGGTTGTTTTCTATAACCTTCACACTCTCTATGGTCAGTAATTTATTGGTGTACATACCTTTCAAATAGAATTAAGGATGATTTGCATTTTTCTAGTTGAAATGAAAATTATATATTTTCTTGTACAAATTTTTTAATTTCATTCTAAAATGAGTCATGTTTAAAATTAGTTAACACAAATATTCCAACCATTTTGCATGAAAAATGGTTGTCAATTCACTCTCAAATTTTTAAAAAAAAGAGGTAAGGTTGTAATGTTATAATGCACTACAATTATTTTTAAATTAATATATGATCTTTTTAATATACCAAATATTATATTTATTTATTACATAAAACATTATCTCAAACCATTTCTAGAAAAGAAGTGGCAATTAGAGGTCATAATCTTGTTGAGGTGTCTACTAAAATAGACATGGAGAAGGCATCATCTCCGCAACCACTCCTAAGATAAAAATGTAATATGAGTTTTATTGCACATAAACATGTTCCATCTCATTTTCTAGTATGCCATTATTAAATTTTAAAATACCATTCCAAAAAATAATAAGTTTATGTTTTGTGTTATTTTAATATTCTATATATATAGTGTCATAATCTATAGCACAATCATCTCCACCTTTTATAATTTAGTTGGCACAACATTTTGTTCAACAACAAGAGTAAGGTATATAATTTAAAATTAATAATATATATTTGGTATATGCTAATTAATATGAAATGTATTCTATGTTTCATTTGTGATTTATGACTATCTTGTACATTACGTAGATAGTAGTCCCACAAGGAGAAATTTACTGCCACCACCTTGAGTCTAACATGCAACTATAGGGAGACAGAAATGTTTACCATTTTTTGTAGGACCTACATAGAGTACTGACACTGTACATTTATATACTTTTAATTTTCCTCACTTTTTTCGTGGTAGTTTTTGTGGTGTACTAAGAACCACATTTCTTTAGCAAATCGATCTTGATGATAAGTTTCTTGCGATTGATAGTGGCACCCAAATCCTTGATTTTAATTATCATGAAATTATAAAAGTTTCATAGCGTGATGTGTCAGATACTTTTTAACAACCTTATGTAGGTGCCTCTCCGCCTATCTACATTATAACTTCTCATGTTGATGAAACTCCATAGTCCAAAGATTATCTTACTTTTTTTCAATTGAATACTTTATTGGCCAATAATGATAAGGCATTATTCAATGATGTTATTATCACTAACCTTGATGACTTGAGAACATGGGAATGTTGGGATAAATTTTTAATTCAATAAATAAATGCCCATTTTCATAACCACACACAACGTAATCAATAATTTTCATCGATTGAACATTACATTGCAAAAGTTGATGTTTTGTTCAACAAGGCTATTAATGGAGCTATTGTTTTTACTGATAGATTTAATGATTAGGTTTTATATGTAATTTTAAATAGGATTTACAATTTAAATGTATAAGCCCAAGCATACTACAATAAATGGGTGAAAAAAAAAGACTTGTTACAATTATAGATGCATAAAAAGAAAAAGTCATGGTAAGATATATGCTAATTTTTTGTAATTAAAATTTTATTAATAATTAATATTCTTTGTTCATTTGAATTCAAAATATATAAATCTAAAGAATAAATTTTATGGCTTTCATGTACATTTAAAAAATGCACTTAAATTTTTGTTTCATCTATTATATTTAAGGAAAACTTGTAACAATGAATAAGCAAAATAATACTTTGAACAAAATAATAAAGAAGCATGACTTTGATCCTAAATTATTGTTTAAACAGAGGGATGAAGAAGACCACACCTTGCTTTCAATATGAGATGCTACTATAGAATAATGTGAAAATATTTATAATATAAATATAATAGCTCATAATCTTGTGGAGTCATGTACCTTGAAAGACAACATTACTAGCCAAGTGAAAGGCTAGAGAAGTGGAATGTCTTCCATGTAATAAATTTAGATAGACACCGAAGTGTCTGATAAATAATGAGATTTCCACTTGACATTTAATTTATATTTTGAAAATATTGTAATCTAAAGGCTTGAGTCTAAAACTAGAGATTATAAGTAAACTAATATTTAATATTGAATATATCATCTACACTTGGGGCTTTGTGTATGTATTAAAAATTTTCATCTATACTTTAATTTGAAATGGTCAAATAATTAATTAATTAATTAATTAAGATTCGTAAACAAATCGATCAAGGAATTTTTAAACAACATAATTGATATTTAATAACTAATATACCTTGAGTTAATAGTTTAAGTGATTAATACTAGAACCTTGAATAAATTCCCAAGCATAAAATGTATATGTTCAACAAATAAATTGATATTGGTGTTTCTATTTGAATAGGGTATTCACATAATGGTAACAATCCAATGTTATAATAAAATAGTTAATAGTTATTTGATCTCTTCTCAATGATAAGGTTAAGGGTGTCATGTAAATTTACTCTACAATCATAAAAAAATGATATCATAAGAAGATAAGTGGTACATTAACCCAAACTCAACTCAACGTCCTTAATGTCATGCCCTAAATTAAAAAATAAACAATATTTTTAAGTAAATAAGAGTACTCATAATACATTTACTTAAATATTGAAATCTATGTGCCTTAATCATAGGACTAAGTTAAAGTAATTATTTAGGATTAAGTTAATGCATTTAGGATATCAAGAGATTGGAAAACCCATTTCCATAATCCTATGAAATCAACAATATAAATGGATCTCTCTTATGCATGTTTGATCAAACAATGCATTTCTTTCAACATGAGCATAATACCATACCATGTTATTATAATTTTAAAATATATAAAATCGTATAATAAATATTTTTGTTTGTCATCTTCCATTTGTTATTTAAACATATAACCTACTAACAATGGATATTCTTCAAATATTACACATGTAGGTTCATATATATAGATTCATCTTGCATAAATATATTTTAAACATATTTTCCCATTAGTCACTCTAATTATAGATTTATGAAACTCTAAAAATATTTTTTTACTTCTTGACATGTATAAGTGCAATCATGGATAAAATCCTCCACTTTTGGGACATTTTGAAATGTGATAATAATTTTGTATGAAAGATCCATTCTATGTGCCATACAATGAATGTGAATCATATATGGTGTAATTTTTGTTTGTAGGTAAACACACATACTAGTTTTATTCCCTTGTATTACAGATGCACCATTCACACTAGAACATATTGACTTGTCACCTATATCATAATAATCCATCCTATCTATATTAATCAAATTAGAAATAACCAATTTGTAAATGTTATTAGCATTAAAATTTTCTATCATTTTATTTATCAATAATAGGTGAAGTTGTCTTCAATGGTTCTCTAGTGTATAAACATTCATGAAAATCCATGATGTGTTGTTAATTATTGTTACCTCGTCAATAGTAAGTGAGATAAATTGTCTTGCTTTTAGATTTTTTTTTATTTCTCCACTTCAATCATCATAATACATTTTATGATTCCCAAATAATTTTTATCTAACTAATGTAATTATGGAATGCAATGAAATCCATTGTGTTGAAATAAAATTTTATAATTTAAAAAATAAGAGATCAGTCTACCTCTTTTCAGAATGTAATATATTACATATAACTGCATATTTTTTGCATGTATATTTAACTAAGGAACATTTTAAAATTGATTTGTAATTATTTATCCTTTCTCAATAAGTTATCATTGACATTTTTTATGATTTTCATATTCTGTTGTGTAAGATTTTTGCATGCATTATTTTGCATTTGTCCATCTCAATATTCTTTTAGTTTATCCATATTTTTATTTTATTGACACATATATTTTGACACAATATTTTTAAATTGTGTCAAACTTGAGTTGAATTTTTTTATCTTTTCCAAGTTTTCAACTACATATTATACAATTACATTATGTTGGAGTGTTGATTCTATTTTCTAGCTCCATATGTTCAATGAATGGATATTTTGATACCCAGCTGAACTTAAATGACCTTCCAATTATCCATGTACTTCTCTTCTATTGCACATATTTTTTAATGTTATTTTAAACAAAATTTTGTGTTGGTTGAGTAAAATTTTCATCTGGTATTAGGTTCTCATCATCAACATCAATGATTTCCTCTACACTCATTTTTATTCTATTGTATTTTTGAGTTGAATTTTATACCATTATTGCTATTTCATGAGATGCACAAAATGGTTTCACTATTTATAGCTCATTTTTTTTCAAAATTATCATCATGGGGTGGCATTTCACACCTAGGTACATCTTCTAATGGATGCATGTCTTCAAAAGGGTTATGATTGGGGTATGTGTAAAAAATAGTTGTGGACCTTGTCATTATAGTGGAATAAATAAAAATCAAGTAAATAATTTAATATTTAATACCTATTTTGGCATTTTATACTAAGTTACATCTTCCATTGGATGCATGTCTTCAAGTTCAAAAGGGTTATCAATAGGTTATGCATAAAAAATGGTTGGACCTTGTGATTATTATTGAACCTTAATAATAAAGAGTAAATAAATAATAGTAAATCATTTGATATTTAGTACATGTACTATTTTTATTTTTATATTTTTTCCGCATATAAAAAGAGTCATCTACAAATGTAGAAGGTCGCTTGCATATGCAAACAACTACATGCAAATGTAAATGGTTGACTACATATGCAATTGGTCACCTACATATCCAATTTTTTATTAGCATATATAGTTGATAGTTTACATAGACAATTGGTTGTCTACATATACAAATGTTCATATGTGTTTAAGATAAATAAACTTGATACGAAAGTAAAAATTAATAACAATAAATCATTTGATATTTACTACCTATATTAAATGTTTGGCTAAAATAACATAATAGGTTAATTTGTTTTGTTAATTTTCCCACCTTATTAACATTTTATATTGAATACATTGAAGCACATAATATAAATTATTGATATTATATGTTGACACTTGATAGTAAATGATGACACTTTCCATTGAAAGCAGATGCTTGACAAAAAACATAGAAGGTTTGATGTTGTCACTTATTAAATATGATGTAGCCAAAAAAATTGACCTTAGCCATTAGTGAAGATAAAAAGGAGTGTTTAATAGAGTATATATAGTAGTGAATACTTCTAAATTGAATTGTGAGTTATCGATGAAAAACATGTATATGAAGAAATTTATTGTGAAAATTAGGTGATTCAACCCTCAAAATTAGACTATATTCAAAAATTTAGACGATTCCCTGCTATTTACTAACCCACAAAATACCAAATGTGAATTTATAAAATCATAATATTCATCAATTACCAAAAATTCTCCACTAAATAAAATGTTACAATGTGTTTACTTCAAGTTGTTAGACAATGTTTTATACATTATAGTTTCATTTTATGTTGATGATATGTTTGTAGCAAGCAAAATCATGGAAAAATTCAAAAGTGTAAAGGCTCATCTAGCTAGGACATTTGATTTGAATTATTTAGGAGGTGAAAAATGAATCTTAGGCATGGAGATACATAGAAAAAATAAAAATGGTGAGATCTAGTTATCACAACATAGGTATTTGGAAAAGATACTATCCATATTTATTATGAATTATGTAAAACTAGCTAAAATCCCTTTTTATTTCCATTTAAAATTTTCTTCAAGTTCAATTCCTTATAATGATTAAAAAAAGGAGTATATGTCTCATGTACTATATGCTAGTATAGTAGGAAGCTTAATGTATGTAGTGGTATGTACAAGGATAGATGTTTCACATGCACTTCAAGTTATTATTAGATATATGGAAAATCTAGAAAACTAAAATTTGGCATTAGTGAAGTGGGTGTTTCACTAATTATGAGGCACAAATGAATATTACATCATCAATAATAGATCTGGTTATCCTATTGTTGGATATGTTGATTATGTTTTTGTAAGAGATCTAGAAAAAATAAGATCAACATTTGGTTACATTTTTACACTTGCAGATGGAACTCTTAGTTGGAAGTCAAAGCTTCAAATGAATATTGTTACATTAACTACTGAGGCAAAATATGTGGTTTCCTATCATGCTTTTTAGGAATAAATTATGATAAAGGTCCTATTGGGTGAGATTATAATAAATAAATACTAAATGAAGGTATTATTTGATAGTAAGATTATAATTTATTTGGCCAAGAATATAGCTTATCACATTAGGATAAAGCATCATGTAGTAAAGTACAATCATATTAGATATGTGATTGATGAAGGAAAATAAGCACTTTAAAAGGTTACAATATAGGAAAATAGTATTCATATGCTCACAAAACTAGTATTCTTAGAGACCTAAAATGGTGTTTGTCTTTTCTTGGCTCCCAAAAAAATTGATGAGTTGGTTGTCAAGATATCAAGTGGAAGTTATTAAGGTGGATATTGTTAGATATGTGATAGCAAAGATAAATGTTGGATCCCTTTACAACTTGGTTTTTAGCCCACTTATGAACAAAGGGTGTGATGGAGTAATGTAATGCTTCCACCCTCAACCCTTCCACTAACAATTATTGTGGGGGGATGGTCAGGGGGGGTTTGTGGGGCGGGGAAGGGGTGGGGCAGAGAAGTTAGCGGGGATGGGGAGCCTTGCGAGTGAAAAATCAACAAGTCAAATGCCTATTTCTAGGAAGATAAATTTCAATGAATTTTTTTCTTAGGAAGGAAATTCCTAATGTAATTTTTACACTTTATTTTTATTTAGAGGAGTCCTATAAATTATTTTCCAATTAGATGTATTTATATATGTGGAGATCCAAAGTGGATTATAATGAATACACATGTAATATTTTCATATTAAGTTTAAAAATGCCTAATATCTTTCACCTTGGATGTTTCCTTAGTTATTATAAGGTTTTCACATGTAAATATGGTTTTTTGTCTCATGAATGTTTAGTATTCTATTTATATTAATTATCTATGTCATTACAAACTTGTGTTCTATTATTTAAATTACTATTTCTTTATTATTGTGAAGTGTCTAGTTTCCTAACAATTCACACCTAAGCTTCATTTTCTTTATTTTCCCTCTCTTTTTCCTCTTGTTCACATATAACAAATTTTTTCATTACAATTTTTTACTTATCATAGTAAAAACTATCTAACCAACATCATTAGATAATCCAATGATATCTTGTTTTCACTGGAAAACTTTTTAGATTAGAAATTGTGTTGATGACATAATCTTGATTTGAGCTTCGAGTTTTTGGGTTTATATCTATATTTATAGGAGTTTTTATTATAATTTATAAAATTTTGGATTATGTAATCCTAAGAGATAAATTTTTGAGAACATATAAAATCATCAATAGTCTTATTCAATTGATGGAAGTACATCATTGGTCAAGTGATAGATATCTTTAGTCAACCACGTATGTAGTTTTTTTATGCACATAAATATACCTTATGAATAAAAATAATAGTAATTAGGTCCATGTATTTTAAACTAAGGATAGAAGATAAGATATCCCAAGGAATTGAATATATCAAGGAGAAAAGATAAGCTAACAAGGTACACCTAGTATTTGGATTGCCCAAATTTGGTCTACATAGGTCTTCTTCTTTCCATGAAAAATAATCCCATTCCCAACTTCATGGTCAACACAATAGCTATGCCCACTCAAAAAAATAAAAAAAGGTGATTACTTCCTCATGAAGAATCAGAATCAAAAGAAGAACAACTTGTATTTGTTGACCTTACAAGCTAAATGTAAAAAATTGTAACTAACCATCTTAAACATGTAAGAAATTAAAAAAAATAAATGAATATACTTTAAGAATTTGTGAGATGTTGATAAGATTTATTTTATTTAATTACACCATAAGAATCAAATTAATATATTTTATGTCTTATTATTTTTTAGTACATGAAACCAAAAGAAAAAGGGTTGTAGGACTTATGATGATAGGTAATATGACACAATTTAGTGATGGTTCAATGATATTATCATATCCTTTAATAAAATTACTTGTACCATCTAAATAATTTTGACAGTATCCATAATTAGTAATAAATTCCATTCTACACATGTTTATAAACCTAAACCATTATCAACCATAATGAATTTTTTTAACCTTACATGTGTATTTAAAATCATGTCTAAATTGTTGTCCATTTATATAATCACCCTCTAGGATTTAATGGTCATAGAAAAAAATTGAGGAAGCTCCTAACTTGTCTCATTTACCACACTTATAAAACCATCTAAAATATAAGAAGTAACAACTAGTGGAAATTATTTTAGAGATATAATTTGAACATAAACTTGGTTTTTAGTGGTGTGATTCAAAAGATATTTATTAAATAATTTGAACTGTTTATTTTTTTGAACTACATATTCATTCAAATTACTATTATGACCTTCCACATGGATTTGGTTGTTATGAATCATGTTTTTTATCTTATGGTTTAAAGTTATGCATTTGTTTGTGTAAATACCTTGAACTTTATGACATTGTGATAGTGTTAATATCACTACTTTTACACAAATATATACATGAATCTCACACTCATTATGGAGGTAAATATATCAGATTCAATATAACAAATCATTTAAGGACTCTTAGGTAAATGTGTGAATTAATTTTACTCCCTTTATTACAAAATTAAATTCCTATTAGATGATGGACCAACAAAATTGATCGTGGTCTCATTCTTTGGTTTAAAATTACTATTATGCGACTTAGATTTGAATGTTATTTTATGTTGATATTTATTTTTTAAATAGGTAGGGGTACTAGTCCCATATTTTAGCATGTTATTCTCAATAATCTTGACCTCATAGTTTTTAATTCTATAATAAAGTTCACGAAAAGATTTGTATAAATTAAAAACTACTTTGTCCTTAATGATTTGAATCAATATTTGGGAGAATATTCTTTAAAGGGCAATTCTAGATAATTTTTTAGTCAACTCAAAAAACATTATTTCAAACATAAGCATACACTCACTAAAATTATCATTAGGTCACTATTTAAGCTAAGAAAGATATGAAAATGTGAGATTTTGGCTAATTTTGATAGAAAACCAAGCTAAGAAATTATAGGCCAAAGAATTGAAGGATTGTATAGAGCCTAATTATATGGCATATAACCAATCCAAGGGATAATATTTAAGTCTTATAAGGATGATTTTTTTAATAAATTATAATTGTGTGTAGAGTCTAAACATCAAGCCTAAAAATATTTGATATAATGAGAAGGGTCTTCCTTTTCATTGAAGAAATTAGACTTAGGAGCATCAAAATTAGTAGATTAAAGATACGTGAGAACCTCATAAGTCAAAAGTCTATGAAGTATATCATTTTGAATTAAATTATAACTTAACCTTTGAGTCACGTGAGATATAAATTGAATTTGTTGTTGCAAAGATTACATAGTTTTTATTCTTTTCATAGGAATGATGTATTATAAGTTGGAATATAATGATTGATACCACATAGGAATAGAGACATTAAATTCTTATGAAAAAGTATGAGAAATATGGAAATTTTGAAAAAGTGGTTGATATTATTGAGTAATTTGAGAAGTGACATAATATGTATTAAGGCCAATCTGAGAAAGAAAATTCATATTAACCTTGGTAGAAGCACCAATAGAATAATAAAATGAAAACAATATATGATATATGCCATTTTTTGTCACTGTAGGGGAACATTTTAAAATTAGAATATTTTAATAATTTAAATATTCATTAATAATCACATGTATTTCTTTAGGTTTATTTTCATCAGATAGTTTCATTTTATATTTATCTCATTTGTATTTTCTCTAATATTTTGTCTAAATAAAACAAGTTTACCTACCCTTTCTTTATATAATTTAAAATGTTCAATATTATGATATCCACCATGATTTTTATCATTCATATCATTGTCATATAAAACATTCATATTTTCATTACTAAGAATATTTTTATCCATATCATTATCATTCAAGTCATCTACATCATTTATATAAATTACATTTATATAAAAGGAGATAGGTATAATGATATGAAATCAAGTAATTAAAACTATAGATAAATCATATTTATACTAACAAGGGATAACCCTCTAGGAAAAGAGACCTTGAAAACCAATATGGTTAACACTATACATGTGCACAGGATAATCCTAATAAGATAGGGGAATAGTGGAAGTAATTAGATAACCTAAATTAAATTAGATACAATATTAAAATAGCGATGCTATGTAACCATAAAATGTGTAAGCAAGCACAAGTTCACTAGAGTATTTTATTAGTAAAGTGGTTATCATTCAAGATACACTACACTACACCATATATACTATACAAGACAGATATAACCTAAATATAGAAAAATAATATTAAATAAATATTTTAGATTGAATAAAAAAAAGTTTTAAAATATTTAAAATTGACAAAAATAATATTTGTCTTTTGACTTAGTGTATTAGTAGTGACTGAAAATGATGGAAAATAGGTATAGAAAAAATTCAATAGAAAACCCAAAAGTATTTGATGCCATGAAAAAATTGGCCATTATAGAAATATTTAAATGGTATTTAGAGAAATATTGAGCTTGTCTAGTATAGGGTATTGGTTCAATAATAGCAATTGATATCAGTTTAGTTTAAAACCTTGTTATTGTCTTAATCACAGACTTTGTGAAAAACTCTATTTTATATTATCAATTGGATACAAAAGCCTTGCATAATTAATTTTTATTTATCCAAACCCTTATCCACTTTAATATACCTTTCAAGAGAATAAAAATTCTTGTAAATATGATGGGATTATCTCAATTAGATCTTACTTTTAGATAGTTTGAAAATTAGTATTCATGTAGTCCAACAAATAATTTGGTGTGTATGAAAATAATTTTTTATAGGTTAAGTGTAAGGGAAATAGACTAATAAATTAAGTAATAAGTTATTATAAAATTATGTCAATTGAATGAATTCATATTTATAATATTCTAATAAATATGCTAAATATGAGAATATACTAAATATAGAAAAATAAACTGCTAAATAATATTATTAAATTTGAAATACAGAGAAGAAATAATACTTATCTTATTCACTAATTCACATGAATATCTAAAAAATACATTTCCATAATAATTAAGACTGATGTTCCACCTTGATTCTTTATATTCTATAAATTTTTTGCTCTACCAATTTGGACACTTCTCTAGACGCTACCATCGACACATATGTATTAGTTTTAATGCTTCTATCTATCTCAAAATACAAAATATTTTTTTAAAACCACTTTTGTATATTAGGGTTAACTATTGCCTTACAGGTTGCCAATTCAGATCACACACATAGGCTCCTAGAACCAGTATTTTTGTCAAAAGCATAGTTCCTCTAATTAGTACATGTCACCTATGAAAACAGAGATTAGTGGGCTCACATGAAGTCAAGATGACCTCAAAGACCGATATGTCAATTATCTCTAATTACATATTCATATACTCTAAATAGGGCCTTCTACCAATTTATTTCTCTCGCTTATGTGGGATTGTGTGTGAACAAATGTGTAATATGATATATGCTAGTGAATCTAGTGATCTATATTGTAACTTGATAAATACTACTCATGTGATACTATTTGAATTTTTAAAGCTTATAATAACTCTACTCCTATGAATGAATTATAATTAAATAATGATATGGAATTGTAACTTAGTTATGCAAGTTATTTTAAGTAGTGTAGTATGAGCTTTGAGAGGTGAATTCTTAGATCTATTTGTGTGGTATAATGAATGGCCTTTTTTTTATTTATACCAAAAATTTTGAAATTATATCATGTAATGGTTGAATAATACAAATAAATCAACCCATACATGTAAAAATATGTGTCATTTGGTCATCTAGAAGGCATATACACTAGCATCAAATTGGGTACACCAGCATTGATGCCAGTGTCCAAAAATGAACTCTACTATCATACGTGATAAAAATTAAATTATAATATTCAATTATATATTCAAGATAGAATAATTTTTTATGCATTCTATAGGCTACATGTGATCTCTGTCATCATAATTTTAGGGATGGACTATAGGCTAAGAAATTAGGCATAGTGAGATGGTGAACATAATCTTTTTGGTAATGGGAAGGTCATGAATTAAAGGGTGGATCCATGATTGGTATTTGTAAATTTTAAAATACTTGTATGTCATATAAAATTAGATTTTATTATTTATATTTATTCCCCCATACATAATCTAGGAATTCATAAGGATGAAATTACTAGCTTAAAGGAAATAAATGTGTACCATGTTGTGTACAACACACCTTATTTTTTACTTGAACCCTATTTGAGCATCTTTTTAAACATGTAATCAAGAGAATTTTATATTTTAATTAGTTAATATTATATAAAATTGGAATAAATAAATTCTTTAAATTAAAGAGAGCAAGGAATTAATACATTTGTGTGTCAAAGTAACCATGTTTCCCATTGGTAATTTATTTTGGCAATGATGATTACTTGTTGAAGCATTGGAGAGAGAGTTCACAACTGAATTTTAGATATGTGAAGATGGAATTGAAGGGAGATCTGCCCCAAATCTAGTGTAAGGGTGAGATTTTCCAAAATTATTAAGAATCAAGTGTATACATAGTCTAGACAATATAGCCAAATCCAAATGGTGTAACCATTTTAACCTAAAAAGGGGAGTAATACCAAACCCATGGAGGACACTAAATCTTTACCACATGACTCAATTGAGCCAAATATTGCATATAATTAAAAGATTGATTGGTGTGTCTTGAAAAGGTCAATGCATCAATGTGTAATGAGATAAAGAACAAACTCTTTTCATTTCACCCATAAAATCTCATATAAGTGATTTATAATTCGAATATGTACGTATGATTTAGAGAATTTTCATGGAATATGCAATTATATTGTGTCTCAAGCTAAATTATTTTACAAAATGTAATCTCTGATCTATAAATTATATACAATATTTTTCTCAAGTATGAAAAACTCTTTATTAAATCTATGAAAATTGATGCCAACTAGATAATACTTTCTCCCAATTGTATATATGAATCATGTAAATTATATCAAACATCAACAAAATTTCCAACTATGTGTGTGTGGAATAATGTCTCTATGACATGCCCCCAATTATATGACCCCCCTCCCTATTGTGCCCTTTGAGGTGATAGGAATGCATTTTAGTAGTCACCTTATCTGAAAAGGATAAGATAACCATGCCATATCTATATCATTCATGTAGTAAATAAGCATATATTGGTATCATGTCTAAGTATATGTATTAATTAAGCTTGTACTATCTAATCGAAACAAGACCTAATATGCATGATGTGGATCATGGTAATACCTAAGGGTAATAACCACAAACATAAAAATAAAACAAATACATAGACAAGATCACTCAATGTCAATAAAAATGGGTTCTAAATAGACTGCATATAAATAACATGTTTAAATACTTCACACGCAAAGGGAGGACATGTTCAAATGTTTTCACACCAAAGAAACATAACTAAGTGACACTATGTATAAAAAAAAGGAACATATTCAAATATTCCATAGTCCAAGCAAAGTAGGAAAAAGTAAGTGAAATATAAACAACCACCATAAGCATATCATTCTAATCCCTGCATACATGTGTTATCACAATTTCCTATAACATACCATATATATCACAATATATAAGATGTAAATATAACTGTATACATGTGTATGCATTAGTACATATTTTCAATCTTGATAATGTAAAATGATGATGAGATAATGTAACTTGTATCAATTATGATCATTGAATTAGATGCCTTTACATAGTGTGTCATGTGGGTGGATGAAGGTAAAACATCTATATGCTTATGTATCATATATATAGTGTGTGCATGTATCAAACTCAAGTACCCATGAAACATATGTGTGTATAGAAATTAAATGATATGTTATCTACTAATATAAATTAAACAATATATATTAAAAATATAGGAAACATGTAAATGCTAAATATTTTTATATTTTTGATTTTTTTGATTTTTTTTATATTTTTTTAATTTTAGGGAGGGTATGGGTCATATATGAACATCTAAGGTATTGTCATAGGGCACTCCAAAATAAGGATAGGGTAAACATAACTAATCATACTACCAAGGATCCTCCATATGTATCAAATCTTGAACTACATAATCTATGGTAATCTACATGTGCCTCATAGGATGTTATGGTCATGAAGGAGTATTAGAAGCTGAAGTGATTCATGGAACCCATTGCTTAGTGATATGTGAATTATTTAGTGCAATTTTAACTATGGATCTATGTATCCTCTATGAAACATGTTGATCTACTCTTAGCAATTGGTTGGGTTGTGTAAGTGTAAATAAGGGATTCATAAAGTCTATTATATATGTATAATTCAATGAATTATTAAGTATTATCCACCTATGAAAGGTTATTTCCATTTTTTTACCCTTTTGCTCATGATTAACATTAATACATTTTTTAATTAAATACCTTGGGATAAACTTTTGTTGTTGTATTAGATGTTTATGCTGAAACAATATGGACACCAAAGGATAATTCAGAGAAAAAATAGTTACAAATAAAAAAATAGAGGAAGAAAAAATTAAAAAAGAACAATTAGATCATGAAAATGATCCATATATTTATATTTATAGAATCATTGAAACCAGGATAAAATCATCAATGGTAGTGTTCAGGTAGATTAGGCATAAATTTTTAGAATATGTCAAATCAAGATAAAAAATCAATGTACCATCCTATGCCCTTGTACCTATCATATTTTCCTACACATCATATAATAGTCTAATTATTATCTCTCCTTTGTATTTTAATTTTAATAATATTCTTTGGAATTGAACTTTTCTATATTTAGCATTTTCCCAAATTCAATATATTTAACGTAATATTGTTAATCTAATTTTTTTTAATTAGCCTTATTCTGAAAATATATTACTCAAGATTTTATTAGGCTATTCTTCCTAACCCCTAACCTATCAAAAAGGGTTAAACATAGCCAAAAAATTATCCCTATGTATGATATGCACACAAGTAATTGATCTTCTATCTGATGTTTCATAAATTTTTCTTTAAGTAAAAGTATGCAACCATAACACTTTAATAAATGTGAGTACAATATAATAAGAATGTAAATACATTTAGATTTGATATCTAGGTGTGATAATTGATTTCATTAGTCATCAAAACATTAGTATGCTTTTATATATAGACTTCTTGAATTCAAATAAAGATCTTATTTGAGAGCAACCTGACATTAAGGAAATAAAAACTCCAAAAATTAGGGAAAGGGGCCAAAAGGAACCACCTTTTACACAAACACTATCTAACCATTTTGATAGCAGTTAGACTAGTATCAAACTTGTTTGACTCTAGCTAGAATGACCATAAACCTTGAAATCAAGAATTGGATATTGTGAGAGAATTTGGGAGAATCTCAAGGCAAATAAATAATCAATCTAAAGGTTCGAAAGTATTCTATATTGATTTATAACATGAATATTGACCCTATATAATTGAAATAAAAGTTGAAAATGAAATGGAAGCTTATACAAGACCCAACTCTAAGAAAAAAACACCAATAAGAACCTAATACGAAACAATGACTCAAATACTACGAATAACATAGAAAACCCTATGTCTATACTAAAATTATGTTTCTATACCAACCTTAATTACTAGAAAAATATACAAACTAGTGTGTTTATCATGAACTTATATGCTTCAATAAATGTTTTAATCATTGACTGATTTGATCTATAATGACTGTAAATGATTAATACAATCTAGTGAAAAATAAATTAATTATCTAGATTTCCTTATATGAAAACAAACTACAACGCCTATGTATTTATAGATAAATTCAATTAAATTTATAATAATTCTAGAACACAAACCAACATCAAAGATCACAAGCCAAAAAAGGTGGGATGATAAAAGTGAATGCACTCTACCCAAAAGGGGACACACAAGCTTCCTTAGACTATACATTAATGAACTCGAAACATGTTTGAATAGGTAGGGCATGTTTTATACAATTGTTTAATAATATTTAGAAATTAGAAGAGAGAGGGGTTAAGATATGGTTAAGAAACCATCGAATTTTGACAAAATATACCATTAATGCCTAATTTAGACCCATAATTGATAAGTACATAAATATCCTAAAATCAAATAATTTAATGACTAACACATTGTTCTAAACTCTTTATTTGGGTACACAAGGGAGTAGACAACATTACCCTCATAATCTCACCACATAGGATAAACACATAACATAATTTTGATTTGGCAATGTTTTTAGTACATATAATTTATTTAGGATAGAATAACATACATCACACTTAGAAATTAAAACCCAAAAAAGGAGTGGAAAAATAAATAAACATTTTTTTTAAAAATAAACATGCATAAGAAAAACTTTAATAGACGTAGTCCATTTTTTGTTAACTAAAATAAATCAAGGCCACTTAGAATGGTACTTAAAGATAATTGATCTAGCATAGGGTGATCCCCTTATGTGTAGTCCTATTCTTATAAACACACTATTTAGTGGGGAACAATTTTCTAGAATTCCTATATACAACACTTTACAATAAACCCTATGGGGACTAAAGAGAACACATTTTATTTGAGTGATGTAAAACACAATTTATTTTAGAGATATAATAAATTGTAAGTAGGAAACTAACATACAAGCAAAATAACTAGGAAAATAACTGTGTAGATCTATGTTTAGGACACTATTTAAAAGAAGCTATTATTTTAATCTTTTTGACCTTGGAAAATGTTAAAAATAACTAAGAGATTCACCAATTTTAATATATGTTTTTTGTTCTTCAAAATAATTATTATAAGTTTAGTGATAGGTCGTAGAATTAAAGGTATATCATACCTTTTTACCTAGATCTAGATTTAGATAAGTGAAATTTTTGGTACACATTTAGATTATATAAATATGTGGTAGATTGTGAGGAGTTGAAATCATAGAATTAAAACTTCCATAATAGCTTTTCCAACTAGTTCTATGTAAAATGTATAATAATGGCAATTAGAATCATTCTTACCTATGTGAAGGTCATTATTTATAAGCTTTATGGATTGGTGACATATCAAGAAACCAATGGGCCCACCCTAAATGACTTTGATGGTTTATAAGAAAGTTATCATATTCAAGTGGTTTAGTTATAGATGTAAACTATCAACAATGTGATGAATATGGTAAATCGAATGACATTGTGAAAGAGTGGATGTGAAATGCTAAGGAAATTTCCTTGGACCCTAAGGACATACTTGACTAATGTGTTGTATATTCTTTGTAGAAGAGTCACACTCAATCATTTGTGCATAGTTATAGTTGATTAATCTTGAGGCAGTATAAAATAGGGGGAGGATTAAAGATGTTGAACATAAAATGAGGTCTATTATTGGCTAAATATGATCTCCATCAAGCATAAAATATTAATCATTTACAAAAACACCTCATTCTCCACAAAGTTTCATTGTGCATTGAAGATGACCTTATTAATATCAAATATTTATTGATATTGGGCATTAAATTTTTGATGAAAGTGGTAAATCCATTCTACACTTGTTTTTATGAAACTCTTAACTATTAGATGTGCAAGCTTAACCAATTGGTGAAATTATGACAATGAAAAATACAATTTTAAGAAAATTGATGTTTTTTTCAAAATCATATCAAAAGTGTCATATAGGTGAATAAATGTATCACTAGACTGAAGAAGATCAAGTCATAGAAACTTATTGAGCTCAAGGTTGAGTTGATGGCATATCTTACACCATTAAATATTTGTTATGGTATCATGCCATTCTACTAGTTCCACTTATATTATCCTCTACTCTACAAAATATTTAATAACTCCTCAGTCTTAAAACTATTCCATTTTCAAGTGACCAAAAAAATGATAGTTTCTTATCATTAACTTAATAAAAAAATAAAAAATTGTAACACCACATACATTACTTGTTCGAATAATAGAACAATTAATTTTTTATTTTTTGATACTAAAAAATAACCTTTTTTTACTGAAAAAATGGTTTCTACCTAAAGCAAATTGTCTTATCATTGCATTTTATCATAGTAGATGAAAAAATATATTTTTTCATTTAATGATGTTTCTCGTGTTAACATATATGAAATTAATAAATCACACAATTGATTCCTTTTGACCTTTTTTCCTAAAATTATAGACAATGGAATCCTCAAATATTTAATTAAAAAATAATATTTTTAATTTTTATTGCTTTTAACATAATTAAAAACTAATTTCAAAACATAGAAAAGTGAGTTGATTTCTTGGGAATGGAAATCCATTCAAATTCATCCGTGAAAATTAATGGGGTGAAAGGAAAACAATAATATCCCAATGTGGCATGTCATTATAGTTAAAGTTTATAGAATCATGGAAAAGGAAGTGCACAAATCAAAGCAAAATTTAAAAAAAATAATAATTATTATTCTTTTTATGTTTTTCAATTGAGCCAAATTAAACTATTGCTTCAATGTATATAGGTCCAAAGCGTATGGAGAATTTGAGAGCAACATCTCACTGCATTCAATATAGGATGTAATAATATATATCATCTCATCTTTGTTTAGGTGGCTTTTTTGGTAAATTAAGTTTTATTATAATGTTCGGTGTACTATAAATTAAAGTTTAAAAGTAATTAGATCAGATGATAATTGTGTTGTAGAAGATTTTTTTCAAGTTTTATCTGGTGTAATTTTAAAATTTAAATAATAAGAAAAATATTAAATTTGATGGATAATTTTATTTGTCATAAAAAAATTTGACAGTTATTCATTATTCAATTATTATTATCAGACATTTGTCAATTGTAAAGTATAAGATATAATTTAAGTGATTTCATTTATTTATTTTCAAATAAATAATGTTTATCTTGTATTTTATTAGTTGAAAAAAAAATCCCAACCATACAAGGCTAATTTAAATTAGTTAATATTATCTTTTTTCTTTTTATTCGGTCAAGCTCTGCCATGTGCATTTTTTTTTAATAAAATTCTAGTTTTAGAAACAAAAATTATGTCACCCTTTGAAAGAGTAATGGGACTATTGGTCCTTTTCTAAAATGAAAACTTATTAATGGGTGCATTCACAAAATTTGCTATGATTATTACCTCTGGCATATTCAATGTATCATAATGATTGGGTTTTATTATCCCCTATTCAAGGAGTTTTATTGTCCACTATTCATATGAACATTGTCTTAGAATTCACTCATATCAACAAAATCTCAGGAAGTAGTCTAAGAGGTAAAAATATCCTTTTTTCCATGATCTTTAATTTTATAGAGGTTGGGTTCAATGGTTTAAATTTGTTTTATGTTTATTTATTTTTATAGCTGATAATGTTTAAGGATTATGTTCTTTTTTTAATGTAAAAAAATACAAATGTGCTTGGATTGTCGACTGCAAATCTTTGAAATGATTAGCTATAATTTTCATCAAATTTGAATAAAACCCTTTCATAAGTGGTAATTCTTGTGATGGGTCTATGTTTTTAGTGTTGTGTGGTCTTCGCGTTTGTTTATTCTATGTATATTTTTTTCTTTTTTGTGTATTTTTAAATGAAAAATAAGGTTTAATTAAACTTATGGTAGTCTTATAGTGAGAATAACATCAATTTATATTTAAAAATTATCATGTAATTTATTTATTCATGATGCATTATTCCTTTTATGCTTATTGAATGTTTGTGAGAATAGTCATATATATTGTGCAAGATGAATCTTCAATTCTATTTGATAGTTTTTCGCTATTAATATGAATAAGAATCCTAGCCAAAAGGCTATCAAAATTTTGTGACCTTAATATTGTAGAGTTCACATAATCATAAAATTGATGTTTTTAATTTGTATAGACATGTGTAGCTTCATTTTTAGTGTGTCATAGCTTACTAGTAATGATGATATCTTGTTTAATTTTGTAGAAAAATACACGTATATAATCATGGGCCTTCAGGTCCCTATTTTATTTTTAGGATTTCTTAAGTGTTTAATTTTATAATAAAACACATGGAAATAATAACGGGTCTTGGGTCCCTATTTTGTTCTTAGGATTTCTTTACTGAACTCCTTGAATAAATTAATAATCTAGATTATATATGTGTCATAGTCTAATGGTCTTTATGTCATTGAGGCCACAATGTCACAAAATCCTATTTTATCTCTATAACTAAACTCAAATACAATTTTAGGTTATGGTATATCAAGGAAAGATAGTGAAATCACATGTAATATTGGAATAAATATCATGGTGATAATTGTGGGGACATGTGGTGAGGGAGCTATGGGGTCCTTATTTTGTTCTTATCCTTTTTCAACAAAATTCATGAATCCACTGAAATGTTTTATGAAACATGTGTCACAATCTACTAGTCTTAATGTTGTATACATTACAAATGTCACAAAGTCTTGGTTTTATCCCTATGTAGGACTGGATCCTTTTTATATTTTGTCTAGGTTGTGAAATATTGTGCTATATCAGAAGAAAACATTTTTCATTTTAAATCTGACCTTTTTCTAATGCACTCAACATAAAAAACAAATAATTAGATAAGTTCCATATGTTTACTTATTTTTTCACTTGATAATATTGAGGATAGGTTTTAAGCCATTATGTATGTGTTGTATTTAGGTATTTATTGTTTAGAACCACCTAAAACTAATCTTATCACTTTTTTTTAGCATTGATCTTGAAAGTTTATCTTTGTTTTTGTTTTTTAATATAGATCCACTTAATCAATTTTATAATTCAAATTTACTTTTTCATGAAGATTGCTTCTATGTAGAATTCATAAACTCAAAGAACATACAATTAGATGGAGTTGCATTTAGTCCTTCCTTCTCATAGTTATTCTCACTTGATGTTATTCTAACCTAAATGTTTACATTTTTTGGGAGGGTGACATGCTTCTGATTTAGGTTCTATATGTTCATGACCTATTTATCACAAAGAGTTAGTCATCCTACATTATAGAAGTGAAAACTAATTTTCATGATAGGTTCTCCATGAATAACTTAGGTTTGTTTCACTACTTCTTTGGTATTGAGATTTCACATTCTGACTCAGGGATCAACATTACATAATCCTGGTATACTCTTGATTTGCTCACATGGTTTCACATGGTTAACTATAAGCCAACTCTAACTCCGTATCTTTATAGGGTCAAGCTTGAGGCTGAGTGTTTTTATCCATTGGTTGATGCTACCTTATATCAACAACTTTTTGGTAGTTTCATCTATCTAAATTATATTAGAACTGACATTTAATATATAATGGGAATGGTCTTTAGGTTTACCTAGGAACTGCATGAGTTGTAATTGAAGGTAGCCAAGTAGATTTTAACTACATCCAAGATACTCATAGTTTTGTTTTTCATTATGGAAAAAGTATTCATGTAAACTTGGTTGGGTATACAGATTCACACTACATAGTGATAGTCAAGATCACAATACCACTTCAAGATATAGTTTCTCACTTAGTTTATGTATGATTAGTTGGTCTATAGATAATCATAATGATATTTCTTTATCACATATAGAGGATGAATAAAAAGTATTTATTAATGTTACTACTGAGGATATTTATATTTAGGGGATTCTTACTAAGTTTAGTATCTAGTTTAGGCAACATAGTCATCTTCTATGACAATAAGATCACCATTTATGTTTGCATGAAGCTTATCCAACATTAGCGGACCAAACACATTGAGATTCATATGAAATTCATTTAGAATCTCATTCATAGGCATGTCATTGATCTCATATTTTTCCAAACTATAGAGAACATATATGACATCTTCACCAAACCATTCATTAACATAAACTATCTTCATTTGTGAGCTCTTCTTGGGGTTTGAGTACCTTCAGCTTCATCTTAAATAGCTTGTTAATTCTCTATTACTATATCTCTATAATTATTTGGGGGTCTCTCTATTTTTATATGGGGATTTAATATGTCCTTGTGTACCTAGGATAGCCTTGTTCTTGAGACCCAATTTTTCAACACACCTGAGCTATGTATAGAGGGGGTGTGAGATTGATTTCTTCTTCTATTTTATGGTATTTCATACATATGTATTTAGTTTTATTAGGTGTAATAATGATGTAATTATGATATATATGAGATCCAACATTTTATGTGGCCTTATACCCCTAATCTTCTTATTTATGTACCTTTCCTCAAGATATTTTATCATTATAAAATATAAGTTAGTTATTATACTAACATTTGTTTCCTCTCTTGTAACATGACTCCCTCTTTCTACATTTCCATTTCACATGTTAATAATTTAGTGCATTCCAATCCTTTCAATCCTTGATCATGGCCCATTCTTACATAATTGAGAGGCCTCCATGGTCTTCATTTATCAGATCTATGCTTCTATGTGACATTAATATTGATGTGCTTATAAAACCACTTGGTAATCTATGATAAATAGTGTGTTAGTAAAATATAATGAGTTAAGTTTGAAGGATATAGACATCAATTTTAATTTTTAGATTTTCTTATAAATTATATGTTTTTAGTTTTGTAATTATTTAGGTCTTAAATAGTTCTCCTTTTTTGAGAGTCAATATCATTTCATTTTTCTTGCTTTCAGTTATTTATTTAATTTATGACCATTCAATGCATATTTCTATATAATTTTTTATTTAATATGTTCAATTTTTCTAGTATGTGGTAAATTGACTATTAATAAGATGCGAAGATATAATAATAGCCTTTGGATATATTTAAAAATTGATTCAAATCTAATAATTAGTTCGTTGTGTCTTTTTTTAAGTCAACCATGTATTTGTGTCAATTGTAAGTCATCAAAAGTGGAAAATATTAGAAATATAAATTAAAACAAATTTCCTCATGGATTCATTTTTAGGAGAACATGACATCTTAATCATGGAGGGGGTATTATAAATGATATTCACGATCAAAATAATTCAATAAGTAAAATTAAAAAGGAGGACAAAGGAAATCAAAGTTAGAAGCTATATAGTGCCTCTCTTCAACTACTAGTGATAGGTTCATACCATGATATAGTGGCATAAAAATAAATCCTTTATTTTGTCAAATTTTTTGAATAAATAATACTATAAAAGAGGGTTACTTTTTTAATGTCAGAGAATATTTCAAGGTAAACTCAAATAGTATTGTTATCCAAATGGTTTAACAATTTGACAATTCCTTAGTTTGGGGATTAAGATAAACAATTGAATAAATTGTGAATTCAACTTCAGAACAACACCTTTAAAAGGGTTAAGAGATATATTGATAGAGTTGTACTTTTTATTAGTATATTTTTTAGAGAGATAATTTTACAAGATATGATTCCTTTCCATTTTCACACTAGGAATAAAAATGTTGGGAATTAGTGTTCCATTTTAATATTTGTGTGAGGCATTACAATATTAATAATATATAAATGACTATAAATCCTATTAGCATGTCTAGTTAATTAGAGTGAATATAACTTAAGAGTGTGAGAGAATAATGTATGATATTTTATGAGAGAAAATACTAATTGATAAGTTATTATAGGGATGTGTGATAATGTTTAGCTCCTAACATAAAGGAGATCATAAAGGTATATATTTTAATCATTTTCTAAAGAGTAATAATGATGTAATTATTTAACCCTAAAGGATTCTAGATTGAGGTTATCTAAGGTTAAAGGGGATATATAAATGAATAAGAAAAAGGGTGATAATCAGATATACAGTAGGCTAATTACATGTTAAACATAGATACAAGGTATGTGCATAGAGTTGGAGGATAATTTCATGGACATTTTTTCTAATTTATAAACATTATGAAAATAATGTGTACACATTATAGTCTTAATATGTATGCATTATTTGAATTTAGGCTCGAAACCACCAAACCTATGAATGCATACATATTCCTGATAATGCACACATGTTCCTAATAATCCATATTAATTAAGTGGAAAACATACATGTTATTAGTAATGCATACACATTATGAAGAATGTGTAATAATTATGAGGAATGCATACACATTATGAGTAATGTGTACACGTTCTTGTTATTTTTCAATAAATGTCCCAAAATATGTACATGAAGCCAATATTCACATGAAGCTAATATTTACTAAAATAAATGTTTAACTATAAGTTTACATTTGTATTATTAGATTTATAAGTATAATTTTTAATTTAAATGTATTTTAGTAAATATAATAAAGTAGGGTAGCTTTACATCAAATAGATTTGGTCTCATAGTTGCATGCCTTATGATATAGAAAATATTTTTTAAAAATCCAATCTAGTCAGTACATAGGAAATTTTAGGGTATCAATATTAAACCTAGTAAATTTAGAGCATAACATTCATAATTGATGTCCTTTTTATTAAACATATTGTTAGTTTAAACAAGCTTTCCTATCTAATTCCACTCTCAAGTGTGAACATGGTTGTCTTCTTAACCAGTTTCCCTATCTGATTTTATTCCACCTTATTTTGTTAAGTTTTCTTAGGTGCTTTAAATTTGTTTCTCCCTCACAGAATCAATGAATTTGTCGCAATCTTATGTAAGTTTGGTGAGAGATATTTCCTATAATACCTTCCTTTGTAATCTTATTATGAATACACACTATCTATTAAGAGAATGGAATTTATTCCTCATCTTTTGATCTTCTTTATGAGTCAGCATGATGTACTTAGGAACTCTATAATCCTAGCCTAATTATTGATAGTAAATTCTTATATGTTATTATCATAAAATCTTTATTAGGATAGGGTTATATAGTTCCTAATGGAAGCACTTTGATGCGCAAACAATATCAAAAGATGAGGAATATGAAAGATATTATGTTAATAGCATATAAGAATTTATTATCAATGATTAGTCTAGGATTATAGAGTTCATAATGGAAGCAATATAACCCACAAATAAGATAAAAATATGAGGAATAAATAGTATTATATCAACATATACTGTACAATCATAATAATCTTACAAAGGAGGGAATTAATAATAAATACCTCTCACCAATCCTACTCAGGATTATGATGAGTGTCATGATTTTGTGAGGTGAGAAAAGCATTTTTAAAAATATTAGTAAACTTAATCAAATAAGGTGTGAATAGAATCAGATAGTGAAACTAGTTAAGGAGATAACCCTATTCATACTTAGTAGTGGAAATAGATATCAAATAACCCTATCAACACCAATACCCCACTTAAGTGTAACTGAGGAGGAATGAAAAATGTAAATATGCAAAATATAATGTTTGGGTCCCAATAATAAGGCCTGATGATATACATGTGTACAAAATAATCTCTTGTAAATAGAGGAAATGAGAAAAAACTATAGAAAAAATCCCCTCCCTGAAAGAGAAAAAATATGAAAAACATGAAAAAATGATGGAAGTAGGTATCAACATGACCTATGAAGTGGGAAACACATCATGAATATACAATAAATAACCCCTCCCTAATGGAAGAAATTTGAGAGTATGATTCCCTCATCCCCCCCCCTCAACATGATGAAGGAACTCCTATACCAATCATAAATTTTGAAAGTTGGGTGTTAAAGATGCTCTAAAGTAGATAAACTACATTAATCCCTTTTTGAAGAAATAATTATAATGGTCAATGTAGAATAAACTTCCACTCTAATAATCAATGTGAGAAAGGAATTCTCAAGATGAATTAGGTCTCTAGAAGCTTCTCAAGTGTCTCCATGCCGAAGATGAAGAATGAAAATCCAAAGATAAGTCGAAACAAATGTAGAATAGAATCCATAAATGAAAATTCCTCGTTTGAATATTTCATCTCCAAATTTTCTCAATGATCTCCAAGCCAATGTCAAATTATGATGAATGTTGATATGATGGATTAAGTACCATATAAGATTCAAGTATAGTAACCATATATGTATGGTGCTCACTATGGGAAAGACAACTAAACCAATAAGAATTTGGTACTACTGTAGAAGGTATCAATAATGACTGAGTTGAAATAGTCACCTCATGAATATCTAAAAAAAACTATCAGTATAGATGAATGCGTAGGCTATGAAAGAATAATAGGGTCTGAATGTGCCCTTGAACCATTTGAAAAAGAAGAAGTTTCATAAAATTTATCATGAAAGAGGAAAGGAATGTCCTTAATGGTGTCCTATAAATCTTAAATATGGGACTCACAAAATAAACCTACAATATCTATCAAACATTCATCCTAAAGAGATATATTTAAATGATCATAAATATACTACTTTACTAAAGTACTAAAAATAGTAGAGGGGGATTGGGTGATTCCTATAAAATCTATTAAGAGGTCTTCAAATCAATGCCAATGGGTGATCATGACAAATGCATGATTAATATTTAGGAACCATGGATGTATGATTCTCACCATTGTTGAGAGAACTAAATAAATGAGAATCAAGTGCTTCTATAGAAGGTGTCAATGGTGATAGATTTGAAATAGTCAATTCATGAATATTCATAAAATGTATCATGATAAAATTATGATAAATTAAATCAAGATAAATGCTCAAGTGAATTTCAACAAATAGTGATGTAATATATGTTACAATAAGGCCATGAGATTTTGGTGAATTAATGTTATTTGTAATACAAAGTTGCCTCAATTGGTGATTATGAATAAGTTATTGAAGATCATCAAGTTTTATATCTGTACAATCATCATAGGTATGTTTTATCTTTCTACAGTACCCACATTTTAGTTTCCATTGATTAGGATCCATTATTAGAAGTAGTAAAGAAATGACCATAATAGCACCCCTACAAAAAATCAATTAATCAAGTAGGCCCCCAAGAAAAACTAATTTTGGCACTTTATAAGTAGTTTAGTTACAAAGTCCACTTGAAATAATGGCTAAGTGGTGGTTTATAATTTAAAAAAAAAAGAGATAATGAATAATTTCAAAATTTTCAAAACAATGATGCAAACTAATATCACCACTACAAAGTACATGAAAAACTATGCACTTTGAAAAAACATTGCACTCAAAATGGGTTTTGATGAGCCTAAATGGAGTCTTGATAGGTCCAAAATGGATACACCCCTACCAAGTTTATGACAAAGAACCGACTACATAAAAATGACTAAACAAATGTAGAATCTATGTACACCATCATGAAGAGGATGGAAAAATAGCTAAAAGAAAAAAAAAATGTCATTTTGAGGTCCAGAGATTGATATATTTGCTGATGAAATTAGACTACTAAGTCACCATGTGCATTAGAGAAGGGGCCACCCAAAAGTTTGCCATATTTAGTGGAAGTGGTGCTAAATTCAGAATGCCACCAAATTTAGCAAAAATAGTGCCAAATTTAGAAATCTACCAAATGTTAAAATTTAGAGAAAAAACCTTCAAAATTGTTCAACGCTTCTCTATATGTATGCAAAACTATTACAAATACTACCTATTACAAAGAAGCCCTCAATATTCAACTGGAACAATACTAGGAATGGATTTGTCCTTCCTTAGATGATCTATTAGTGGTGAGTTCTTATTTGTTGAATTCAACAAGATCTAATATGACCTATAATAGACACTCAATATGAACCCTCCCCAATCTGATATCTTTCCTAAGCCTTTCTAATTATCAGGGTCATCTAAGGATGCAAGAGATGAACATAATCAATATTAGAAAAGAGACTCTAAGAGACTCAAGAGGTAATTATCTCAAGCTCTGATACCACATAAAACTTTATGCTAATAGTGTATATGAATTTATTATCAATGATTAGGTTAGGATTATAGAGATTTTAAGGGAAGCACTGTGACTGATAAAGAAGATCAAAATATGAGTAATAAATTGTATTCTCTTAATAGATAGTGTGCAGTCATATTAAGATTACAAATGAGGGCATTTATAGGAAATACCTTTCACCAACCCTGCACAACATTGTGACAAGTTTCATGACTCTATGAGGTGAGAAAAACATTTAAAGCAACTTAGTAAACTTAACCAAATAAGGTATGAACAAAATCAGATAGTGAAATTGGTTAGGGAGATAACCTTATTCACACTTTACAATCAAACTAGATAGAAAATAACCCTATTCACACCAACACATATATTCATTTTTTAGGTGTTTATGCCTTCTACATTGCTTCTTGACATTTATAAGAGTCTTAGGTTTGTCAAAATTAATGTTTTAAAAACCTTTCACTTTGATATTAATCTAAATTGGTGTGATTTCGGTAGCCTATGTCACATTGATGACTTACACACATTAAACAACCACTTTGTGTTAATTTCACTTGATCATCATCCCTCCCTCATCCATTATCACTTCCTACTCATCCCTCAGCACCCCTAATCACTCTTTCTCTCTCTCTAAATTCCTCATTATCCCTAATCACACCCTTATTGACCTTCATTGTCCCTCATAATATCCATCACTCCTTCATCATACCTAATTACTCCCTTATTGAACCTCATTATCCCTCATCATTCCTAATCATTCTGTCCTAATCCCTAATCACTCTATCATTAACCCTCACCATCCATCATCATCTTTATTCAATACCTCATCATACCTAAACACTACTTCATTGGATCTCACCATCCCTCATCATTCCTAATTAATCCATCATCATTCCTAATCACCACTTTATCATTCCTCATCATCCTTAATCACTCCCTTCTCATCCCTCATCATCCCTAATCACTCTTTCATTGACCATCACCATTACTCATTACTTATAATTGATCCCTAATCATCCCTAATCACTACTTCATCATCCCTCATCATCTCTAATCACTCATTTCTCATTATCCATTACCCCTAATCACTCTTCCACTAACCATGTTTAGTGATTAAGTAACAAACTCAGAGTACAAGAAACTCATGTTTGTATAAGGAATTAAATATGTGGCATGAAACAAGCAATAAAGATAATGATTTGGTCATGGTTCAATTATTTTATCCTTGTTATTATTAGACAAAGTACATTATTTAACTCCTTTAATGATGTTTATCAAATGATATATTTAACTCATTTAATGATATCTATCAAATGATCATATTTAACACCTTTAATGATGTTTATCAAATGATTATAGCAAGTAAATCAACATTTATATAATGTCGGTTAGACATACTATAAAGGCTAAAAACCTATTAAATTTTTAAAAAGATGAAATATAATGAAATTTTAATTCTTATATATAAAGAACTTATTAAAAATATTGGGGGTGAATTTAAATTCATGGATAATGGCTACATGATTATTTTTTAGATAGGTAATTTTTGTAATTCTAACGATCACCTATATATTTTTGGTATTAATTTGGATTTACATGGGTCCTATATCAAAATATAAATTTTTATACTATGGATATCTATACAATTGAATTCTAACAAAGTATTATACAAGAAATGTATAAAAATAAGTTATAGGGTATATGGGTTGAATGGGGAAAATATTATAAATCTGAATAAAAATGGATTGTTTGAATAAACTAACATGATCTACTAAGTTATGTATATCATAAGCTAAAATTAGTCTAAGATTTAGGGCATTAGTATATTTTCATTAAATTATTATTCAAAATGGATAGTGGTATTTTTTTGGGATTTAACAATGCTAGGAGCTACAAGTGGAGAGTTGAATGCCATCATGAATTATAAGTCATAGTGATCAAAATTATGTGGAGAAAAATTTGAAACATAAATATTAAACACCTATGCAAAAATATGGACATACTAAAAATGATGTAATTCAAAATTGAAGATCTTATAGAAAAAGAGAAGAAAGTAAAACCACCATAGCACCAAATATGTGTACTAAATATTAAGATCAACAAACTTTGTGATTTCCTAATATTGATCAATTGCATTCCATATGAGGATATTTTATGATATGAATAATTATATTAAAGTCCTTATATTTATATGTATATTGATTGATTCATCATAACAAAGAGTGGAAAATAATTTTGAAATGATTAGAACAAATATTCCAATATTAGAAAGTGGTTCTTAATTCATAACTTCAATATTCAATCCAATGAATAGTGTCACATTATAATCTCTCTAATTGCACAACTCATAGAAGTGTGTATAATATATCTATCACTATAAAAAGGTAAGTGGATAATATATGAATAACACAATGATATGGATAGTACTAAAAATATCTCTACTTCCCCCAACAATAAATTATATGAATTAAATTTTTTATTTCATTAACAAATGTACATCAATCGTTAACCAATACACTTCATCATTTTCAATGTAAGTCAGAAGGATTTAATTTATCATAAAGCATATTTTCAAAAATTAAACTTGAAATAGATGCATCATCCACAACCATATGCTATTGTATGGTCTAGTTTAAGCATTGAGAAATGGATCACCTAGTAGTGTCACTTAATGTACAAAATCAAACCTTTTAAATATGCAATCCTTTGTGACATCTCACCATTAGAGGTATGTGATGTATTACATATGATCGACCATATATATACTATTTACATGTAGTCCATGAAGTAAATCCTCAAAAAATTATGATATAATGTCATGATTTGAAATACCATATATCATAGTTAGTTCATAAGCTTTTAGTCATTAGTACTAGGAGTGCACAAATGTTGTCAGTTATAGTAAGAAGTATACTCTTGATGGTAAGAATTAAATTTAATAACATTTTTTGGTACCATTTCATAGTGTGGTTTATCCAATAATAACATCGACAAAATAATTGAACCACAAAAGAGATGAATACAAGGATATCTTTCACTCACCTAAACAAGTTCCTATATACTGTACACTAAACAATACTATTAATGTGGTCCCTTAACTACCTCTTCTTAAAATCTCTTGATACAACATATAATTTATAGATAATTAATATAAAAAGTGTTAGATCCATGAAATCATGGATAATGGACACATAATTCCCAAATCATTGCCTTGCATATGCCCAATTGTGTTTGTGATAAATAAGGATAATACATGATTTTGTGAATCAATTTTAAAAAGATTATAAATATTAAAGGGAAGAACTATTAGACTCATTTAAATATTAAGGCATTTTTGTACCATGTCCATGGTATAGAAGTCTTTTCCAAAATTTATCTTAAGTTTGGGAATCATAATATTCATTTTGAAACCCTAGATAGTTGGAATATAGTCTTAAAATGAAGGAATAATTACTTGAGTAGTTGGTTATTCCTTTTAGGTTAACTCATGTAGAGAACTCATTCATTGAGATACTAAAAAACATCCTTAGGCCCTATAACTATATCATTTTTTTTAATGTACACTGATGACATCCTAATCTTTAGAAAACATGGGATGAATGTCTACACCATATTGTACTAGTGTTTAATATTTTATAGAAACACATTTTTATGATAACATGAATAAATATTATTTTCCATGGAAGAGATAAAATATTTGGGATACATTAAACACATAAGGAGTGCCTATGTGAAACTAACCAAGATTCAAGTATTAAAAAAAATGAGAAAGACCAAATAAATTTTCATAGAATTCAATCTTCTCAAAATTAGAAATTCATAGAAGAGATTTGTGTTTATTTTTTTATCCTTTTAACCAACCTACCAAAGTTGGAACTAAATAAAGTTTCATCTAGTCAGTTGCACAACAATGATAATTCGATGAACTAAAATTTAGACTCTATTTTGTGCTAGTAATTTTGTTACTTGACTATAAATTTGGAAGATCATCCAATTCATTCATTAATAAAATTGAATATCACAAATGGGAATTGACAACACAAGTTATAAAAAAGAGTTAATTGATATTATAGTGGTTTATAAAACATATAATTGGAATCAAGGATACTTTTATAATATATACTTACATCAGATGATGAGGGAATGACTAGGGATGGTAAGGGTCAATGACAAAATGTTGAGGGATTGTGAGGATAAAGGATAAATGATTAGGCATTTTGAGGGATGAGGAAAGAGTGATAAGGGATTATGAGGGATGAGGAGGGAGTGATTAAGGATGAAGAGGGATGGTGATAGTGAATGGAGGAGTTATTAGGGATGATAGTGGCATTATTAGAGATGATTAGGGATAATGAAGGTTAATGAGGGAGTGATTAGAGATGAGGAGGTATGAGGATGAAATTTTAGGGATTATGATGGATGGGAAGGAAGTGATTAGGGATGATGAAGGTTGAGGAAAGGGTGATTAGGGATGTTGAAGGATGATGAAGGAGTTATTATGGATGGTAAGGGATAGTGAGGGTCAATGGCGGAGTTATTATAGAGGATAAGGAAGTGATTAGAAATGACTAGGGATAATGAGAGTTAATGAGGGAATTCTTAGTGACAATGAATAATGATGAGAGAGTGATTAAGGGTGATGAGGGATGAATAGGAAGTGATCAAAGGTGAAATAGGGGTGATGATAAAATTAAATTAACAAAAAGTGATCATTTTATTTGTGTAAGTCATCAATGTGGCCTATGTTAACCCAGTAACACCACTTTAGACCAAGTTCAAAGTGAGTGGTTTGAAAGATTCAATTTTGGCAAACCTAAGAATCCTAGAAATGACAAGAAGTAATTCAAAAGGCATAAAAACCTATAAAATAATTATATGTTACCAAAAATGGACATTAATTACAAATGTTATGCCCTAAAATCCCTAGATTCAATACTTAGACCTGAAAATACCTAAGTATTGATGAAATGGATTTTGAAAAATTATTTGTCACATCATAAGGCATGGATCTATGAGACCAACTCTATCAGATGCAGAGTGACCTTAATTTCTTATATTTACTTAAATAAATTTAAATTATAATGAATGTAAACTTATACATAACATTTATTTTAGTAAATATCAACTTCATGTGAATATTGACTTCATGTACATGTTTTGGTGATTTTCCATGCAAAAAAATAATAATGTGTATGTGTTCCTATTAATGCATACATCTTCCTCATAAAATCATATGTGTCATGGGTTATGTATATCATTTATTCAAATTTGAATTCAAAAAAATATCCTTTTGGCTTGGAAATGACTTGGATTCATAAGCCAAAGGATTGCACCTATCAATCTACAACAGAGTCCAATAGTTTTGATATAAAATAACAAATTTCAAAATCCATCACTAAATTAACTATGGATTTCAACAATGAAATTCAAAAAATTGTTAACATGTAATTAGACATGCTTCATATTTCAAAATGTATGATTTTTTTTTATTTTTGGACCATTTTAAGGGTTCAAACTATGTTTATTTCTAACTATACCTATTTAGGCCACTACATGCCAAAAATATACATGTCTATTCATGTTTATTTAATTTATATTTCATTGATCCAAGTGCATAAAATATTATATGATTAAAAACTAAACCTAATTCTAAAAACATTCAAAAAGGAAATTAAATTTCATTTTTTTTAGGTACTTGGGGGCCACACAATCAGTTATTCTTTTTTGTCATTTTTTGGGATCTATTTAATTAAAAATGTAATAAAAAAAAGTATTAAAAAGTATAGGTTAAAAACTAGAATATATTATCTAAATATTCATCAAAGGGTCTCAAACAATATTAAACGATGCTCAAAAAATGGTTGGTCACACAGTCATCTATCTACTCTATTTTATTTTTAAAATATAAGTTTCTATTAAAATTTTAGATGTTTAACCAAGTTATACTTATCCATGTTTCAAAAAAATTATTGTTTCAAAAACTAGACTCAAAATTCTACAATTCATGTTCATATACCATCTTTATATTTTGAATGTAGCCATCTCAAATTATCTATAGAAGTTCAAATTTTTGAAATTTTAGGAAAATCATGTCCATGGGTAGACCTCTTTTGTCCCCCAACTTTGTGCACTTACACTTTAGCACATGTTGAATACATTAAACTAAGATAGGATAAAAATAGTAAGTATAATTATGCTAGGTATATAAATGACAAAGAAGTAATGTAACTTGATTTTTTTGATGTTAATATAATTTGAGAATTTAAACACATAGGAAGTAGAGTACAAGATGATTCTGAAATAGTCACCATACTCTAGATTAAGTGCCTATGGAACAATGAACACTTATGTTTGCCTTGGATGGTTATGTCAATGCTAGTATCTAAACTTAATGTATATGTATTATATGATATACTTACTAAAAAATGATGCAACCATGTGGATTCTTCTTGCTTTGTCTTCACCTTCATTCTGGTGCATTCAAATTTGGGTTATAGACTATCACTCATGAAATTACAAAACCTTAGTTATTCATCTTCTTACTGACCTTGGGTAAACTAGGTTTGGGTATATGATGTCAGGATAACCTTGAATACCTATCTATAAATGAACATTACCTACATATATAATACTTTTAATAACTCATACTAATGTAGCTTTACCCTATATGTTACCTTGTGTGTGAATCATGCAATATGTGATAATCAAGTACAATAGTGACCTCATTTGTAATATAGAAAATGTAACTCTTGGGATACTATTTTTAGCACTTAAAACCTGTACATGTGTGGTCCCTATTATTGATATGTAAATAGGATAAATAGGGAAGTTTTTCTCAATTGAATGTTTGATAGAATTATTTTGATAAGTTGCCTTGGTCTCTTTTGTTTATTTCTAGGTGATGAATTAATGAGGGTTTATCTTGTATTTATATCAGTCCCTTTGGAAAATTAATTTAAATTAAATAACTTAGTTTAACCATTAGGATATGTTTTAATTGTAAATTAAATGACTTTAGGTCATTAGACACCTACATTGGAGCAAGACACTAGCATTAATGCAAGTTTCTGTCTAGCATCTAAGGAAAAGAAAAGTAGGTATATACTCAAAACTTGTAGAGGTGGAATATATGTAGGTTTTAAGCATTATAATAAATATATAAGGTTTGGTTCATTAACATAAGACTAGATATACCAATAGATAATCCAAGAGGCACAAGATAGAATAGATGTGATACCTCTAATAGTAGTAAAGGGTAGAAACTAAAAGGAATAGCTAAGTTCCAATTTTCCAAGTGTATAAGACTGAGGTGCTATATAATTCAAAAATAGTGTCTAAAGTAGTATTACTATGATTTTATTATGTTACTCCATCCAAATAATTTAAGATCTTAAGGATAACCTTGAAGTTTTAATTTTAAAAATTTTAATTTCTCCATGTTTTTGTATGATTTCAATTTAGACTTAGCTTCCCTCAAGGATCTTAGGTAGCACCTTTAGATTTTATTTTATTATCTTATAGCTTTCCCCTCTTTGGATATGATTGACAATCATCTTGGGATTCCCTTGTGGATATTAGGTAGCATCTTGATGTTTATTTTTCACATTTTATAGCATCTTTTAATTAGTCTTAGTTTATTTGTGATTCTCAAAAATCTTTTGTTATTCCCCAGATTTTAATATGATTCTTCTAATTTGTACTTGTGTTAAAACCATTCTAGGTTAGTATGACCTTTTTATTGATATGATTACTACCTTTCATATCATTTCCCTTCCTAGACTTTCTTATGATAAATTTTACTTATATTTATCTGTATGTTCAAATCCCTCTCTTTGACTAGTCACATCTAAATGAAAAACTCTCCCTTTTTGTGGTCATCTGCTAGAATATATTAATTATATCACCCTTTTGCACATGTATAAATATTTCAAAATCTCCATTTTCCTCGCTCATTTAATTGGATGCAATCTTGGGTCTATCAAAATCTTTTTTATGGTACAATTCTTGGAGTCTTTAGCCATCTTGATCTTAAATTTATCTTCTCTTGTGGAAAGGTATAGGATCTCTTGTGTTATTCATATTTAGAATGCATTTTTTATTTTATTGAATCTGTATGGAGGAGGAAAATAGAAAATCCAAAATATAAGTCAAATCATGAGAAAAGATAATGCTAAATGGTGAAATATATCTTAAAAATCAAATCGCACTAAAATATATGACCTTTTATGAACATTTCCTATTTTAGTCAAATTTCAAACTTCATAGATGGCCTCATGATAGAGATGAGGTATAATAGGTTGTGGTCAAATTTTAAAATGGGGTAGGTGGTATTATTACATCTTTATTTACTACATCTTCTTCCACTCTAATGCCAACTAATTTCTCACTCCATTACCTAAACTTCACATTAGATCGATGACTTTATAAAGGGTGTTGAGGAGAATGATACACATTATGGGAAGGTACGATCATTTTATTTTTCATGCCTGTAGCCTTTATGGGATAATATTTATACTTAACTTGTTGCCCAAGCTCACAATTAATAGGTGGGATTTTTAGGTCCTTGATTTTTATAGTTCTTAACTTTTCCCACTTGAATAGAGTGCCTTGTCTTGGCTAAACATTTATTCATCACCATTTTGGTATCTTTCATCATTATATCTCCATCATATATTTCCTTATATCCCATGGATGGATATTTATATAATTTTTTATGTCCCCATTATTTACACTCCCATATTATATCTATGCACTTCATATTTGAATTTTAGCTTCTACATATAGCACCTCCTATATTTTTATTTTGTGATTTAAAGTTTAAGACATTGGGGAATAAAACTAGGCCTTATTCATAAATTTCTATCACCATTCATATCTACACCATCTTTTTCATCATAGTTGTCTCTAGATGGTTGTGTTTTCTTACATTTTTCTCTAGTACAAACTTTTTTTGGAGTTTTCACTCATCAAGGTTTTTTTAATATTTTGATACATGTCCTTATTTGATTTGAATATTTACCTATATTATATTGGATGTGCCTTATGATAAATTTATTATTTTACTATCTCTTAGATCCAATTATTTTTAATTTTCTTACACTGAATTAAATTCTTAGATATTTTCACACATATACTTGTTTGATTATATTTTAAATTTTATTACATCAGATATCTCTTTTTTATTATTTTTTTTTTAATATTATGACTATATTTGTCTTACATTTTGATGTGATTTATCACTTTTTACTTACAATTTTTTACATATCTTATGTTTTAACTTAAGATTTATATCTTTCTCAAATTTTATATGTTCTGCATTCATTACTCGTCTCATTCATTTCAAAAAAAAAAAATTGTTTGCTGTTTTTTTTATTTACTTAATTAAGTTGTCATTTTTGATAGTAAGGTTTTGTCAATTTTGACAATATATTTTCTAACATTTGACTGAAAATATTAAAACATACAACATAATAAAAAAATATTGATAACATGATATTAGATCCATATTACATGCTATAAATGAAAAACCATAAGTAAAATTTCTTATAGATAACATAAATCTCACACACACCCACACCCACACACACACACACACACATCTATGTTATAATTTTATACATCAAGAATTTAAAAAATATATACATGAATACATCAATGGTTTGCCTTCAATGCCTATGTGGTGATGGGTGAGGCACCACACTCCCTAAGGTTTCCATAGCTCATGATACATGTAGATATCTCTCTTGAGTTTTCATCCAAGACCATGGTCCTAGTATCTCTCCTTGTGACCCAACTAACTATGCCTCTAGTTGGTGATCTTGGGTTGTATTTATGTTATGGAAACCGATATCCTATATCATAACTTTTAGCACTATAGAAGAATACTAAAATCCCTCACCATCATCTCCTATTGAAATTTTTGTGGAGTATAAACATAATATTACCATCATAGATCCCATGTTGTATCGCTATCTAGTATAAACCAACTAGCATGTGATATGGGCAAAGGTAATACTAGGTACACCATATGAGTAGTATTGTGCTCTAGTAAAATGTCATCCAAAATATAATGATGTGTCATCTCAACCATGGTCCTCCACTTCAACATGTCTATTTAGAAGTATACATAACACAAAAAAAATTTAACATCAAACATTGACGTATAATTATCAAAACCATAAATAAAATTATCACCAATATCTATCATGTATATATCTAAGTATAAAAACTAAAATTGATAAAATAGTTAGTGAATACTTCCATTTTACTTGTCACAAGACATTGGACTATGATAGTCTAGATGTTTTCTTGACATATTAACATAGGGCCATTTTTAAGACTCAGACTTAGTCGAGCACTAATCCACCTCTCTCCTAACTACAAGGACCCACCTCCATAAAAACCATATCCATCCCTACATGACACTTGTGTCACACAATGGCACCTTTCCCTCTACCATATATACATCATAAACAACCACTACCTATTCCCCCCCCCCCCCCATTCTACATTATCACCACTACCATGTCCTCAAATTAGGGCACAACATGGTGTTAATATTGGTACCTAAACCAACATACCTCATCCTCCTAACCCATGTGACTCTCTCAAATGTAGTTTGTAATGGGGTGGGAGAATAAATGTATTATTTATATGTGCCAACCCAATCAAAACCATTAATTTATCAAAAGTGTGAGGCTTGAAGCACCTATTAACTGAATCCTCTTCCATTTTACTAATGTAGATAACCATGATGCCCATATGTCTACCATACCATGGTATCGCATCCATATTATACAATATTTGTGAACATTTTTATAAATGGATTGCTTGGATGATATGATAATGTTCCCACCTCCACACCTAAGGTAGGTGGTCAATGAAATGGTGCATAAATCTTTTAGGCATGTGCTTTGGGAAAGGCTCATAGATTAAATACAAACACAAAATAATTGTGCTTTTATTATGCTAACCATAGGTCAACAAGATATAAAAATATGGATGATTTTCACTTATAGGAAATATCTCATATCCTAAAGGGTGCCTTACCCTAAATTATATTGACATACATGGATAATTTATAAGGGAATGATCCCATAAAACTTATGACACAACATGAACATAGTCATTGAAAGTAATTTGTCTAAAAAATTTAATATCTAGATTGTGTCAATGCATGTCCAAAATCACAACCACTTATGCAAAATATCATGCATCACCTGATTAAACCTTGATCCAAAAATATGAAATCAAATAATTTTTTAACTAAAATAAAAAACTTGAATGAAAATGGTCCCTGCATTTATATTTTACCATCTTTTTTATTATTTTTCCACTATACTTACCACCTAAAATTTTATTGTACCATCTAGTCATATATTTTTCTATTATATTGGACATACTTAAAAACTATGTTATCCCACAATATATTCTTATTTCATCAACCAACACCTATGGGACTAACCATGTTTATCACATTTACATATATAATGATTGTACCATATGGTACCAACAAGGGAAAAATTTCCATGATGACAACAATTGAATTTATACTTTATCAATCATGTTTTGCTTCAATATATATTTTATCATCTTTCCATTATTAATTTATTGTACAATCCACCATATGTGATAGTAATAATATTAGTAGTTTATCTGACATAACTAAATCCACTATATCTTATGGTATTGGCAAGGTCTACAATTTCCCACTAACTAAATACATATTCTTGGTTGATATAGTTGTATATTTTCAATGATTTATTCCCTTACCTATAACGAATTCCCTTTGCCCTAAATTTGATATTATATCAGTTACCCATTACTTATCACATTTTAATATACCTTTTCATGCTTATTAGGGAAAATTACACTACATGGAATTACCCTGATGCCTAGATTTCTTAAATTTAACATATCTACTTACAATTTACAAAAAAAAACATTAATTACACCACCTACATGCATCGTTTCAATGATTATGCCCAATTGACCTCCTAAATTTTTATGTTGTCACCTTGATCTACTGTATCTCATCGCAATAATATTAGATAACTAGAGCTCTAATTTTTTTAAAAGAGAAATTGGATAAATGAAACTAGTTTTATCTATTTAATGTAAAAAAAAATCAGATTTCACCACTTTTAGTTATTTAACTCTAGATTTTGTATTTTTACCATATTTTTTGTTTCAATAGGTCCTTTTCCTAAACTAAAATAAGGGGTGGTTGGGTGTGCATGGATCACCAATGTAACCTATTGTTCCCCGTGCACACCACTTTGGCTTGACATCAAATTCGATTAATTTGACCATGCCTAAATATGGCATAAATTGTGCTTATTTATCCTAATCAAAAATGATTATGGTGTTGTTGTGCCATTTTTTTGGCTATAGCGGACCTAATCATAAATAAAATTGGCATAAAGGAGTGGTTTGGTGTGCATTGGTTTTCAATCATTAATTTTTAAAAAATAATAAATCCTATAAATTCCAGCAAGTAATATGGAAAGCACAAAACTTTTAAAATGACTATAAGTTTACCCAAAAATGAAAATCAATTATTAGTTTAGAAACTAGACTTGAAATCCTATAATTCATGTTCCTATGAAATCTTCAAACTTTGAGTTTAGGTGTCCCAAATAATCTACACAAGTTGATTTTTATTGTATTTTATGAAAAACAAGTCCACCTAAGACCCCCTTTTGGCCTCCAAATTTCATGCACTTACACAAAGACATGTGGTGATTAATTAACGGGAATGGGTCATAATGTCAAAGAGTCAAAATTAATAATAAATCTTATGAAAATATAAGATACACAAGGAAAAACTAAGGACTCTCAAATTCATGGCATTGTACGACAACTTAACTCATTTATGGATTAGAGAGGAAACATGATATATTGATGGACTCTCATAGTCACAGTGTCATGCAGTAATCTCCTATGTTTTGGGGAGCTTGGCAAACCCATTCAATTATGAAGTACACTATATTTTTGGTTATATGCTTAAATTAAAAAGGGCCCCATGCAATTTAGGAAATATTAAATGGGTCATAGTGAATTCTTGTGAACTTTAGGCTCATTAATGTGTAGACATGGCTATCCCAAGTGGTCATAGGATCACAGAGTCCATAAAACTCATAAGGTGTCTATATGTTTTTTTTATGATCATAAATAACTATGAAAAACTATTAGAATGTTAATTCCATCATATAAATGACATAGATACAATTTTTATTTTGAAATTAAAAAATAATCAATGGAATCATTAGGGTCAATATAACTTAAATTTTATTGTCTTATGGCTAAAAACATAGATATTTCATCTACTTTACGAGTTATGGGGATGCATGCTAGACTTTTTTGGTATTCAGAGGTCCATGGACAAGTTATATTATTAAATCTAACATAATTGAGGTTAGGTCCATGATTTAAAAATGGCCCCATGTGACTTAGATAAATGTGGAAGTGGCCATTGGATTAGACTATGTGAACAAGGATTTAGAATTATGAAATATTAAGGGACCTCAAACTCATAAAATTTGAAAGGCACTACTAATATAAAGTGAAATCTAAATATAAGGGATGTTAAGGAAAGTGGACATGGTTATAAAATTTTACCAATTAAACTTGGAAAATCATAGAGTGGTCGCAATAGACATATGTTTGAATAATAAATTATCGAGTGACCATCTAAAAAAATTTAAAAAAAAAATGGATTCACCATGTGAACTCGGTCTAAAATTCACTATGATAATGGCATTATTATTTTTGATATTTCCAATAGTTTTTGTCAGTGCATGCATAATTTTATGGAGCATCTTATTTATATTTTAAAGGATTAAAAATCTTAATAAATATACTTTATCAATCAATAACATGTGAAATTATTAAAAAATAATTTCTTATGATGTCCAAGATGTTTGATTATAATGGTAACATGCTAACATATGTAAATGTAAATTTAAAGAAAAAATGTGTAGTTACATCAATTGAATTATGTGATGTCACCTCAATATATGCAACAATGATTCCCTTTGTTTTTCACCACTGGGTCTTAAGACCAATCACACGTGGGGACAACCATGCATTAGAAATAATGTATATGCTTATGTAGAGTAAATAAGTATAGAAATACTTAGATAAAATAAAAATACAAATTTGATTAAAGTGGAAGTATTATAATTTTTCTAATCAATATGAATGAATAGGGAATGGTACAATGAGTTATAATGAATTTATGACATAGAAGATTCAAAAATGATGTTATCTATCATTATGAGTATGTATGATAGTTCCATTTGACCATATTCATATGCTATAAATTTATACATAAAACAAAATAAGTAATTATAACTACTAAAAATTAGAAAGGAGATGATTATGAGTTGTATTGTCTCCTCAAGTTGAATGATGGTTTTTATTCTAGGTATGTGAAGATGAGTTATCGAGATGTTCCAAATAAAAAGGCATCTCATAGAAAATCAAATTCTCAAATTAAGATTTACCTATGGAAATAATAATAAAAGGAAAGTGTATGCATGCACACATGGAGTGGTTGGAATGAAAGTGTGTCTATAAAACTGTGAATAAGAATTAGATTGTGAATTTATGTAAGTGTGATGTGTATAGCTAAGGGAAAGTGTGAGTGTATAGTGTGAAATTAAGATTTGGTGAAATCTAGGGATGTAGGTCTATAAGTAAGTGGGGGAACAATACATAGGACTAAGAGTAAGCCTAACATAAAGATATCAATCTTAGTGCAAAAGAGTGTGTAGTAGGTGTGATTGTGGTGTAGGGAGGCAAAACAGATATGTACATTACACATGATATTTGCATGGATCATTCACCCTTTATTAAGGATAATTTTTCTACATTGTGTAATTGTGTAGCTACAGGAATTATACATGAAATTACTATGATTTTAATCACTTAACTTGGTTAGTAACTACCCCAAGTTGATCATTTAGATTAGTTGATGTGTGTCATCATGGGTGTGCATTTTTGCCACTTCAATGATATGATCCTTATCTATCATGAAAAAGTTTTATAAATTAGATAAGAAGTATTTTTTTCATTATTCACTCAATAAGTAGAGCAACAGAAGGTATAAGTATCTCCATAATAAATGCTTACTACATGATCAAGTATAGAGGTAGATCAAGACTGAAGGCATTCTCTCCAACTGTGTGTAGAAAGGTGCAAGGACCATAATGTAGAGGCTTGATCTTATGTCATTTTAATGTGAAACTAAAATTTTAAATCAGCTCAGAATGCATGAGTTGTTTGATGCACATCATGGTTATCCTTGTACTTTACTTGGGTGAAATAAAGTATCTACTAAACATGTTGATCAATAGATTCTATGGGGTGTAAGAAATTCTCATTTTTTTCCACTTATTGTTGTTGTGTGCATCAATAAGTGAAGGATAGTGTAGAGTAGGAGATATCTATAGGTGTTGCATTTTATTACCTAAGACATGTTTGTAATGGACTGCGCCATATAGAGTTATGCAGGGCTCATTTATAGGTAAGTTTAATGTATAAAAGGTTTTCCTCATAAGAGTGAGCATGTGTGTAGTTGTACATTCACAAGAGATGAAAAAGTGTTTTTATTGAAAACATTTGTTTTCCCATTTATCTTTGTATAAAAGTTCATGGACCAATCCAAATGCATATATATCAAGTCCCAAAATGTTTACTATAAATTACTCAAAAAACTTAGGTCTCAATTATATATGATGTATGTTAAGAGGCCAAAGTGAATCTTAACATGGTTGGAGAAGGATTTCAAATCTCTGGTTGCATCAATGTCTTAACTATAAGTGACCATGATATCCATCTTTGAGAACCTATCCAATACAATAGACACAACATCATGTTGGTGTCTCCTTGTTGGTAGTCCACTATTGAAATCCATGGTTATAGAATCCCATGGTCTTAATAGAACTAGTAGATGTGTGTAAACTCCTAGTTTCTTATTTGTGTGCTTTGATATGTAACAAGGAATGTAATAATTGATGTGTCACTCTATGTCTGTGTATATGTGTATTTGATAGAAGTGAGACTTCAATGTAACTAGATTCTACATCATGCCAAACTATGCCAAGATCTTAGCACAATGAACCACCCAAATGAGTCTTTGGTGAGGTACAGCTCTAGGGACACAAAAACATCCAAGCTTGTATAAACTTTGGTCATAAATATATAACTCTCAAAAAAATTTACCTCACATGAGGTTGGTGTAAGTATCTGTGAAGTCTTTTTAGGATAACGCGAGAGATACACAATGTATGAAGTTGGGGTTGTACATGTCTAACACTATGATGATTGCTTGAATTTGTTGTAGGATAAGTTAATCTATGCCTTTTCATCCATCCATTTATTATTATTGAACATAATATGTAAATTTTATAGATAATTCATCCATTTCATGTGGTCCACATTCTCTGATTTGTTGTTTCTGGAAGAACTAAAATGACTTATGTTAGAAATGAAAAACTATCTCCTTCCATAAGATGTAGGGATTACATTTCTTATTTTTATTTAAAAATAGCATATGACTATTTCTCATAGGTGGATTATGTTTTCATAATGTCATTAAACATTTCTTAATGGTAAACGAGTAGATGTCTATGCTACATAAGTGATACACCAAGTACATAGTCAAATGCATTGGTGTGAAGCTTAAAGGAGTGTGAAATATCAAGCATTACAATTATAGGAATTATATAGAGGAATTGATTGAGTTCCTCAAAAATGAATTTTTATGTAGGATTCTATTCAAACTTAAATTTATGCGTGTGATCTAGCTAAGTGGCATGTAATGTGTGAAGAACTAAGGTTGAATATGTGGTGTAATTTTTCAAGTCCAATAAATCTCCCCAATTATGTGAGATTATGTAGAATTGGATAATTTTGGACTACTTTGATATTTTATGGGTCTAAATGAATTCTTTTATAGTTAATGATGCATGCTAGATATTGGATCTACACAATGTCAAATATACACTTTTCTAGGTTCTGCTAAAACTTGTGTTGATGCAAGGTGTCCAAGACACATGTGATATGTTCCACATGATCCTTCCAATAATTTATGATGATGATACTCTCATCAAAGTATATGATGATAATAGATTTGAGGAATACCCTAAGTAGGTCATCCATCAAGTGCATGAAAGTCGTTGGCACATTGGTTAGGCTGAAAATCATAACCAACAATTCATATAATCATTCCCATCTCTTAAAATTGATATTCATTACATCCTTAGGATAAAATAAAGCCTAAAAGTAACCTAAATTCAAATTGATAGTGGCAAAATTTTGTGTGTCTTGGATCTAGTTTAGGAGGTCATTAATGTGGAGCAAAGGACACTAATACTTCTCTATGATTTTTTAATTATATAATAGGTTATGTAGAGACACGAAGACCCATCCTTATCGAGTGTGAAAAATATCAGAATCCTGCAAGGAGAAGAGCTAGGCTTGATCTTTCCCTGATTGAGGAGATATTATATTTGGTGTTTTATTTCATTATTCTCCCAAATTGATCTCTAATATAAATGTATGTTTGGAAGACCCAGATTGATGTGCTGATTTACTACTATTGCATTAGAAGGCATTTAGTATCTTTTATTATATCTTTAAGATACTTTAGTAACTTGTTAATATTATGTTTATGTGGCTTTAATCATGTAGTGCACACTGGCATAATTTATTTTATCTCACACATAGGTATGTCAAGATGAACCTTCATAAACATGAAATTATGTGAATGTGAAACACATTTGTAGAATTACTTAATAGATACCAAAGTGACTTTAGTTTTTTTCACTTACTCAAAGATATTGCATAAGTGATATTTAATGTGAAAATTTCGACATTGTAGCATGACTTGATATGTATCTTCATATTCATATAGATACAATATTACATGTAAGATGCCATAGACCTCCAAGGGTACCATGTCACAAGTGACTATGTCCTCCATAGGACTAACTTTATAATGGAAGGTAGGTTTTCATTGTACCTATATATCATTCCCCTATTGAAGCCACCCTAATGAGCATGGATTGGGATGTACAATAGTGACAAGGCCAATGAATGGTGTTGTTGATTGCACTATGATGATATTCTAGCTACCATTGTCAATGATGACATGAAGATTATTCCCCTTCACCCACAAATTAGATATGAAAGATACATTTATGGTCTTTATAAGCATCTACTGTAGTGGTTTTGGTAATTATAGAAGTATTACCTTGATCAATGTTTCATGTTAGCATGAAACCTAGTGTAAACTAAGCAATCAATAATTATTGTGTGCAGCACTAAGATTAATCATGAATGTGTGAGTGATGTAAATAATACCATTTGGAACTTGATTTATTATTTCCTTTGTATGAATCAAAAGGTACAAGATACTTATATTTATGGGTATTATTCTTAGGCTCATGTCATATTTTACAAGTGTTATGTTTTTGCATAGAAGGATATGATAATGAATTATGTATGGGATAGCTCTTGCACATGACATTAGATGAAGAGGTGAAAATTTTATTCATATTCATATTGTGTTTGATTTTACTATATTTGAAATATGATTTCCCCAGAATGTTAAAATTCATTAACTCCATATTTTTATAGATATAAGGTGAGATTTTATTAACGTACTTCATCACCTTATGTTTTTGAAATAAGTATTCTTGTAAACATGTAAAGATGTTTGAAATGTATTTATGTATTCTTCTAAGTACTACTCTTTAGGTTGGTGAAAATTTTGAAACTCGATGTATCCATTCTAAAAGTGATGAAGAGGATAATAATCATCCTTCAATGCATCAATAAAGTTATTCCAAGACTCAACTAGAACACACTCTTTTGCACATTACAAGATGAAGTTATCTAAACAGTGAAAATTTGGTATATACATATTTAAAACTAAAAATGTGATCTTCTGAGCATCATTGAAATGATTTACTAAGAATTATACCTTGATCTATCAAATCTAGACATCTAATGTTGATAAGTTTATTTTACCTTTGAATAAAAGGGAACATTTACTTTCACTTTGTAGGGGGTTAGATATTGAAACCAATGTTGAGAAAACTATGGAAATGTGCTAGAATATATTGGGTTGAGCTATATTATCAACTCATAGAATTTCCCAAAATGTTTAATGTGTTTCCCCTTTAGTACATTAACAATAACCCTTTCAATATATAGGAATGGATTATGTTGTTTCTAGGAATCATCTATCTTATAGTTGATATGACATTCCTTTGCGTATTTTGAAACAAAATTTATTGATGATCCTTCACTCGCATATCACTCAAGTGCTTATAATCATAGAAATTTAAAAAATATGTTTTTTGATACCAATTATCTACACTACAGGATCCTAGGACTAGGCATGTAGGGGGTAAATGTGCTTTATATATAATGTGTATGGATATATAGAGTGAGTATGTGGAAAAATAATTAAAAAAAATCCAACACACATTCATTTAAAGTGGACATTTTATACTTGCATAAGTGTAAATTCTATTTAATATGAATGAATAAGGGATGGTACAATGAGTTATAATGCATTTATTAAATAAAATATATGTAAATAATGGCATCTATCATTATAAGTATGTATTACATCTAACCCTTGGTCGAATAGATATGCACTACATATTTATATATTAAATGAAACAAAATATTAAAATTTATACCATCTACAAAGTGACAGCTATGAGTTGTGTCATCTCCCTTGTTGAGCAATTTTTGGTCTTCTAGGTATGCATAGATGCATTGTTGACATGTTATAGGGTGAAATATACTACCTAGAAAACCACACAGTTGAATTAGGTTGACCTATGGACATACTAGGATAATGAAAGTGTATGCGTGTGTAAATTATGTCTTTTTTAGCATGAAAGTGTGTGCATATAACTATGAGTAAACATGAGATTATGAAATCATGTGAGTGTGGTGTGCGAAGGTGTGAGAAAGTGTGAGTGTGTAGCGTGGGATTACAATTTGGTTCAATCTACATGTTTAGGCATGTGAGAAGTCATGATAACTATGCATGGGAGTGAGATCAAAGAAATATCAAGATCAACATAGAGTAGTGTGCAAGATGGTGTAGCAGGTGCACGTGTGTCATTGGGAGGCAAGGGAGAGATGTATCACATCATCAAGTTTTTTAACATAAATTTCAGAAAGGAATTAGATTTGAAGGCTTCCGTGTCTTTCTTAAATTCAACAGTGATAAAGAGAGTTCATGTGCTCAAATTTATGGTCACTAAGTCATTCAATATCATGAATGAAGATCATATTGAAGATGAATTTTAAATCTTGACATATATTCTCATGATGATGATTATAAGATAATGTAAGTAATAAGGATTTCATAAAAGATGAAAAATATATAGGATCCTCACCAAGAGAAATATGACTCGAGACTTTTTAAAGGAATTTACAACAAATAGTGAGAGTATTTCTACCAATATAGTATGAATTTTGAGAAGAAAAAAAATCATACATATATTATTTTCCACAAATAAAATTGTAAAGGTGTTGAACATTTATAAAGATATACATGATCAAAAACTTTTCCATGACATCTATCATGTTGATTGCTTATGTGATCTTCCTTACATTAAAATCTAAAGATATAACATGACCATGTGATAAACTTCACATCATCATTGAATTGATTCAAAACTACACACATGAATCACAAGGACACAAAAGTATTATTAAAAATAACCCACTTCATGAAAATAACTGTGTGAGACCTCTTTTAAGAGAAGAACTAATCATATTATAAATTAAATTATATAACTTAGAAGATCCATAGAGCTCCCTAAGTTTGTTGGATGGCCACGTCTCTTTTTTTGGTCTACATGATTCAATTCATATTTCTTTTTCATAGAGATTTAAACTATGTTTTGACTCTGTGACTATATTTAAAGCATGCCATATGTTCCATTTTTAATGTATTTTTTTATATCAAAGTTATATTGTAAAATTTATAAAAGTTGTTATGTGTGTGCTTTTATTATTATTTTTTCTATAGTACAACATGTATATTTATGCACAAGAAGAACTTAAATCCTACACATGGAATTAAAAAAAATAGATTTAAAATTTGAGTGCATCTGACCAATGGAAAATTGGAAAAATGTGTCCCTGAATAAGTGGTTGCAAGCCTATTGAAAATGATCATGTGTATTAATCTTATTGGCCAGCATAGATGGAAGATCTAAAATCTTAAGCCAAGGGACATAATTCATGTTTTATCACATGACCACAATAGATACAACATGGAAAGTTGTGAATGTAAAGGAAATAATATAATATATTTAATCCCATGGATCCACATGGATGGCAAAGAAAATCCATTCTAAAACCAATAGTGACCACATTTATTCTATAAACCTATGACCAATAAGAAAAACGACACTTATTTAAGTTTGATTAGATACAATAAATGGCAAAAGGAAAGGCAAATGGATAACATATGCAAAAGCATATACTACATGATCATTTCACGTAGCAAGGACAAAGGGAAAGCACAAATGTGAAGGTGGAATGAATAAACTAATGTATCCATGTAATCTACAAGGGTAAATAAATACTAAAAACTGACTCTATGATCACTATAATATAAATAAACCTATGATCAAAATAAAAAACACAAGGTATTTAACATATGCAAATAAAAAATATCTAAATAGATCATTTTACCTTGCAATCATGTTGTCACAACATTCAAATCCTCATATGCCCTCTCTTTCCAAAATATTATGTGATCTTTCTCCCTATCCTCACAAGATCTACCAAAAAAAGGGAACCAATATAAGAATGGAATGGATCCTCATACAATGCTACACTGAATCAACTATGCTCAAAGGTATAAATTTTATGTTATCAATATGGAAGGACTCATACATATGAGACACCTAATTTCATGTATGGCCAAGCTCTTTTCAATAGAAAATAAACATATCCTAAAGATTAACACTTATCATTGAAATAGATCACAAGGACACTAAGAAAGAACACAAAATACCTATTCTCAAAACTTTAACTTGATAGTGAGTGCGCGCACACACACACACACACACACACACACACACACACACACACACACACACACACACACACACACACACACACACACACACCACCCTAACAAAAATAGACCTACACTATAGAGAACTGATATGGAAAGTTACATACAAAGGAGAGTCGATAAGGCCAAGCAGCAAGGACTAAATGTGCCAAAATATCAATATGGATTATATTTTCTTAATTCTTCTATTGACTTTCTCAGAGCTTCAACTGACTTCAAAAATCACAAGAGGAATTTAATGCATTCACACTGGTCAATATTTTTTATTGTTTCATTGGATGCGAGATTCACTGTGACAACTAAATGCATGTGACTATTTTTTAAAAAATAAAATGAAGAAAGAATGAGACAAAAAAATGTTAATAAATTTCTTTAAAAAACAAATTACACACACATGCACGCGCACACACATGCACACACACACAAAGTAATATTATAATCTTGAAACTTTGAATCTTATTTATATTAGATATTTTATAATAAAAATTAATAAAAAGTGTTGATTACAATAGATAACTTAATACCAAGTCATACAAAACATTTTCATAAATTTTATGTGAAATAAAGACAACACATTTATAGCTAGAGAGTGGTGCTTAGGACACTGCTATTTTATTACTCAATCTTTTTTAGCAAAACATTTTCATAAACATTGTGTGAGATAAAGACAATACATATATCACTAGAAAGTGATCCTTAAGACACCCCTATTACTCAAATCTTTTTGAATCTTAGAAAAATAATAAATGACAAAAACAACTTTTCGATTAAAAAAAGTAATATAAATATCTAAAAATTTTATAATAATTTATTTTTATTTTATTTACTTGTAAATAATATATTTCATTGAACCATATTTACAAATCAATATGAAAATTTATTTTTAAAATTATTAATATACGAATTTTATCTTACAATTTTTTAATTTATATTTCTCCTTTATTAAAAATTCTACCGAAACTACACAAACATCTAAATACAGCCCAGGTCAAAGGTTCACAGAATAAATGATCACAATGTACTTTTTTGATTTCATAAATAAAGTTGTTTAACTACTTTGTATGGTTTTATTAATTTTAAAAATAAAAAAATAAAAAACAACTACACTAAACTTTATATATATATATATATATATTTCATTGCATTTTTAAAACTTATACTTAATAAAATTGTAAATGCATAATTTATACCGACACAAAATGGCGCAATGATTTAGAAAATGGTAACAAAAACTAAAGTCAAAAGCCTGATAGAAATAACCCAAATCACACATTGAGTGTGACTTTAGAGAGTAAATTTATATTTAATGGCGTTAATGACTTTCTTCATATTTTCCATCTGTTACTAGGTGCTGCCGGTTATATAAAACAAGAAAAATGATATGACACCCACATGATTCGTGTTTTGAACTCTAATGTGTTAAAGATACTTATTTATTTTTTTAGCCAAAGTCGAAGATACATTTTAAAAATATAATTCATTTTTCGAAATTATAAAGCCATCAACATATTTCAATAAACAAAAAACATTAAAATAAAAGTACGTGTGACGGTTTAATGTAAAAAGATGGTCTTTGGGAACTTTCTTCCCATCAAATGATAACAAAATTATAATTATAATTATATATATAAATTACGTGAAAGGGATCAGTATTTAGGACCGTTAATTTTCAGGTTTTATAATATATATATTCTTTTAGTTTAAAATATTAGATTTATATTATTTAATTATTTTAAAATTTAAATATATTATTTGAGAAGAAAATTTGTGTCGTGGTTAGTCATATGGTGATATATTCGTTGATGTATCAAATTTTTATTATTTTATGCAATCCAACATTAGGATAAAGAGGCCAATTAATTTATATAAGATTAATAATAATAATTTTTAAATGATTACATTATTCTATCATTGGCTTGAATTTTTATGATGTAAAATATGAACTGAAAATTAATATGGGTCACTAATATAAAATTAAGGGTCATGTCGAAAGACGCATGTCTGATTAATATCACGAGCAACACCATTCTCCATATGTCTTGGTGGGATTTGATTCATTAATGTGGAAAGTTATGGTTAACTTGCACGCCACCAACAAACATCTTTATGTGGCTTTTCATGAAGCTTCTTCCCTCAAATGGTGATGGAACCTACTCAAAAGTTCTCAACTATATCATATTTTACAGAGAAATTTTCATCAATAGAATGGAGGGATGAAACATTCTATGTAGGTTTGTTGCCTGTAATTGAACCCACAACATTATTTTATTGTTATTGTGCATTTTATTTTCATGGTTCTATTTGTGTGCCTTCACATCTAAGTAAACATTTAGTGGCATGTTTATGGACGGATGAAATATTGTGTGAATGTGTGTTTCATGTAACTTAACCCACAACCATGTTCTTTTTATTTTCATGTGGCTATTATTGCTATTGTGCCTTCTATGTTGATGGTTTTTTATGTTCCTTCACATTTGAGTAAACATTTAGTGGTATGGTAATGTTGTAAATGCATGCTTGGATAAAAAGAATTTTGGAATTGGGATGGAAGACTTAAAAGTTTCACCAAAAAATGTCTCTCCCTACCTTTCTGCATCCCTTCTCCCCCCAAATTGCCATAGAGCCTCCCTGAAATTTCTTGAGCATGCAACATGTCACAGAAGATTTATGTCGGCAAAATGGAGGGATAAATTTTTTTGTTATTGTACCTTGTACGTTCATGTCTTTTATGTGCCTTCACATCTGACTAAACATTTAATGGTAAGTTAATGGAGTGATGAAATGTTACTCACATGTATTTCGTGTAACTAAACCCACAACTATGTTCTTTTTTTTAATTTTCATGTCCTTGTTACTATTATTATGTCTTCTATGTTCATGGTGTTTTGTGTACCTTCACATCTAATTCAAAGTGACATGTTGGAAGATGTGTGGATCAATATTGTCAAAGCCAATGCCATTTTCCAATTTTTTTGGCAAGATTTGCTTAATTAATATGGCATGTTGATGTTTCCTTGTGTTCCACTAACAAATGTCTCTCCTACCTTTAAAATCAAGAAAATGGATAAATTAAATGTTATGTGTAGGTTTTTTTCCTACAAATTAATTGTAATGTAATCCCTAAACATTCTATCAATGCATGTCACTATGTGCTTTATATCTATGTCTCATTTCCATTTCCCTGCATAACATGGGTTAGAAGAATTAACATTTAATGTTAAGTGGATCAGAGTCCTATAGGTCTACATTCAAATACGAATAAATTTTAGTGTTTTTCTTAAATCAAAATTTATACTTTCATTCCCATTCCGATAAATGTTGACACAAATGTATCAAACTAAACACTTTTATTATTTTTTTACTATGTTATTCATATGTTCCCCTCAATTAATTTTTTTTTGTTACTCATTCACATTTTTAAAATTCTAAATATTCTTTGTGATAGCTATTGTTGATACATTACTAAACATTTTTTGCTATGTGGATGGAAAAACTAAAAGTTATTGATGTGTTTCCATTAATTCATGTTGTGTTATTCATTTGCATTTATAATATTAAAAATATTATTTGTTGCATGTGTTGTTGATATGTTTTCCATTCACATTATTGTGTTATTTATATCAGTGACACATTTATATATCCTTGCCTCTAACTTTCTATGACTAAACTACAAACACCCATAATACATTCTCACATAGAAATACTTGTTTGGATTGGATGAGATTTGAACTTGGGATGGAATACTAGAAAATTAATACTATACACATAAATACATGTTTGGTTAGAAAAGGATGTGAACTTGGGATGGAGGATTAACCATTTAGTAGAATGTGGATGGAAGCTCTAAAGGTTTTCATTCACATACCATTAAATATTATTATATTTATATCAAAATATTATTATATTTATATCAAAATATTATTTTCGTTTATATACTAGTGAACGCTAATATCTTTATATCTAAATTAAGAATTTCATTAATATACTTGTAAACATTGAGCCAAATGCATTAAACAAAATCTTTCTATCAAATTATGTTATGTTTTTGTGATTTCATGTTTTTATGTTATTCATTCATATTTTCAAAATTACAAATATTATTTCCCATAGCTATTTACGATATGTGTTCCACTATATTATCAATTACATATATAATATGTTGATTTTTAATGATATGTTGCTATGATATTCATTTACATTTTCCATTATGTTACTGTCTTATTGATTTGATGTCATATTATTGATATGTTGTTGTGACTTGTTGTTAATATGTTTTCCATTCTATTATCTATTTTTTTTTGGTTTTCCATTCTATTGTTAGTTATTATATTTGTGCACTCTTGATTTTTACAAAAGTTGAATAATAAAGTGTGAATATTTGTTGAGATGCTCAATTCATGAAATTTTTACAAATAGTTGTTTCTTGACACTTTTTATGTTTAAAAATATTTATTTTATTTCCAAATTGTGTTTAAAAACATAATATATGTTTGTGAAGTTTGGAATGCTTATACAATTTTTTTGGAGTTTGTAAATTTTTTAATACTCAGCTCTTTATTGCTTCTATTATTTATCCATGATGTTGATGTTTTCTATTTCTAGTTAATGATGACATATTTCAAAGTCAATATTAGAGAACCACAATGGGATATTCACTTTCAGGTGCAAGTTTTTTAACTTTCATTAATCTTATTATCCATTTGCAAGTTGAATTGTAGATAATTAAAAAAAAAATTGCATTAAATAATCAAACTGAATGTTTAAATTTTCATTACATTTCTTAATACATTTCATTACATTAATTTTTGCATAATTTTTGATAATAAAACATAATATTTACATAAAATAATTTTCTTGTATTAATACCTATAAAAATAATGGATCTTTTTAAGGTAAAAAAAAATTACACCATCCAAGGTGGAAAAATAGATATGTGCCCTTGTTTCCCTATATTTGGATAACATGGCGTTGTTGTTAGTTCTTCAAGATTTGTGTCCTTAACAAGATTTGTTGTCATATTAAAAAAAATAGAAGGGCTACAACATAAACCAATTGGAGATAGAATATTTCTCATATCATTCAATATGTGATGTTTTTAAAATAGAAGATTAAATATATTAGGAAATATAAGCCAATTTATCCTAAGGATAAAGGATCTTTTATTTTAAAAATATACAAAATTCTGAACAAAATTAAATATATATTTCTATTTTTCCTTTTTTCCAAAATATTGAAATAAAAATTTATTCATGAATAAATAAATCTTCATAATATATAGGCCAAAAGTGTCAGAGGAGCTTATTTTAGAGAAAGAACTAAATAAATAGAAAGTCTTAATTGATAAGCCAATTATTTACTCTAAAGTTTAACTAACCAAATTCTAACTAGCTACCAAACAACTAAGTGAATGGATTTTAAAACTTCGATGTTAGGTTAAAAAATAATAATTAAAGATAAAGTATATCACAATTCAATAATGTTACTTAAATTTGATGTATTATACTTTTTCTCATAATTAAAAACATACAAAAAAATATTGACATATAAATCTTCAGCTAGGTGAAAGGTTTAGCTTCAAATCCACATGTTATGGAATTTTTGAAAACTTGTGGAAAAACTCATGCACATCATGAAGCTAAAAAAAAAATAGTAAGTTATATTTTTGACCTCAATGAATTATTTATTTTTAATCAGACATATTTTTTATATTTAAATTGATTCCTTAATTTTTATTGTTTGAAAATAAACAGTTTATTTATTTCTTGTAACTATTATGAAATCATTAAATAAATAGCGTGTTCTTTATCACCTAAAATTCAGTTTAAATAATAACTGCTAACAAAGATTATATATATATATATATATATATATATATATATATATATATATATATATATATATAATTTTTTAAAATATATATATATATATTAAAAGATATTATATTTCATAACAAATATATTAATATAAACATATTAATAATTAATAAATATAATTATTTTAAAATTTATATATTTATTAAATGATAAAAACACTTAATATAATACACAGGGTTAAACTTTTTATCTTATAACCCATTATCATTTATAATATTTACTTTCTTCTTTTTAATTAATAAATACAAGGTAAGGTATTTGTGTTATGTAAATTCCTTTATTTTATAAATATTATTATAATAAACAAATTATTTAAATGATGACTATTCAAATAATAAATATAAAACACATTAAATACATTCAATCATTCAACCTTATTTTAATTTGAGATATATGATTTTCGAGATAAGTAACCAAAACACCATTCTGTTCTCTTTTTCATTGCACCGACACAATGAAATGAAAGAAATGAACGCACCACAATATTTATGAAAAACATATAAACAATTATAATAAAGCAATGGTAAATGCAGAGAGTGGCCGCACTTATAATAAAAAAAATCCATCATATTTTTGGTCGGGTGCATAATTTAGAAAAGGTCTCAAGTGATTTAGGAAATATTGAAGGTGTTGTAAATGTTTAGTGAATTTTAGGTTCATAGTGGGGTATATGTGGCGATCTTACAGGGTTATAGGGTCATAGAGTTTATAGACTTTGCGAGGTGGTTTTTTATATTTGATATGATCATAAATAAATATGTAAATCGTTAAAATATTAATTTCAATATATAAACTACATAGAATTCAGATTTTATTTTTTAGTTAAAATATAGTCAATGGAGTCTTCAAATACTTTAAATCGTGCAGTCTTAAGATTACAAATGTGGACATACACGAATTCTTGGAGTCAGAGGGTCGAAAGGTGGCATTTTTTATGTTTTGGTAGGTCTACAAATCCATTGTATTATGAAAACAATATAATTAAAGTGAAGTTTGTGATTTCAAAGCAGGGCCAAGTAACCTATATAAATGTAGAATTAGCCACCAGAGTAAATATGTGAATGAGGCTTTAGACTTATAAAAATATAAAAGTACCTCGAATTTAAAAAATGTGACAGACTCTAAATATTAATTGAATTGTAAAGTTTTATGCTATATAGGAAAATGGCCATAGGTATAAAATATGAGCCATTAAACTTGGAAACTTGTATAGTGGCCATGATAGACATAGTTTTGAATAAGAAATTATAACATAACCAACTAAAACAAAACAAAAACCTTAAGGTGTTATCATACAAATTCAATTTCAAATTAATTATGATAATGAAATTAACAAAAAAGAAAATAATATTAATATTTCCTAATACTTTTGTCAGTGTATTCAATATATTAGTAAAGATAATTGATTAATAACTAACACGTACATTTCTTAAAAATCTTTGTTCATTATATATACGAAGTTTCAGTCTAATAGTAAGATGCTAGTATAAGTATATAAACATTAAAAGATAAAATGTGTAGTTACATTATTATTTTTTTTTATGTTTTTTTAGTATAACCATCAATGATTCCATTGATTTTTAAAATATCACATCATCAAAAAATTTAACAATGTTATCGATTTTATAAAAGAATTAGGTTTGAATGGTTCCATACCTTTCTTAAAAGTAGTAATTGAAAAAAGAGTTAGCCCTCTAATTCATTGTTACTAAGACAATCAAGCTTACAAATAAAAATCATATTGAAGAGAAATATTCATAATGTTGATTATAAAATAAATCAAATAACAAATATTAGAAAAAAGATGAAAAATATAAAAAAAACCTCACCAAAATAAATATGACTCATAATTTTTTTAATGATATTTAAACAATATAACACTAATATTTATAATAAGATAATGTGAATATCTAAAATAAATAATATCAAACCTATATTCTTTATCATGACAAAAATATTTGCAGTGACATCTATCATGTCAAATGCTTATGTGATATTCCTTACATTACAGGGGAAAATGGATGACTATTTACAAAATAATATGAGGATATTACACAACCATGTGATAAATGCCACATCAACATAACATTGATGAAAAATTAGATAAGGAACCACAAAAATACAAAAAGTATTATTAAAAATAGTCCATTTCACAAATTAAAGTTGTGAGGTCTTTTTGTAGGGCAAACATAGTCATATTATTAAATGAATTATATAAACTAGCAAACCAGTGGAGGTTCCATGTTCCTTTGGATGGTCATGTGTGTTTTTTAAGTTATATTATTTTCGTAATATTTTTGCTTTCAGAGAGATTTAAATTATGTTTTCAAGTCTTTGAGTTTATTGAAAGAAAGTCATTTATTCTTTTTTATTGTATATATTTTTGTGATTATATACTTTAAATTTTATAAAAGTGTTGTGTGTGTTTTAATTAATATTTTTTAAATCATGGTTTGTATATTTATTACAATAAAAATATAAACTATATATATGTGAAATTGTAAAATAAATTTATGTTTTAATTGTATCAGATTAGTGGAAAATTGAAAAAATGACTTTTTGAACTACATGATTGTAATTTTATTAAAAGTGGCTTTGTGTATCACTCTTATTGGCCAAGGTAAAGGGAAGACTTGACAACTCATGCTAGGATACATCACTTAGATTTTTCCATGTAGACACAATTGATACAACACGGGGAGTCATGGATGAAAAGTAAATAATGCAATAAGATAGTTAAATGTACATATCCACATGAATGGAAAATGAAATCCATTCTATAGGCAAAAGAGATGACACTAATTTTGTAACCCTATGATGAATAAGAAGAAGACACATGTTTAATTTTGATTGGACTTATCGAAATACAAATGGATAATATGCGAAAGCATACACTTTGTGATCATTTCAGTAGCAAAGATAAAGAGAAAGAAAATGTAAAGGTGGAATGAATAAATTAATGCATACATGTAGTTTTCAAGAGTAATTAAATACTAAAAACCAACTTTTGCAGTCATTATTTTCTAATTTTAACCTATGACCACAATAAGAAATATGAGGCTTTTAACATATGTAAACAAAAAATATCCAAATAAATCATTCTACCTTATTTTGGTGTTATCACAGAGTTTGAATCCTTATATGTTCCCTCTCCTCAAAATATATACACTAATAAAAATAGAATCCAATATAATCCCTACACCAAATCAACTTTATCAAAACTATAAACACAAATAAAACATAAAATCAACACTACAAAGATGAATATGAATATCCACATACATAGAATACACTCAATCAATTATATTCATATTTTATTAAACAAAAAATAAGCACCCAATTCTAAATATTAACACTTCTCATTGATATAAATGATAAGGCCACTAAGAAAGAACAAAATATACTTATTCTCAAAGGTACAGTGGAAACATAACAAAACCAAAACAATACCCTGTGAGCAATCGACATGAAAGGTCACATGTAAAGGGTAACCGACATAAATGTGCAAAGGAATCAACACGGACTATTTATTCTTGAATCTTCCAACAACTTTCACAAAGATTCTATTGACTTTGAAAAGTGCAAGGCAATTAAATGCATTCACAAGAGTTAATTTTTTAAAAATATTTTATTGAATGTGGGATTTCCTATAACAATTCAATGTGTGTGGCTTAAAATAATTTTTTTAATAAAATAAAAAAATAATGAGATAGAAAAAGTTAATGAATTTGATACACATATTTTTCCTATTTTATAATTTAATAATTTATTAAATTTTTTTGGAAATTAGTTTTATCATTATCTTCTAGCTAAAAATAAAAATAAATAATTATTTTTTTCTAATTTTTTATTTTTTTAAATACAATATAATATAAATATATGATGTTAAAACTTCATTTTATTTTTTATTTTTTATTTTTTATTTTGTTTTAATTATTTAAATACATCATTCAATTTGTTTTTTTGTTTTAGAAGAAATTAGAAAATGAGAAAAAGAATTTATATAATCTTTTATAAACTTTATATAAGATAAATGTAAACTTTTTTCATAAATTTTATGGAATAAAGATTATTTTTTTTTTTAATTGTTTAAATATATCATATAATTTTATTTTATTTTAAGTTTAAAAGAAATTAGAAAACGACGAAAAGAACTTTTGGATGGAATGGGACAAATCTTTTTTTTTTTAAATAAAATATGACATGTAATTCATATCTTTTTGAGTTAAAAAAATAAAATTAAATTAATTGGAAAACGATAAAGGAAACTTTTAAATTGGAAAAATGAGTTTAAACAATCTTTCCTTATATATATTAAATTTAGTAATAAATTTATCTACATTTATATGTTAAAGTGAAAAAGTATTTTGAAAACCATCGGCTGGGATTTTTCTCTAATCATATATTTATTTAATTTTTATATTATTATATTAATTAGAAACCATACAAACATTTAATTGTTTTAACAGTCCAAAGCAAATATTCAAATAATAATAATGAACAATTAAAATATATTTTTAATTCCATAAATAAAATTATTTAACTTCTTTTTATAATATATAAAATTAAAAATAGTTTTAAAACAAAAAAATTTAATACATTTTTAAAACTTATATTAAAATTAAAATGGAAATAAAGCCTTAACCATTCTCGTTATGAGAAAACCCAAATAAAAAAATCAACAATTATTATAAATTATCTAGAAATTTGATACTGGTATAAAAATATTGAATAATATTTTCTTAATTTATATATATAATGTAACGTAATAAAATTTGGCAGAGAATTATATAATTAAATTTTGGAGATAATAATATATCATAATTATAATGTTATTTATTAATATTAAATTTCCAAAATAAAAATATTAAACTAGATTCAGTCCAAGAATCTAACTGAATAAATTCAAGTCCCAAATTTTAGAAAAATAACACATGCAAAAACTAGCCTAGGCAAAATGACGCACAATGATCTGGAAATAAGTAACATTTATTAAAGTAAAAAACATGCAAAATTATTAACAGATCTGACCATTGTAAGCCATAACAGATCTGATCATTGTAATCGGTAACAGATCTGACTATAAGTAATAAGGCTGATAAGGCATAACAGATCTGATCATTGTAATCCATAAAAAATGTGGTCATAAGTGTGGTCATAAGTAATAAGGCTGATAAAAACCTGGGATTCCCAACTGTAAGTCGAAGAAGACAATATCAGGATTCTGATTCATCTTTTTAAGGAGCTTCATGTAGCGATATGTGGTTCTTCTTAGCAAGACAAGAAGAGGAGATATTCTGACTCGAGGCAAACGAAATGCCCATCTCTTCCTTTTAATGTACAATCTGAATTTTGAATTCTTTCTTCTTCGTTCCACGTTGCTTTCTTCTTTACCAATTCTCTGATAAGCAAACCCTTTAGCAGACTCAGATCTCCCAAAAAAATTTATCTTCTTTCTTGAAGTATTTTTGAAGCCAAAGTATTTTTTAAGCTTCGAAAAATCCTCAACAATACCATCACCCTTTTTCTTTCGATCCCCATTCTGTAATAAATCAGTGCAGCCCTCCATTAGTTAGACTATGCTAACAATGTATTCTGTAGATACGAGTGCCCAAATATAAAGCGAGGGTTTGGTATGTTTTGATGGATAGGAATAACCCAAATTACGCATTGATTGTGGGAAACGTTGTAACGGAATATTATTTCCACAGTAAATTTATGTTTACTGGCGTTAAATACTATCTTCATATTTTCCATCGTGTTGGTACTATAAAACAAGAAATTTGATATCACACCCACCATGATTAGTTCCCACTCGATTGTGTTAAATATACTTCAATTTTTGTAGCCAAAGCCCAAGATACATGTGATGGTTTAATGTAAAAATATGGTGAGTCGATGCAAAATTAAGTGCTTCCCAACCATCATGTATATTAATAGTTAAGGGAATTAAAACTTTTTGTTTAAGTAGAGGAAGAGCCAACACACTAATGTTTATCATTGGCGAGGCTCATTACGAAGGCACAACATCAATCTAGATACATTATTATGAAAACCAAGAAGGCTCCATCTACTTCAATGAGACGGGGAGGCAAGAACCCAATAGAATGAGGTTGGTTGGGAGAATGGTTGCATCATCACAGAGGAATAGGAGGAAGAGATTCTTTTAATGAAATGTTGGGAAAACTTTTATCATGGTGCATGACTTGCTCCCCAATGACTGAGCAAATCATGTAAATGGTGAAATTCAAGGACAACCTCCTTTGTTTGACCCTAAATCTAAAGATGCACAAAAGAGAACACATGAACATTAATATAAAATAGCTAAGATAAGAGTTTGCAGTTAACAATTGAAGAATTCCTAAATTTTAAGAGATTGAAGAGAGTAGAATCTCTAAATATTTTTCAAATGAAATTAATATAATTTGGCCATTATCCATAATCACCTAAAAAAGAGATTTTCTAGAAGACAATCTCAAGATGAAATGGAGGAAAAGAAATTATGACTCCCTTCCAAGCACATTGGGCATGGGAGAAAACCTAGAAACGAAGCTTGAATGTATCTAACCTTTCACTAGTAGGGCATTTAGGTAAGAAAACCTAGATGGAGCATTCATTTTTGCAAAGGCAAGCCCTAATAATTAAAATACTAAAGAAAGTGATCCAAGCTCATCTTGAGCTTGGCCTCCCTAATCCATTTTATGTGAAAAATCTAAATCCTATTTCAATAATTCCAATCCTAGTGACTAATAAGCTTTTTGAAAATTAGTGTAAAGAAAGTTATGGAATTCCATTATTTTATATTCAATAATTCTCCTATCAAGATAATGTCGGTTTAACCATACTCTTGCAACTTTGTTCTTTTATAGTCCACACTTGCACACATTGCTATTAGTATATTTCCATGGTTCCACATTAGGATTTGTATCTAAAACATGCCCTTTTTGCCTAGATTTTTTCTACCTAATGCAAACATTTTCCTAATTTAATTTACATCAACTTAAACTGACATATTTTTTATTTTAAATTATTTAACATAGAAAATATTAGATGGATTTATTATTGATGAAGTGCATGTCACTAAAATTTTATTATTTCTTTTGCATTAAGGTTATTTTCTTTTACATTTTTCAGTTTTTTTCACTGTTTTAAATTTTTAGAGGGATAATTTTGTGGGAATTTAAAAATTAATTGGTTGACACAATTTATGTCAATGCTAGCTAAGACAAATTACATTAGAGTTGGATGCTAAAATTTACAATAAAGGTAAATAAATTTAGAAAAAAAAATGTTTTTCAAATGCTTGGATCTACGTTGTTTAGAACTCGTTCTAGGAATAAATTTATTGATATTATGGAGGTGAGTAGAAACAACAATAGTATGAAAGACAGTAAAAAGGTAGTAAAAATAAAGTAAGAAGACAAGATTTTACTTATGAGAATGAAATCTATGAAATGAAGGCACCAAGTGGTAGATTTTGATATGTTAATTTTATTTTGGATGTTATTATTTATTTCCAACTACATTCTTCTATACAAAATAGAAGATAGCCTTATGTTTATCAAGGAAATCCACTGATCATTCTATATATTCACAAGATCATTTCAAGTAAATCCTCAGTTGCCATCCAATTATTTCTTCTCAACTTGTGTTGAAGTTCCCAATTTAGGGTAGAATTAGGAGTCCTTATTAAAAAATATGCTTGGATTTCATTGGAAAATTTATAAATATCTATTTCGAAGTCACTGCAATTAGTATCCAATCGTGTAGAGGTGTATTAGTTAATCCAGGGGGAGGAGAGTCATTGAAGGCACTTTTTCTTTTTTGTACAACTAATAGTAGCAGAATGCAACCAACCATATTCAAGACTGACTAGTAGCATGATTCAACTATGTGGATTGCACCATGTAACTGGCTGACTTGTGCAAATGGCTAGCTTGTATCATGTAATCGAATGACTTATGCAATTGATCGATTGTACCATGCAACCAGTAGGCTTATGCATATAATCAGTTTCATGATGTTACTAGATAAATTATGCATCTAGCTAGTTGCATATGAAACCATGTAACTTCTACAGTCGGTCGGTTTCACAATGCACTTTACAAGAATGTGTAGTTATCTATTTACACAAGCCAGCTAGTAGCATTGTTAATTTTGGCTACATGATGCAATCGGTTATTTTGTGCATTGGTCAGCTATGTTTTGAAACGTGTCTACATCATGAATTAGAGGCTACCCCATGTCCATCAATGCTTATATATGAGTGTTTCCCTCATTTGTACACCTTTTCAAAGGTATTTTTCTCTAATACCATTAGTATTTCTTCAAATACAACATTCACAACCATGACATACATAACACTGACATGGATTCCATAACTACAACATCCACATGCATATTACATAAATGTTTTTTCAATAATTTTTTGTGTCCTAAAATTCTCAGATAACTGTAGCATCTAGATACATATAATGATTCGATTGACTAATCTGGTTTTTGAGGCCTGGTATATATGCCTCAATATGAAGTAGACATAGACTTTCTCAAATCTCTCATGTCCTTCTATGATAAAAGTGAGACATGGTTCAATTTCACTGTCAATTAAAATTTTATTTCATTTGGTACATCTCTTTATAATATCCATTATTTGATCAGGGCTTCCAAACCACGATGCCAACCCTATCACTACAAAAGAAATGTCAATACATAGTGACACAAATTCTTGGAGTTTCACTGTAACCTGTAGATCAATTAAAATTTGGTAATTTTAACACTATTATTCCAAATTCAAATTATTATAACTTTTCATGCCTTGTTATGTAATAATTGCATGTTTTTCAATTTTATTTTAGCTAATCAGTCAAAAAAGAGGTTACAAGTTCAAGTGTACCAAATCCATTTCTATGAGCCATTGTTAAATTCTCCCAATCTAGAATAATTTTACTAGGAAGACCATTAGACATTACCTTTTAGGTTATTTTTTACATTCTTCCTTCTCTTATGGGAGTAGAATATGACTAGTGTACATTTATATCTAATAAGATTAGATTGTAGTTGAACTATGATCTTTGGAATGACAGTTGTATAATTTTATGCATGTATTTTATTGTAGATTTGTACTATGAGGATTTTTATGGCCTGCAAAAATCAGTAATTCCAACTATGCTCCATAAAAAAATGAGATTAAATTATTTATAATATCCTTTGTTTGAGCTTAAATCTCAAGATACACAAAGGATAACACATGAAAATTAATATAAAATAGCTAATATAGTTTGTAGTTAATAATTAAAGAATTCCTAAATTTTAAGAGATTGAAAAGAATAGAATCTCTAAAGATTTTTCAAGTGAAAGTAATACAATTTGGCCATTATCCATAATCATCTACAAAAGTTATTTTCTAGAATACAATCTCAAGATGAAGGGAGGAAAATAAATTATGATTCCCTTCCAAGCACATTGGGCATGGGAGAAACCTAGAAATGATGTTTGAAGGTATCTAACTTTTCACTGGTAAGGCATTTAAGTAATCAAACCTAGATGGTGTAGTCATTTTCCAAAAGGCAAGCCCTAATAATTTAAAAACTAAATAAAGTGATCCAATCTAGGCTTGAGCTTGACCTCCCGAATTCATTTTAGGTGAAAAAATGAAACCCTATTTGAATAATTCCAATCCTAGTGACTGATAAGCTTTTTGAAAATTAGTGAAAAGAAAGTTATGGAATTCCATAATTTTATATTCAATAATTCTCCTATCAAGATAATGTGGGTTGAGCCACACTCTTGTGACTTTTTTATTTTACAATTTAGGCTTTCACACCTTACCATTAGTAGATTTCCATAGTTTCGCATTAGGATTTATATCCAAATCATGAAATTTTTGCCTAGATTTTTTCTATACCTAATGCAAACATTTTCCTAATTTAATTTAGATCAACTTAAATTGAAATATCTTGGATTTTTAAATTATCTAACATAGCGAATATTCAATGGATTTTTTATCTATGGAGTGCATGTCGATAAAATTTTATTTAGTTTTTTTGCATTAAGGTTATTTTCTTTTTCATTTTTCATTTTTCATTTTTCATTTTTCATTTTTCATTTTTCATTTTTCATTTATTATTTTAAATTTTTGGAGGGAAAATTTTGTGGAAATTTAAAAATTAGTTGGTTGAAACAATTTATGTCAATTCTAGATAATAATTCCAACTATCGTACATAACTTTATAATATCCTTTGTTTGATCCTAAATATAAAGATACACCAAGGACAACACATGAACATTAATATAAAATAACTAAAATAAGATTTAGCAATTAATAATTCAAGAATTTCTAAAGTTTAAGAGAGTGAAAAGAATAGAATTTATAAAGATTTTTCAAATGAAAGTAATATAATTTGGCCATTATCCATAATCAACTTATAAAGTGATTTGTTATAAGACAATCCCAAGATGAAAGGGAGGAAAATAAATTATGATTCCCTTCCAAGAATATTGGGCATTTGAGAAAACCTAGAAACGAAGCTTAAAGGTATCTAGCCTTTCACTAGTAAGTAATTTAGGTAACCAAACCTATATGGTACATTCATTTTCCCAAAGGAAAGCCCTAATAATTAAAACACTAAAGAAAGTGATCCAAGCTAAGCTTGAGCTTGGCCTCCCTAATCCATTCTAGGTGAAAAATCCAAACCTTATTTGAATAATTCCAATCCTAGTGACTAATAAGCTTCTTGAAATTTAGTGAAAATAAAATTATGGAATTTCATAATTTTATTTTTAATAATTCTCCTATCAAGATAATGTGGGTTGAGCCACACTCTTATGACTTTTTTCTTTTATAGTTCAAGGTTTCACACTTTGCCATTAGTAGATTTCCATGGTTTCACATTAGGATTTGTATCTAAATCATATCATCTTTGCCTAGATTGCCTAATGCAAACATTTTCCTAATTTAATTTACATCAAATTAAATTGACATATCTTGGATTTTTAAATTTTCTAAAATAATAAAAATTAAATGGATTTTTTATTGATGTAGTGCATGTCATTCAAAAAAAATTATGTTTTTTTGCATTAAGGATATTTTATTTTTCATTTATAATTCTAAATTTTTAGAAGGATAATTTTATGGGAATTTAGAAATTAGTTAGTTAACACAATTTATGTCAATGCTAGATTAAAAAATTACATCAGAGTCGGATGGCAAAATTTATAATAAAGGTAAATAAATTTTGAAAAAAAATATTTTTCAAAGCCTTCGATCTTGCTTGTTTAGAACTTATTCTAGGAATAAATTTATTGATACTATGAAGGTGAGTACAAAAAAAAAAGTATGCAAGGTAGTAGAAAGGTATTAAAAAGACAATATTTTACTTATGAGAATGAAATCTATAAAATAAAGGCACCAAGTGGTAGATTTTTATATGTTAATTTTATTGTGGATGTTATTCTTTATTTCCAACTACATTCCTCTATACAAACTATAATATAACCTTATTTCAATCAAGGAAATCCACTGATCAATCTATATAATCACAAGATCATTTTGAGTAAATCCTTGTTTGCCATCCAATTAATTCCTCTAAACTTGTGGTTAAATGCTCAATTTAGGGTAAATTTTAGGAGCCCTTATAAAAAGATCCACTTGGATTTCATTGGAAAATTTATAAATATTTATTTTGAGGTCCCTGTGATTAGTATCCAATCGTGTAGAGGTGTATTACAAAATCTAGGGGGAGGAGAGTTGTATAAGGCATTTTTTAATTTTTCATACAACTAGATAGTTATAAAATGCAACCAACCATATTCAAGACTGACTAGCATCATGATGAAACTATTTATATTGCACCAAAAAATTGATTGGCTTGTGCAAATTTCCATCTTACACCATGCAATATAATGACTTATGCAATCGATCAGTTGCACCATACAACTAGTAGCCTTGTGTATCTAATCAGTTTCATGATGTAACCAATTAAATTATGCATTTATCTGATTGCACATGAAACTAGATACCTTCTATAGTTATTTGGTTTTATAATGACACTAACAGGATTATACAGTTATCCATTTACACAAGTCAGCTAGTAGCATTGTGCAACTAGCTAAATGATGTAACTAGTTATATTGTACATTGGTCAGCTATGTTTTGGAATGTGTCTGCATCATGAACTAGAGCCTTCCACATGTCCATAAATTCTTATATATGAGTATTTATCTCATTTTTACACCTTTTCATAGGTGTTTTTCTCTCATACTATTAAAAATTATTCAGCTACAACATCCACAACCATGACATTGATAACAATAACATGGATTTTGTAACTACAACATCCACATGCATAGTACATAAATGTTTTTCAGTAATTATTGTGCCCTAAAATTATTAGATAACTATAGCATCTAGATACATACAATTATTGGGTTGATTGATGTAATTTTTGAGGTGTGGTATACATGCCTCAATACGAAGCAGATATAGACTTTATCAAATCTCTAATGTCCTTCTATGTCAAAAGTGAGACATGGTTTAATGTCACTATAAAATTAAAGTTTCTTTCATTTGATACATCTATTTATAATATCCATTATATTATAGGTATTCAAAACTAAGATACCAACCCTATCACTATGAAAGCAATGCTAATAGATAATGACACAAATTCTGAGAGTTTCACTGTAACTTCTAGATCACTCCATCTGGGAATTTTACCACTATTATTCTAATTTCAAATTCAATTATTTGTAATTTTTCATCACTTTTTATGTACTAAGTTCATTTTTTTGTCTTTTATTACAACTAATCAGTAAAAATTGAAGCTCCAACTTCAAAGTGTACCAAATCCATTTCTATGAGCCATTGTTAAAATTTCCCAATCTAGAATAATTTTACTAGGAATACCATTAGACATTCCCTTTGAGGTTATTGTTTACATTATTCCTTGTCTTAAAGGAGTAAAATATCACTAGTGTAAATTTATATCTAATAAGAATTGATTGGATTTGAATTATGATAGTTGTATAATTTTGTGCACCCATTTTATTGTAGATTTGTAATATGAGGTTTTTGATGGCCTACAAAAATCAATAATTCCAAATAGGATCCATAAAAAAATGATAAAAAATTCCTCTTAACAGATGAACATTAATATAAAATAGCTAAGATAAGAGTTTGCAGTTAATAATTAAAGAATTCCTAAATTTTAAGAGATTAAAAAGAATAAAATCTCTAAATATTTTTCAAATGAAGGTAATATAATTTGGTCATTATCAATAATCACCTAAAAAATTAATTTTATATAATATAATCTCAAGATGAAAGGAAGGAAAAGAAATTCTAATTCCCTTCCAAGCACATTGGTCATGGGAGAAAACCTAAAAACAAAGCTTGGAGATATCTTGCCTTTCATTGGCAAGGTATTTAGGTAAAATATCCTATATGGTGCATTCATTTTCCCAAATGCAATCCCTAATAATTAAAACACAAAATAAAGTGATCCAGGCTTGGCTTGAACTTGGCCTCCCTAATCCATTTTAGGTGAAAAATACAAACTCTATTTGAATAGTTCCAATCTTGGTGACTAATAAGCTTTTTGAAAATTGGTGAAAAGAAAATTATGGAATTCCATAATTTGTTTTACAATAATTCTCCTATCAAGATAATTTGGATTGAACCACACTCTTGTGAATTTTTTATTTTATAGTTCAGAGTTATACACCTTGAAATTAGTAGATTTCCATGGTTTAGAATTAGGATTTCTATCTAAGTCATGCCATTTTTGCCTAGATTCTTTTTACCTAATGAAAAAAATTTCCAATTTAATTCACATCAACTTAAATTGACTTATCTTGGATTTTTAAATTATCTTAGTGAATATTAGATGGAATTTTTATTGATCGAGTGCATGTCAATAAAATCTTCTTAATTTTTTCTACATTATGGTTATTTTATTTTTCATTTTTCAATTTTCATTTATTATTTTAAATTTTTAGAGGGAAAATTTTGTGGGAATTTAAAAATTATTTAGTGAACACAATTTATGTCAGTACTAGCTAAGAATTCCAACTATGGCACATCTCTTTATAATATCCTTCGTTTAATCCAGAATCTAAAGATACACAAAGGAGAACACATAAACATTAATATAAAATAACTAAGATAAGAGTTCACCATTAATAGTTCAATAATTCTTAAATTTGAAGAGATTAAAAGGATTATAATCCCTAAATATTTTTCAAATGAAAGTAATATAATTTGGCCATTATCCATAATCACCTTAAAAGGTGATTTTCTAGAAAATAATCTCAAGATGAAAGGGAGGAAAATAAATTATAATTCCCTTCCAATCACATTAGGCATGGGAGAAAACCTAGAAATGAAGCTTGAAGTTATCTAGCCTTTCACTGGCAAGGCATTTAGGCAAGCAAACCTAGATGGTGCATTCATTTACCCAAAGGCAAGGCCTAATAATTAAAGCACTAAAGAAAGTGATCCAAGCTAAACTTGAGATTGGCCTCCCTAATCCATTTTAGGTGAAAAATATAAATCTCTTTTAAATAATTCCAATCCTAGTGACTAATAATCTTTTTGAAAATTAGTGAAAAGGAAGTTACGAAAATTCATAATTTTATTTTCAATAATTATCCTATCAAGATAATGTGGGTTGAAGCATACTTTAAAATTTATTCTTTTATAGCCCAGGCTTGCACACCTTCCTATTATTAGATTTCCATGGTTCTGCATTGGGATTTGTATCTAAATCATGACATTTTTGCCTAGATTTTTTCTTCCTAATGCAAACATTTTCCTAATTTAATTTATGTCAACTTAAATTGAATTATCTTGGATTTTCAAATTATCTAATGTAGAGAATATTAGATGGATTTTTTTATTGATGAAGTGTGTGTCACTAAAATATTCTTATGTTTTTTCCATTAAAATTATTTTCTTTTTCATTCTTCATTTTTCAATTTTATTTTATTATTTTAAAGTTTTGGAGGGAGAGTTTTTGGGAATTTAAAAATTAGTTGGTTGACATAATTTATGTCAATGCTAGATAACACAAATTACATCAGAGTAAGATGGAAAATTTTACAATAAAGGTAAATGAATTTTGAAAAAAAATGTTTTTTAAAGGCTTGGATATAGGTTATTTAGAACTCATTATAGGAATAAATTGATTGATATTACGGAGGCAAGTAGAAAAAAATTTCATGAAAGGAAGTAATAAGGTAATTAAAATAAAGTAAAAAAGAGAATATTTTACTTGTGATAATTAAATATATAAAATAAAGACACCAAGTGCTTGATTTTGATATGCTAAATTTATTGTTGATGTTATTCTTTATTGCCAACTACATTCCTCTATACAAAATAGAATATAATCTTATTTCGATCAAGGAAATCCACTTATAATTCTATATTATCATAATATCATTTTAAGTAAATCCATAGTTTTCATCCAATTAATTCCTCTTAACTTGTGTTGAAGTTCTCAATTTAGGGTAGAGATAGGAGCCCTTATAAAAAAATATGCTTGGATTTCATTGTAAAATTTATAAATATCTATTTTAAAGTCACTATGATTAGTATCCAATTGTGTATATGTGTATTAGTGAATCCATGGGGAGGAGAGTTGTAGTAGGCATTTTTTATTTTTTGAACAACTAGATAGTAGTAGAATGCACCAACCATATTCAAGAATGACTAGCAACATGATGCAACCAGTTAGATTTCTCCATGCAACCGACTGACTTGTGAAAATGGCTAGATTGCATCATGCAATTGAATGAATTATGTAATTACTCAGTTGCACCATGCTAATTTGTACATCTAATCAGTTTCACAATGTTACCAATTGAATTATGCATATGGCCAATTTCACATGAAACTAGTCAGATTATATAGTCAGTCGAATTCATAATGAAACTATCAAGATTATGCAATCATGCACTTCCACAAAATGGCTAGTAGCATTGTTCAATCTATTATCTTATGTATTGGTCATTTATGTTTTGAAACATGTATGCATCATGAATTAGAGGTTTCCACATGCCCATCAATGCTTATATATGAGTATCACCCTCATTTGTACACCTTTTCAAAGGTGTTTTTTTCTCATACCATTAGTAGTTCTTCAGATACAACATTCAGAACCATGACACGCATAACAATGACATGGATTTCATAACTACAACATCCACATGCATAGTACATAAATGTATTTTCAATATTTTATTATGTCTTAAAATTATCAAATAACTTTAGCATCTAGATGCATACAATGATTGGGTTAACTAATGTTATTTTTTAGGCTTGGTATACATGCCTCGATATGAAGCAGACATAGACTTTCTCAAATATCTCATGTCCTTCAATGATAAAAGTAAGACATGGTTTAATGTCATTTTCAACTTAAAGTTTATTTCATTTGGTACATATCTTTATATTATCCATTTATTTATATGGATTCCAAACCAAGATGCCAACCATATTATTATGAAATCAATGTTAATAGATACCAACACAAATTATAGGAGTTTTATTGTAACTTATAGATCAATCCATCTAGTAATTTTAACACTATTATTTAAATTTCAAATTCAAATTCTTTTAATTTTAAAAGACTTTTTATGTACAAATTACATGTTTTTGGATTTTATTGTAGTTAATTAATAAAAAATGGGGATCCAAGTTCAAAGTGTACTAAATCCATTTCTATGAGCCATTGTTAAATGTTCCTAATCCAGAATAACTTTATAAGTAATACCATTAGACATTCCCTTTTAGATTATTATTTACATTCTTCCTTCTCTTAAAGGAGAAAAATATGACTAGTGTAAATTTATATCTAATAATATTTGATTTGAGTTGAATTATGATCTTTGTAATGACAATACTATAATTTTGTGTACCCATTTTATTATAGATTTATTCTATGAGGTTTTTTATGGCCTACAGAAATCAATAATTCCAACTATGTTCCATGGAAAAATGAGCACAAATTCTTTGTCCCTTGATGATTAGGATGTTAATTTATTATTCAAATTCATCAATTGATTGATTTACTTTATTATTTCATACAAATTTATAGTGTAATATTTTATTTTTTTGTTATAGATAAAGCTTTATACATATGGTACAAGGAGACAAGTTGCATCAAAAAGACATCATACCCCTGAGGGCTATAGATATTCTCATTTGATTATATTATCATCATTTTAATTGCTTTTAATTTTGAAACATGTGAGGACTTATCATGTGACAAATTAAGCAAAAGCATCTCCACTTACAGGTTTTCTTGATTCCAAATTTTATTGAGAAATGATACCATATAAAAATTTAAATTTTTGTATTATTTTATTTATTTTTTAATTTTTTTTAGATATATCTAAATCCATTTTCCATAAATCCACTCAATAAACCCTTATATTTCAATTTCAATATTACTCTCGGTAACATTTTCAAGGTTTCTTACTTTCTAACTTTTTGTTTTTGAATTAATATTTCTTAAATTATAGACTATATTAACTAAATGATTACTTTTATCTTTTGAAGTTGAGGAAACCACCTTTCTAATTCAAACACATTGAGTGAAAAATATATACTCTCTAACTCCACATAATAACTATTAAATTTCAAATTAGCAATAAATTTTGTTTTTAATTTACCATTTTGAATTAAATTTCTTTTTGCAGGGCACCCTACATATGTAAAAACAAATATTCCACCACCAATGCCACCACCCAAATTTATAAAAAGAGGGAAAAAATAACATTTCTCACATAAAGTAGAGGAACACTGCAATTTTTAAGTTCTGAGTTCTCCAATTTCTCTCTCGGTGGTGTATGTAGAGTACATGGGACTACATTTTTATAGTAGATTTATCTTGATGATAATTTTTTTTAAATTGAAAGTGGTTGGGGACCTAAATTTTTTTAATCCACATGTTTTTATTCAAGTTATAAAAGTGTTCTCTTAGGAAGGACTTGCTACATCATCTTCACCACCTAGCCCAACCACTACTCATGACAATTTGGAGTTATCTAATGATTGCATTACTTGATTTCCATGAAGTAATATATTGTCATATTTATTTTAAAATAACTATTGATGTTGTTTTCACTAAATTTTATTATTTTAAAATTATGGTAGATTAGGGGAAAATGTTGATCAAGAAGATAATTACCTATATTCACAACCACTCTCAGAGACTCAATTTATATTCACTAGTATAAAATGAACCCACAAAAATTGACATTTTAGTCAATCAAAATTAATCTAGTGTAATTTTAGCTACCAATGTTTACAATGACACTATTTTGGATATTATGTTAAATAAGCTATATAATTTAATTGTATAACCCCAAGTTTACTTAAATAAATGGTTGAAAGACAAATACTTTGTCGTAATTTCAAATGCAAAGAAAGAAAAAATTGTTGTAAGTTAACATCATTTTTATCAAATATATTTTAGTTATAGTAATTTTTATCTAATTATATTTCATTTATACATTGTAGGCAAATTATGAAAATCTGAAGAAAGAAACCTAGGTCCTAAATATTTAATTGAAAAATCCATACAAAAGTTTAAATACAAAAATTACATTTAAGGAAAAACTTGTGTTGTTAAATAAGCATAAAAATACACTAAAAATAATAATTAAAGAGCACAAGATGGATTCTAACATTTTATTAAAGAAGAAAATAGATGCAGATCCTAATTTAATTTTAGCAGGAGGTGAAGCTAATGAGGAAATGGAAAATCTTGTAAATATTAATTCTAAATTAGAGGATCTCATTGCATCATGAATTTTAAAGGACAATATAGAGAAAGTGGAGGAAAGATCTCTTCCAAATGAATGATATTTTATCATGTTTCAAATGATAATTATTATGCTAAAAAGATAAAATTATTATGTTTAATGTTTTAAATGGTAGTTTTTTATGTTTCAATGACAATTTGTTATGTTTAAAAATGTTTAAATCACAATGTTATAAATAATTTAGTCACAATGTTTAAACTTTTATAATGTCAATACTTCAAATGTTTTATTATGGCATATCTTATAGGATATGATTGTAGGTCTATGATTTATTTTCTATGTTTCAAATGGAAATTTATTATGCTTCAATGACAATGCAATTATGTTTTATGTTTAAAAGGATAATTTATTATGTTTCAATGAAAATGTATTATGTTTCAAATGTTTAAATCATAATGTTACAAAATTTTCAATCACATTATATTAAATTTTATAATGTCAATGTTTCAATTTTTTATTATGGCATATATTATTAGGATATGACTATAGGTCTATGGTTTATTTTCTATGTTTTTACTCCATTTCATACAAATAATATTTTCTATGGTTTTTAGGGCTTAGGTCTGTGTTTTATTTTCTATATTTAAAATTAAAATGTATCATGTTTCAATGACAATTTATTACATTTAAAATGTTTAAATCATAATGTAATAAATATTTCAATCATAATGTTTCAAATTTTATGAGGTCAATGTTTAAAATGTTTTATTATGGCATATCTTATTAGGGTATGACTTTAGGTCTATTGTTTATTTTCTATGTTTTTACTCCATTCCATACAAATATTATTTTATAGGGTTTTTAGGTCTATGACTTTAGGTCTATGCTTTATTTTCTATGTTTCAAATGGAAATTTATTATGTTTCAATGACAATGTTATTATGTTTTATGTTTCAAAGGACAATTTATTATGTTTCAAATGTTTAAATCATAATGTAATAATATTTCAATCATAATGTTTCAAATATTTTATTATGGCATATCTTATTAGGATATCACTACAGGTTTGTGGTTTTTTTTCTATGTTTTTAACCCATTCCATACAAATACTATTTTTATGGTTTTTGGGTCTATGACTGTAGGTATATGGTTTATTTTATATTTTTCAAATGGAAATTTATTATGTTTCAATGGAAATGTTATTATGTTTTATGTTTCAAAGAACAATTTATTATATTTCAAATGTTTAAATCGTAATGTAATAAATAATTAAATCACAATGTTTTAAATTTTATAATGTCTATGTTTCAAATGTTTTGTTATGTCATATCTTATAAGGATACGACTGTAGGTACATGGTTTGTTTTCTATGATTTTACTCCATTGTGTACAAATATTATTTTATATGGTTTTTATGTCTATTACTATAGGTCTACATTTTATTTTTTTATGTCTAAAATGATAATTTATTATCTTTCAATGACAATGTTATTAAGCTTTATGTTGCAAAGGATATTTTATTATGTTTTAATGATAATTTATTATGTTTCAAACATGTATGTCACAATGTTTCAAATATTTTGATCACAATATTTAAAATTTTATAATAACAATGTTTCACATATTTTTACAATAAAAAAAGGATATAAAATTGAATTTTAGAAAATGACTATTGAAATAAATATCAAACTAAAACTTAATTAACTAAAGCAATCCTTGACAAAATTGATCTTCATAAGTGACATTTGAATCTACCATGTTAATGGCATAATCAATGTCAATATTTATATCATCTCTATTGGTCATTGTATTAGCGATGTCTCTTCTATCATTAAGATAACTCCATGTTGCCCTAGATCTTTTATAAGGATACATGTCTATAGGATAATGCGAAACATACAATCTAAAGCAAGTCTTTATTTTTTATCCAATATGTTTCAAAGTTTTGACCTAACAAAAGATAATTCTATAGATAATATTTAATCTTCCACCAAGCCCAAAATCATTATTTGTCACTAATATTTTCTTGTAGGATGTTACTAGGGCAATGTTTTTTATATAGCTATTAAATATCACTATTTTTTGTTGTTTCCCTTAGATATTGATATAAAGTAATCATTGTAGTTCCAAAATGTGTTGAATGAGGTGTTAGTAAATCTTTTTACCAAATGTCTATAATTTTAAGTTTGTCAACCTATAAAAATTTAATATAATAATTACTAAGATAACCCATGTATTTTTCAAATAAATTACATATCATGTTTTAACTACTATCATTATTCCAAAAAATGGGATTCATAACTCACATGGCCTCTATCATCTCAATCATTTTAAAACAATATTTTATCTCAATGTACAAGCTTTTATAAATTCTATTCAATTTAATATGCATTTTATATGTAAAAATATTGTATAGAAGATGTGTTATGGGAACTTATTCAATTTTAGCTCCCACAAAATATACTCTTTTATAAAAAGTGTGCATTACTATCTCTTTGACATTAATGATGATACAAATATGACCATTGATATTGAATTTCAAATAGCTTTCAGGGTTTTTAATATCTATTAAAATTTATCAACTCCTAAAAATAATTCCCTAAATGTTCTAATTTGACATGTATAATATGTATAGAGATTAACATACTCATTTTCTCAATCATATAAAGCCAACAATATATATGTATCTCTCTTGAGAATGTTCATTAAATAATTGATTTCCTTCAACATTTTGAGAATACCACTTAATTTTAGTAATGTTTTCAAATATTTTCAATTGTATAACAAATATGTTACCTTATCATCATCCAATTATTTATACATAAACCTTGTTAATGATGGATATTCATGAAAAAAGTTGAACACGAGATCATACATAAAAATATACCTTGTATCAATATATTTTAATAATTTTTTACCATCAGTCACTCCAATTTAAAAAATTTGAAATTATAAAAACCTTTTGGGACTACTAAATATATGAGCATGCAAGTCACGAATGGCCCTTAATGTCCCTCATTATCCTTAATCACACACTTATTAACCCACTCACCTATAATCATCCCCAATCACTCCTTCATTATCCTTAATTTCCCCTCATCATCCCTCATCATCCCTCATTAACCCTAATCATCCCTAGAACTCATTCATCATCCCTTATTGTCCCTTATTTTCCCTAATCACTCTCTCACTAGTCCTCATCATCCCTTATTGTCACTTATTATTCCTAATTAATCCCTCATCAACACTCACCATCCCTAACCAATCCTAGGCACTCCCTCATCATACCTCATCATCCCTCATCAACTCTCATCATCCCTAATCATTCCATCAAACCTCGTTTCACCTAATGACTCCCTCATCATCCCTCATATTCCCTAGTAATTCCATTATCATCGCTCATCATCCCTAATAATACTGAATCACTCCCTCAATTTCCATCATGGTCCCTAATTGCACCCTCATTGACCTACATCATTTCTAATCATCCATAATCTCTCCTCATCAACCATAATCATCACTAATCACTCCCCCATCATCCCTCATAATCCCTAGTCATTCCCTCATCAAACCTCATTATCCCTTGTTATCTCTTATCACTCCCTCATCAACCCTCATTATCCCTAATCACTTCCTCATAAACCCTCATTATCCATAATCATCCCTTATCACGCCCTAATCATCTGTCATCATCTCTCATCATTCATAATCATTCCTAATCAATACTTCATCATATCTCATTAGCCCTAATCACTCATTAATCAACACTAATCATCCTTAATCACTCTATCATTGACCCTCATCAACCTTCATCGACACTCATCATCCATATTTACACCTTCATCAGCCCTCATCATCCCAAATCTCTCCCTCATTGATTAGAATCATTTTGACTCTCTTCTAGAATCTCTTTCATGATCATGATCCCAAATATTACTATCACTATCATTGGCTAAAATCTCTATCATGACAAAGAAGATATGGAATTATTTTTAGATGAAAAATTGGTTGTGTGATTTAGGGTTTGGTCCATGTGGTTTGACCCTTAAGGGTTAAGTTGATGTACATGGTCCATCCCACATCCCAGACACTTAATTGGATTTTATCCTAATGTGATAAAAATATGTGACTAGGGAATATATCAATGTAGAATTAAATCTCAAGTCGATAGGAAATTGGTGTCATAATCATATGAACTAAAAAAATTACTATTTATTAGCATATTTGTGTCGTTAATCAAGGCATTGATCATGATCAAGCACAAAAAGGTATATAATCTATTATAATTGATTTCTCTACAATATTTAGCTAAATGCTTTTGGTTTATAATCCCAATTTCAAGGTCTTCTTCTAGGAAGCTATCAATATACTACCAAAAAACACTAGAATAAAAGGATTCAATCACTTAATCTGAGTGTTGATCCAATCTTAGATGTATCCATAAATGGAAACTATTAATGGGATGTTGGATTATGTGTGTGTGTAGCCCATTAAATGATTGGGAATACACACACACACACACACACACACACATATATGTATATTTATATATACATATATATATATATACATATATATATATACATATATATACACACATATATATATACATATACATATATATACATATACATATACATATATATACATACACATATGTATATGTATATGTATATGTATATGTATATCTATATGTATATCTATCTATATATATATATATATATATATATATATATACATATACATATATATATATACATATATATATATACACATACATATACATACATATACATACATATATATACATATATATATATATATATATATACATATATATATATATACATATATATACATATATATATATATATATATATATATATATACACACACATATACATATACATATACATATACATATATCTATATAGATATATGCATATGCATATGTATATTTATATGTATATATGTGTGTATATATGTATATGTATGTGTGTGTGTGTGTGTTTTTTTTTCTTTTTTTTTTCTTTTTTTTGTGTGTGTGTGTTTCTTGCATCAAAAGGAATGTTTTGATCTCTTTCCCTCCATATATATCGAGGCCATTAAAGGATTAAAACCCATACCCCAATCAAATAGATTAGTAGTCCACGTGATATCATTTGATTGTCTAAAGGCATTTCGATATCTATATGGAGATTCATTATCAAACTGGGGAGAGCTTATATATCTAGATCCCCAATAAAAAATAAATAAGCATGAAATCACACAAAGGGTGGGATGAAAATTTATTAATTACATATATAGATTTGGAATTTGGGCATATATAAATCATAATATTAGACTTGAGAATCCAAATTTATATCCATATAGACAGGGGTGACTGAATACTAGATGATAATCACAATCCCAAACCCATATTTTAGTTTTCATTCTCTCTATATTTCATTGAGAGTCTATCCACATGAGAGTGGATCACCATATAGATAAAAAGGCATTCACAAATTTCATAGATTATGTTTCCCAATGCAACGTGATCTATACTCACCCTAATATATGAAGGTAAATAATGGTGTTTGCCTTAATCCAATGTATCAAGGAGGGGTTACTTAGATATTGGGTAGGGATGGTGGGTCCTAATATCACATTGAGTCCCTGATGTAATCTAAGGATGTCCCAATCCTCAATACATTAAATCAATGGATATCATAGGAATGGGTACCCTACCATAGATATATTGGGGGTAACATTTTGAATTCCTTATCCAAATATAAATCTTTCCCTACCTGATAAGGTAAGGGAAGATTTCCCAACCTAATTCATATATGTCAAAAATTAAGGCAAGGGAAGATTGTCTTCCTGATACCTAGTTTTGCATTACTTAAAAGCATATCAGGGGAATGAAGGAATAATCATAGATGATGAAGGATAATGAAGGACAAAAAAATAAGTAGCTATGGATGATGATGGATGATGATGTTTAATGAAGGAGTGATTATGGATGATGATATACGAAAGTAGTGATGAGGGATGATGAAAAATGATGAGTGTCGATGAGGGAGTGATTAGGAATGATGAGGGATAAATAACAAGTGGTTAGGGATGATGAGAGATGATTATGGATTATTAGGGAGTGACTAGGGATGATGATGGATAATGAGGGTCGAATAGGAATATTTAAGGATGATGGGGGACATTAAGGGTTGATTAGAGTGTTACTAGAGATTATGATGGATGATGAATTCTAATGAGGGAGTGATTAGGGATTATGAGGGATGATAAGGGTCAATGAGGGAATGGTTATGGATGATGAGAGCCGATGAGGAATGATAAGGATTTAATTTGGGATGATAAGTGATAGTGAGGGTCAATGAGGGTGTGGTTAGGGAAATTAAAGGATGATGAGGGAGTGATTAGAGACAACTAGATATGATGAGGGATGATGAGGTAAAATGAGAGAGTGACTACAAGTGATGAGGGTCAATGAAGAAGTAATTAGGTATGTTATGTATTGATGATGGAGTGATTAGGAATGAAGAACAATTAGGGTCAATGAGGTAGTGACTAAGGATGGTGAAAACTGATGATGGTGTGATTAGGGAAAATGATAAGGGATAATGAGGGATAGTGAGGGTTGATTAGGGAGTGATTATGGATGATTAAGGATGATGAAGGATAATAACTGAGCAATTAGGGCTAACAAGGGATGATGAGGGAGTGATGGAACAAAAAGAATGGTGTTTAAATTCATTTTATTTTGATTGGTGTGTAATAGGGTGATTATCCTCATTCATGTGTATAATATTAGGTAGGGTCATGATGGATTACTCTAGGGAGTATATCATATGACCTTCATTGTTGAATTAATATATTATTGAGTCAATCATGTTATTTAAGTAATAAGCATTAGAGTGTTAACTATGGAGTGACTCACTTATATCTATCCCTCTACCACCTCCTCACTAATGAAAGAAGGTTTATGGGTTTATAATGATCTGTTAGGGTGTAAGAGTGACCCAAAGGTTCATTCCACAACCCATCTCTTCCTTTACCTTTACTTTAATATATGATAGATATCCTCAAATCTAGATAGTTAATGGTGAAAATAAAAAAATTAAATGAAAAATGTTCATGCTTTTGCTGAGGGTTCAATGTATCCATTGAGATAAGTCAATGCATATGTGCATGTTTTATGCCATCTTATTATGTAGATGTTTCATCCAAGTTAGCATTTGACCTATCTCTATAATTCAACCTTATCATTATCTAGACTTATATATACATGGGTACCTATCTATATATTGATCCATATCTCTATCTCAACCAATGAAATACATTCATGATCCTAGAGATTAATAATTCAAATATTTATTCAATTTACAATCCTAAAATTCTGAAAACTAAGTATTGACCCAAATGCATTTTTAAATATTAACTTCTTAATAGTAGTTCCCACAACTCTAGACTCAATTTTAGAAGATGCAAAGTGATTCTAATTTTTTATGTTTGGTAAAATAAATGTAATGAGTTGCCATTCCTATTTACATTTCACTTTCTATTATTATAAATAATTTTACATTTAATATATAATACAGTTTATATTCTTATACTTACATTGATTTTACTAAATATCTACAACACAAACAAGAAAAATCTATCATAAAATATTTTCTAAATCAAATGGTGTATGCCTTTTCTACTACATAGGGTGTATGCCCTTTAACAAATGGCGTACACCCTTTTATTCAAAATTTTAAACCTTTAACTACTTCCCTCTAAAAATATGCATTCCAAAGGGCATACACCCTTTGAGAAATAGGGCATATGCCCTTTAGACATGGGAACAAGCCAATTTAAATTTATAATAATTTTTTTAAAGGGCCTATGCCCTTTGAAAAATAAGTTTTGTGTATTCTAATTTGTCATATTTTTGTCCTCCAACTTTTTGCATCTACCTCATTATTTCTTAATGGAAAAATCTATAAATCCTTCTCCATGTGAATGTGAATTATATAAGAAATATTTTAATATATCAGAGCTCATTATAGAATATAAATCTAAGGAATTATTCATTGTCATTCAGATCCATTATTAAGGTTGACCTTAAAATCATTGGAAACAAATTTCTATTTATTTTCATCTGTTTCATGTGACACTATCATGAAAGACTCTTCTTGAATATGATAGGATATAAAAATCAAGATATATGTATGCCTTCAAGCACTCTATATAATTCCACATTCTACATGATGACATAAATTATCCACCCTCCTCCTCTATTATTTATACCCTCATTTTTGTTAGTATTTCAAATAGTTTGAGGTATAATAATATAAAATAAATAACCCCTTTCCCTATAGTGTCTTTAACCTATAAATAAATGGCATTAGTTCATAAAATGTCATTAAATACTGATAATTTCACCTAGTCCATCATATTCTTACCTTGTGCCAAAATTCTTTCTCATATTATAAATTGTGAAAGTCTTGAATCCCTAATTCCTAATAAATATATCAATCACTCACTTTACATTAAAAAAATACATTCAAATTGTTTGACTTGCTTTAAAATTGTATTAATATGTGGACGTAGGATCACACTAATACATTATATGAATTTATTTTCTTAACTTTGGTATATGTTGACATAAATCTTGATTATTCTAAGAGGTGTAACCTACAGTGATAGCCATGGAATGTAATGACATGAGTTGTCAACTTTTATTTTCTATGAGCCAACAATCAATTTTAAAAAAATAGCTGACTCAAAAAAAAATGAATTCACACATGATTTGAATTCATATATATATATATATATATATATATATATATATATATATGATTCAACCAAAATTTATCTTTGAATCTAGAAATATATAGTATGCAATGTAAACATGTATTTTAAAGAGATTTCCTGATGCACGAAACATTATTTATTGCTATCCCAGATATTTATTTCACCTCCACCGTTATTTATTTCAATACAAGTTTGCATTTTTTGTTCACTACAATTAAATATAATCATTTTTGGGTTTTAATTTTTAAATATAAAACCTTTAAATTTTTTTTCCGTACATCAATCATTAGTATTGTCTTTTTATATATGATAACTTTATTATAGATTTATATTATACATAGTTACATATATAGCATGCCGATGGGTAATTTGACAGGACCTAAGTTCCCTAAAGCTCTGACACAACTTGTCAGATTTAAGAGCACCTATGATTACCAATGTATAAGCAATTAAACATGTGGAATTATATCAAAAGTACAAGTACCTATCAATGAGAAAACACACAGAATATGAGAGGCAACACACAATTGTATTCAACTCATTATAGAAGGAAATTACAACAAAGAGATCACACTCTTTCTTCCACTTTGTGGGCTTACATTAATCTTCCCTTAAGAGTAATCTTCTCTCAATAGGTCACAACAAACAACTCAAACATAGAGCTGTTGTTCACCTCAACTAGTCAGTATCAATACTGCCAGTACACCTGAGCACGAACCGGTACTCCAAGTAGATCTCACCATGATCTTGCTCCTTGATGTATTGCTGTCGCCTTTGATCTTGCTCCCCCGTAGATCCATTTTTTACCCTCGCATACAGACACCCCTACAGACCAACCTGATCTTACTTATCACATGTAGATCTCCTCCATGATCTTGTAACACCCTGCAGACCAAACCTGATCTTACATACCTGGAAGAACCCCTGTGATTCTTCTAAGGGAAGAACTCTCCAAGTTCTACACATAACAATACAGCCCATCAGTCTATTATATAGATCTCATGCATATAATGATTAGACTTGCAGCTCAAGACTCAAACTAGTCTTTATCATGCAAACTCTCGGTTCAACAAACTGATTGTCTGTCAACAAGCAATTCTGGAACTGTACAGGCGACCGACATCGGTCCCTGTCTACTTGGAGGTGACTGACGTTAGCTTATCCCTATCGATGTCATTTTCCTTTGCATTGATCCCTGACCGATGTCGGTTGTGGCCTATCAATGTCGGTGACTGTAACTCAGCAATCTCCTTCTCTATTTGCATTTGGGTGAAGTTTTTAGCTCCACAACCTAACAATCTCCCACTTGGAGATAAATAGGTGCACCTATACCTATACCAGTACATTGTCTAATCTGCATCCTGGCTTGTATTCCTCTTCAAGCTCAATCTTGAAGACTACCCACCACACTCCTTATGGTGTTAATCTTGTGCCTGAATTTCTTCATTCTCAGCTTACCTTCTTCTACCATTACTATACTCCCACTCAAATAGAAATCCCTATGAGTAACTTGTAATCAAAAAACACTAACCAAATCTGGGCCATTTGTTAGTCAAACTCGCTCTGAGAACGTCCAACCTCGCTCTGATACCAATTGATAGGACCTAAGTTGCCTAAAGCTCTGACACAACTTGTCATATTTAAGAGCACATATGATTACCAATGTATAAGAAATTAAACATGCAGAATTATACTAGAAGTACAAGTAGCTATCAATGAGAAAACACACAAAATATGAGAGGCAACACACAATTGTATTCAAATCATTATAGAAGAAAATTACAACAAAGAGATCGCACTCTTTCTTCCACTTCTTGGGCTTACAGTAATCTTCCCTCAAGAGTAATCTTCTCTCAATAGGTCACAACAAACAACTCAAACACAGAGCTATTGTTCACCTCAACTAGTCAGTATCAATATTGCCAGTACACTTGAGCACGAACCGGTACTCCAAGTAGATCTCACCATGATCTTGCTCCTTGATGTACTGATGTCACCTTTGATCTTGCTCCCCCGTAGATCCACTTTTGACCCTCGCATACACACACCCCTGCAAACCAACCTGATCTTACTTATCACATGTAGATCTCCTCCATGATCTTGCAACACCCTGTAGACCAAACCTGATCTTACATACCTGGAAGAACCCCTGTGAATCTTTCAGGGGAAGAACTCTCCAAGTTCTACACATAACAATATAGCCCATGAGTTTATTATATATATCTCATGCATACAATGATTAGACTTGCGGCTCAAGACTCAAACTAGTCTTTATCATGCAAACTCTTAGTTCAGCAAACTGACTGTCCGTCAACAAGCAGTTCTAGAATTGCACAGGCGATCGACGTCAATCCTTGTCTAAAGGTGACCAACATCGGTCGATCCTTTCTTATGTCGGTTTCCTTTGCACTAATCCTTGATCGACGTCGGTTGTGGCCTGTCGACGCCAGTGACTGTAACTCAGCAACCTCCTTCCCTGTTTGCATTCAGGTGAAGCTTTTAGCTCCACAACCTAACATAATTATGAAGGTAAATATTTTATATATTAGATGTATTTATGATAGGCTATAAGATAATAAATTAACTATAGTATATGAATGGTATAGGTTTTTGAAATCATTTTTTTTAGAAACTATTTATGTTAAATCATATTATATCCATTTAAAAGGGAGGGGGGGTAAATGTTTATAATTTAAATGTTTGTAGTTTGATGGTTTAGGTTGGTGGTTTTTTTTTTTTTTTTGGGTTTGTGTATAAATTTTTAATAAAATAATAGAATATGAAAAGTGTATTTATAAATTTGTAGTGAAATTAATTTTAATTTTTTTGTCTTTATTTTATAAAGATAAAATTTATTTAATTATTTTTTTTTATTTTATATATTCTTTTAAGATGGTAAAATTTTATTTAAATTTAAAAAATTAAAATAGAACTAATTTTTTTTATTGTGTAAATTTTGAATAAAATAATAAAATATGAAAAAATTATTGATAAAATTGTAATAAAATAAAATTTTATTTTCTTGTCTTTAGTTTATAAAGATAAAATTAAAAAAAAGTTATTTAATTGTTTTTTTTTTTAAATTTTAAATATATTTTTAAGATGGTAAAAAAAAAATTAAATTAAAAAAATTAAAATAGTATTATACATGTATTACATAATTATTAATATTTTTTATATTTTTTTGTTAATTTATGGATAAATTATTTTCATTATTTAATGATTAATTATGTCTATTATATTTTAAAATTGTTAGATAAAAGTTTGGATGTTTTATGCCTATTTTTTATAGGTATGGCTCATTCACAAATGAATTTTGAAACTGAAGATCAATGAACACAATATCAAAGAGAATATGCTTGACAATATTAATAAAAACAATGTGAACAAATGATAGATGAACAAATATAACAATAGAATGAGAATGAAAGAGAAAGACATGCAAAACGTAGGGATGAAATGCTAATTGAAGAGTTAGGGGCAAAAATAAGACAACATGCCCAAGAAATGATAGCATACTATGAATGAACATCATAAGATGATCAATAAAGATCAAGAAGAATAATTCAAAGATAAATGCATTTGAATCAATCTATAGCGGAAGAAAGAAACCAACTAGAAGAACATAATCATGAATCAGTTCAAAGACATCATTGAATGAATGCTAATACTGATGCTAACTCTGAAGAAGTGAATTCTATGACCATAGAACATGTTTTAGACACACCAAACAATAGAAAAATAAATTCCATGGATAACAATGCTGAAAATAATATATAAAATACACATGATAATAATGGAAATGTTGAGGTAGATTTGAAGACATTACAGATCATATTTCATCATCCTCTAGAAAAATTGGCTTCTCCAAGTATGTGTTATATTTGTCAAGAAATTTACCCCAACATAAATATCTCTTGAGCACCTAAAGGTCCAATTTGTCACATATGTCGACAAGAGAAAAATGATCATTGATTTTTAGCATAAAATAATATGGATCCTAGTCCACAACCACCAGAACTTGCTTGTTTAACCCAAGTAGAAGAGATGTTGATAGCATGAGTCAATCCAATCCTTCAATTCACACATGCAACTGGAGGTCAATATAAATATAAATGACATAAAATCAATTTTCCACAAGAAGTGAAATAAATTGCTAAGGTTTTACCACATCAAATAAAATATTTGTTGATCATTATTGTTTGAAAAAGAGATCAATGTAGAATGAATTATAATTTTATAGTTTATATATATATATATATATATATATATATATATAGAGAGAGAGAGAGAGAGAGAGAGAGAGTATATGGAACTAAAATATAAAATATAACATGAAAAGTTCTATAGAGATGTTCAAATTGATGAAAATGCACTTATCAAACTTCCAACCAATTTTAAGAAAAATATATTTGACTAATTGAACTCTCTACATATGGAGTTTGATTAAGATGTGAATGAGTATGTATTTTAAGGTCCAATGATGGAAATGGATGAAAGAAATATCATTAATCATATGAATTCAATGGCCTCTAAACCCTCGAATTCTATGAGAGAGATGGAATTGATCCATGCATGGGTGAATAATCCTACTACACAACCTGGAGATTTGATGGACTAGCCAAGAATCGGTACATCCTCTATAAATGAGTATGTCACAGAAGGTTTAATTGAATATGTGATTGGCTGGAACTAATAATGAAATAAGTACATCTACATGAATTTGTTAAAAATTTAATTTGATATAGGGATCATCATTTTGGATGACACCCATGATTTAGACATTACATGATGAATATGATTATGAAACATCATGCACAAAATTCATCTACAGTGTTTATGAAAAATAGTCTACAAGATATGCCAATCATCTTCAATGAATTGCATGAGCATATGGATAGTGTGCTACACTCTCATCTAGCTGATCATTTGATGTATTTTGGTACCACATTGAGGGGTACAAGGTCTTATTGGGAAAAAAATTATGTAAAATTAAGTGACATGTGGCATAAAATTGGAACACCAGCAATTTTATTCACGTTGAGTGCAGTTGATATGTATTGGCTCGATTTGCATGTGCTAATGCTAGGAACACCACCAACAAACCCCCAAAAATCACAAAAATGATATTGATAGAATATTATTGATTATCCTCATATAGTGACATATTACATGCACTTACAATATATAATTTTATGATGAGATTCTACAAAAAGGAATGAAAGTGAAAGATCACTAGTCTAGATATGAATGGCAACATAGAGGTTCACCACATGTATATGGGTTGATATGGTTGGAGGGAGCACCAAACATGGAGAAAATTGATTGGACAAATAATCATGATCTTCAAAATGCTCTAAAATACCTTGATTCTATTGTCCATCACTGAACTCCGCATAGAGATCCACATCAACAAAACATACAGGTATGTTATTAATATTTTCATATATAATGTTTACATAATAATTAAGTTGTCTCATAATAATAGATAAAATCATATATATGATGAAATATAGGTATTAAAGAATTTTATGCAACATCCATGTCTTCAAAATACACATCAATTAGCATAAGTGGATCTTGACCATAACTATTAAGAGATGCTTAATTGTGTAGAGCATCAGACAATGTGTCAAGATGGTCCCTGCCTATGTAAGAAAAGAGAAAAGATGGATTATATGAAAGATATTCAAATGTTCATTTTTTATATAGTATTGAGATTGATTTATTTTTTCTATATATATATATATATATATATATAGCATAATGTGCTTATAGAAACTAGTTATTTTATTATTGTTATAGGTACAATGCACCATGGCTATTGAATATGAATGGATCAAAATTATTTTAAGAGATAAAAATAGGGGATAAAAATTATGATCCTATAAGAAATGATGATCATGTAAATACATATAACTAAAACATACTAAAATTGTGGAGAGTAAATGTACATTGGCATCATGTGCTTTCAAAACATACGGTAATCAATTACATTGCCAAATATGTAGTAAAAGCTGAGAAGAGTTCTGAGATTTATAATCAAATGTTAATGCAATTTGTAAACATTGAAAATCTTGATAAATAAGTAGCTAGAGAATATAGAAGACTCTTAACAGGAACACTTTTGAAAAGAGACATTAGGGCATATAAGACATGTCATATTTTGTTAAAACTTCCATTAGTAGAGAACAGTAGGGCATTTGTCACTTTGAATGTTTCACGTGAAGTTTTCAAACCAATGACACATTACTACAGAACCAAAAAATGATAAACCCTCAAAAGATTTCATTGATTGATACATGACCAGACCTTATAAAACGGAAATTTTTTCACTTATAGCGATAGCTAGATCATGGTCATATAATCCAAAGAGAAGGTGAGATAATAAATGGGAGGCTAGGAGTGTGGCAACTATTGTGAGAGTATTCCCAAGGTTTACTATAGTACCAGTGCAAGAATCAGAAAAATGGGTTGATTTCTATTGGACAAAGTTATTGCTTTATAAGCTATTTCATAATATATGAGACTTGATGATGATATAATAGTATCAAATTCGGAGTCATTTAATTAAAATACTTAGCATGTGGAGTGGAGGGTTATGCCAGATGACCATGAAAATTAAAGTGATGTTGAATGTGATGATGTTCAAGCCATTCATCAAAATATAGTGGAACATGAGTGGGAGATCATATTAACGCTACATCGTGGGAAAATTATGGAAGTGTCATAATTAGATATGTTGGGCATAAGAGATATTGATAGGTAAGCACCATGGAATCATGAATACAAAGGAGAATAATACAAAACTTCAGCAATAGAATTCATAAGCATAATGAAAGATAATAGGTTACTCATACCAGATCATATAACAAGTAATATTTCATATGGAACCTTAAGTGCCAAACGAAAAAAGTCACTTGATATATTCACGAGACATTTTATTCAGACTCAAAATGTTTCACCACTATGCATGATAATTGAAGGAACAACAAGAACAAGAAAATTACATCTAATTGATGCCATTTGTGAGGATTTTTAGAATGAACTATTAATTATGCAACATTTTCCACTTTTATTACTTACACCAACTGTAGTAGCATTTAATATTGGCACTTCGACAATCCACTCAACACTACGAATCCTGATTGTAGACTTTTCTAAATTAGAAGGAATAAGACTCATAAGTTTTCAAGAAGAAATGTGGCATATAAAATATATATTGATTGATGAAATGAGTTTCATTGGGTAAAAAATCTTGCAAAACATAGATGCACGACTTCATTAAGTATTTCTAAAAAATACAAACATGAGTTTTGTAGGTAGATCAATCATTTTAGTAAGAGATTTGGGCCAACTACCTGTTGTGAGTGATAAAGCACTGTACAATAGTAACAGACATGGAAAAATATTATGCGAAGAATTCAAAATAGTTATTACTTTAGATAAGGTATTTAGTCAAGAAGAAGAAACATATGAATAGAAAAGGTTTCGACAGCAACTCACAAATCTTAGAGATGCACATCCAACTATTGATGATTGAAAACTACTGATGTCAAGAACAAATAGTAAATTATACCCAAGCATCAGGGAATATTTTGACAATGCTATTCATTTATTTACAAAAATAATAATGTGAAAAATCATAATAGAATGAAATTAAAATAATTAAAAGGAATGATTGCATGGAGCATTGAAAATAGAACAAGTACTACCAATCCATCAAGGGATCAGAATAATGAATTGGATGTGGAGTTATTAATAGCTAAGGATGCAAGGGTGATGTTAACCTCCAATCTATGGATAGAAGGACTTGTAAATGGGTCTCTAGGATATATTTGAAGTATAGTATATAAACCTGGAAGTTCCCCACCAAAGCCACCTACATATGTTATGGCAGAATTTGACAGTTACTCTGGAATGCCATTTGTAGATGAAACTCTACATACAATTATGATAGATATCTTAAATACATTTATCTAGAATATGTCGACAGATATCAATCTCGAGGCACATATCTAACCTACATCACAATATAGGCACCTTGAGATTGATATCTCTTGACATATTTTAGATAAATGTATTTAAGATATATGTGCTAGTATAACTACACTTGTGTCAAAAATTACATCAAACTTATTGTCAAAATCTATGTTAAAAATTGTAATTTGAATCTTTTGAGGGAGTTATTATATAAATAAGTGGGAAATGTTTATATCAAATTTTATGTTACATTTACATTAAATTTAATTTTGTAACATCTTTATACTCAACAATTTGATTAAATCCTTTTTTTATTTTCTAACATAAATTTTACACTAAAAAAACTATATGACGTAAATTTGTATTACACGATAATTTAATTGCATATTATTGACACAACTTATATCATGGAAGGGAAAACCCCCAAATTAAAACAATTTTAAGTGTGCTTATATGTAACATAATGTTTGTCACGAAAAATTGTTAGTGTAATTTTTGCGTCAATAGTTGTGAAAAATGAAAAATTTGACACAAAAAGAGATCAAAATTCTTGAAAATATACTAATATGTGGAACCGATAGATTTTCTCTAGTGCAGTTTAGAGAAATTCTATGATTGGTCTAGGTAAGCACATGTCCTCAATACTATGCACATATGACACAATGATCATCGATTTTCATCCATTTAGCTTTTTCTAATTCATGTTAAATTACCAGCTCTGCAAGATTGGCTCTATGACTTACCAAAATGGCATCTCAAAAATTGGGTCTCTGAGTGGCATAAACAATCATGGTTATTCTCTTATGTGGATTGGAATTTACCCATCAAAAAGGGAGGGTACATGCGATTGATCATGGATATCCCACAATTTTACAAGGTGATGAAAATATTACTCAAGGTAACCTCATGAAAACAACAATGGTATTTTGAGGTCGTTATCCGAATGAAACCATGATCATCGATAGTCATTTGTGTAGCTTCTCATATATCACGTGGAATTGATCGCTCCGTAAGCATGGTTCTTTAATTATGAGAACGGAATATGGAAAATGAGATGCCGTGTGGTAGACATTGATTTGCTAATTTTATTGTGGAATTTATTCTACGATGCTGATAAACATTCCTCGAATAGAAAATTGAAGATAACCAATGATTATTCTATAAAATGACAAGATCAATTTTCATCCATGCAATCCCTCATGATTTTTCTTAAATGTATTTATTTTACTTCAAGAGAATGACATCTAAAAAAAAATTAGATTGCCATGTGGTAAACACTGATGTGTTTATTTAGGGTAGAGTTTATTCTCTTTTGCAGATAGGAACAAAAATGATAATTTATTTTTTTATATTTACAAAAGCATTTAATTTATGTTCTTTTCATAGTTTTTTTTTTTAAAAGATGTGTATGTTGAAAATATAAAATAAGGGTTCAGAGCTCCAAGTCCTTGCAAAAAGTAAATGTTTTATCAGATATAATTTTGTAGTATAATTATTGAAACTAAAATTATTTTAAGTTGGACACAAACGCGGGTTAGGCAAGCAAAATGTCAAGCCAATCAACTAGACAACAATAGTCTAAAAAAAAAACAATGCGAACTAAGATAGGGATAGAATATTAAAGTCTCATAAAAAAAAAACTATATACCATTAAAGCCAAACATTTCTTCTAGTCAAGAAAAAAAATCTGAGTTAATTCATGTTTATCAATGTCCATACCAAACATGAACCATTTTGTAAACAAACATAGTTTCCATGTTTAGAAAGTATATAATGAGTAATGTAGAAAATTAAAATTTATACAATAGAAGACACAATGAATGATTAATCGAGATTGGTAATGGGATTTTATCCCCCATGTCTTCCAAAATAGTTGGGTCAAAAAGCGAGAGTCATTCATGGTTGTTCTCTGGATTGCATTGTTA